>JBAJHX010000024.1:12511060-12524016 GCA_037176925.1 Amniataba percoides | reverse complement strand
CAGGGCGGGGCAGACAATCAAACAGGCGGGAAACACACAATGGCAGGAAGTAAAGGGACCTGAAACATGAGGGAGAGATAATTTCAAATTAAAACATGACATGCCATGACAAGGAACCAGAAACATGACAGACATGGAAAGATAAACAAGACCAGACATAACAGAACCAGACATGATAATCAGGACATGACAATACAACAAGAAAACCAACCAATAACACTGAACACAAGATGACATGAAACACTAGACAAGACCAGAAACGTAAATCTGACAGAAATGAAAACCTGACATGGAATGAAACACACCCTACATGGAAACTTTACATGACAAGACATAACAAACCGGACATTGGATGATCATGTAACCTCAGGTCAGGTGAGAAAACAAACTTTGTCCACAGAGACCGCCAAAATCAAAACAAAATGAGAAGTTCAGAGCTGCTTTAAATGTCTTTGTTCTTACATTTTTCACCACACGCTGACAAGAAAATTGTGAAGTTTTTACCAGGTCTTTAGAAACTGTGAAGAGCACTTAGATGACTGTCAGACACTTTGATTACAGGATGTCTATACGCTCCTTTTTTCAGATTTGACTTGTTTCTTTTTTGCTCTAATTGGCACATTATAGCCCCATTCTTTGGGACTGGAAATTAATAATGAATAAGAGCAGACATAGCTGATGTCAGAAGAGGGGGGCAAAGGTGTAACTACCCTACATGTAGCATTTACCTCCTATAACTGAGAAATTCATGTTGCCCACTAATTCACTGTAGGTTTGGAAGTCTCACAAACAGGACCTGGCCACAGCCTACAGACTTACTTAATTGAAACAGCTCAGTGGATCAGTGGACCATGACCTGTATTTTACAACTACACAATAACCTCATTGCAGCCTCGGCACGCAGGGGTCACAGAAACACCTTGCTCATTAAAGCCAAAACCATATACACATGAAGAGGCCCGGGGGCTCACACAAAGGACACACACACACACACACACACACACACACACACACACACACACTCACACAAAAAGCCCTCCCCAAAGCAGCATAAGTAGAGCTTATCCCTTCTTGGAGTGCTCTGATCTGATCTGGCACCTCTCATCCCTGTTCACCCTATGGGTCAAACGCACACTCACACACACACACTGACTCTTCTTCAGGACACTGTGTGGTTGCTTTGCCAGCGTGGGGATCAATGACAGGTGGAGAAGGTGCTGGGGGAGCAGGAGGTGCAGGCCTCTCATCTGGGTGTGGCTCTGGCAAGGCTCAGTGACCCTACAGGCCTCCAGTCCAGGGACACAAGCAGGACATCAAGGCTTTTTAAGAGAACTGCAGACAGCCATCAGGCCACCACCACTACAGTAGCTTTTCATTACAGGTCCAGTTGAACTCAAACTGTTACACATAAAACACAACTTTTGACTGACTAAACCCAGATTTGTGTATCCAATATTACATTACATTTGTATGGCTTAAAAGGAGTTCATTTCACATGGACACACACAAGCAAATGCAAGAATTCTACAAGAACAGCTTCAAAAGGGTGGGTGTGTAGGTCACTGATGTCCTGGATGTAGTAGACCTGAGCCATTTGCAGCACAGTACTCAGATGTCTGGAATTGGATTTGAAAACCAGACAGCTTTATGTTATGGTGTTTTTTTTCATCCAAATCCATCAGTCAAACACCTCTATTGATAATTCACAGGCTGAAACTCTTATTTTCAGTATTAATTAAAAAGGCACAAATAACAGAAATCTTACCTTGAAAGTCCTTCCTTCTGGTTTCTATCCACACTATACACCACCTTATTAAAATGTGCCAAAAGGGAGGTTTCTTCTTGGAATACAGAATATTTTCCTCCTACTATACTTCCTGATTTTTTTATGGCACAAAAACAACTCCTAATGTTGATCTCCTCATTAGCTCTCAGTCACTGTTTTCTATCTCCCCATATGTGGACGTATCTCACAGAGGACACTTCTCGTGAACCTCATCATATGTTCACATAACCCCAGTTTACTGTTCTTTGCTAATGCTAATTTATGCTCTCTGGTTTCACTGAGAGAGCACGAGCACGTTAAAGTAGGTCATTTCAGGTCAGTTCATTTGGATTGATATAATAAAATATGACCACTACAAGAGGATTGGTTTTAAAGGGTCAGTTCACCCAAATCACCAAATGTCCACTCAATTTACTTTATTAAGGATAAGTAGGAAAATATGCTTTTTTTGTAATTTGATTGAACTGACTACAAATGCCGCTGCTTAGAGAAGTTAATACCAGGTCCTTATATTTGAAATGGATTGTGAGAGCAGCGGTCAGTGAGCGTGGTTCATTACTTTGTGACTGTGATTGGCTCGCAGGTATGTGGCTCTCCACTGAGTGACTTATGGCTGTAATTTAGCCTTGATCACATACACCATTACTTTAACTCTAATTAGACTGTCACTCAGCGGAGGGATGAAGGTTGTAGACAGTCCCTGTAAGGAACTCATGGATGCAGGGTTGATGACAAATATGTTGCTTTTGAAGAAGATACTTGCATTGGCATAATTACACAGTGACTCATGTTCAGTTTAAAGTACGCACGTCTCTAAAATCTCTTCATCTGGCACATTGTGATGCAGGAGAGTATTAATCAGCTTGCTCTGGCCCTGCGTCGGGTAATGAATCACGGCCCGGGCTCCGGCCCTGACCCCGGGGTCATGCTTTTATATACGACCACTTCATCACAGCACAATCTGCCGGGCGACTGCAGACAAAAGACACACAACCTCACCTGATGACCTTGTCTCGTGATCCATGGAGGGAGGTTGGAGAATAAAATCAACAGGAAATAATAAGAAAGCTAAAGATTTATGCAGTGTGTATGCATTTGGTTCCACCCGACTTCATAAATGTTTGTCATGTCTCGGTGGAGTAAAGGGATACTTTAGGGTGACTTTGGTGGTAAGTGTTATTGAGTAATTGGGGCACATAATGATTCTTATTTCAGGGTCAGTTAAGCACTGCATGGAGTTTTTACTGAGCTTTTCCTTCAGAGTGTTGCTTCTGGATATTTATCAATGTGGATATATTATTTTATGAGACAAAGAGCAATAGAAAAATGTTTTAAGCTTATCTATACAAACAACAAAAAATAACTGTGTAATTATATCCACTCTTACCAACAGAAAAAATAAAAATTTTCCAATAAAGTAAAATAAAAGCAGTGCAGTCTTCATAGAACAAGATCCGGCCTGATTATCTCTGTATTGGTACAACAATACAATAGTTTTTTGGCCAGTCAACAATATTTCTTGAGTGCTTTTCTATAAACCATTTCCAACCAGCACGATGAAACAAAATACATCCTGTAGACTGATTAGACATAAAAGCTGATGGCCATGCACATCAGTTACTAGTGTGAAGTCACCAATGTTCAAAACTGTTATTGAACATGTGTCAGACTTTTTTGACTTATTACCAGTGCATTTATAATTCTAATAGGTCGTTGTATTTGCATCGAAAGTGTCTACAAAATGTAAAAAAAATCATAGATATAACACTTGAAACAAATATGTAATGTAATAATATCAGATTAATCATACGGGCATTATCATAAATCTACACAGCTCCAATGGCTGCGGTCAGCTTTAAGTGAAATTAAAATAATACCTTCGCCATTAATGGACAAGTTTCAAAGTGATCCATCTGCAAAGGTTTCTGACAGCATGTATTTACATCTTTCAGAAAGCCTTCTGAAACTGTAAACTAAATAAGAAAACATAATTAGTCATGAAAACAGGCTACATGCTGAGAGTAATTTTTCTTTGTTACTGTAGCTTCCTGAGAGAAAACAACCTTTGACGGCCTGTTTTGAAAACTGCAGAGCCACCTGGAGATTTTTTTTTGTTCTAATGTACTTTATCCAACTGTTCAATAAAGTGTTCATAAGACAGGAAACACAATATTGACAGAGGGGCTAACAGTGATGTACATTTTTATGAGACTACATTAGATTATATCTCCCTCTTTATTTAGCCGAGATGAAAACATCAAAGTAATGACATGAAAATGAATCTCCAAGTCATAAAATAAATTTCATAATTTAGCTCACACACTACAGTGGGGATCAGATACAGGCACACATCATACCCTTTGTCATCCTCTGATTGGTTGCTTCCTGCCTCTGTAACAACAGCACAGTCAGATAACACAAAGTTTTATCTTGCTGTTGGAAATGGACTGCAGATCTGTTTAGTCTCTCACTGCAGGACAATGCAGTGGTTTTATGGCACGGGTCACATCTGCTATGGGATAATGACAGAGGTAAGCCAAATGGAACATGAAGTATGTGCGCATTTGTGTGAGTGTGTGTGTGAGTGTGTGTGTGTGAGTGTGTGCGTGAGCCCGTGCACGTGTGGTTGGAAGGGGAACTAATGAGTCTCCTATGAGCTATTATCCGTACCTTAGCTCCGCACTCTGCAATAATAAAAGCCAACATTGC
The DNA here is from genome assembly GCA_037176925.1 of Amniataba percoides. NCBI lineage: Eukaryota > Metazoa > Chordata > Actinopteri > Centrarchiformes > Terapontidae > Amniataba > Amniataba percoides. Next base: position 12,519,521 of record JBAJHX010000024.1, on the reverse strand, counting down.
AGAGCTCCCTAACAGGAGACTGCAACACAACACGCCTCTGTTAATGCGCGTGATGAAGCGCCCACTTATGCAGAGCAAACCTCTGTTTGGATCACAAACAGCACACATCAGTACAATCATTCTTTCATGTGCCATTTATTCCAGTATCATACCATTTATAAGTAGACTTGTGTCAGATCTGATTGGGAGTCCCTGTATCTCACCCTGCTGTGAGTCTCTCAGATCATTGAGACGTTTGTGTGTGATGGCTGAAGGTGGATTCACAGACTGTCCTGTGGGGTCAGGATCAGCCGACTATTGGCAGCTGCACCGTGTTGTCTAATACTGTCTGACCACTAAGCCAATTATGTGATCGCGCAGAGTGTCAGCTGAGTGTGATAAACCCAATTCCAAATGGCACCAGTGACCCACACTCGTTTACCTCCTGATAGATCCTTTCCAAGAATCACAGCATCTCCCTGAGTGCACGAGTTTACTTTAACATGTGAACTATCACATGGCACAGAGCTGCGGAGGATACAAACAACAGAGCTCAAGTCAATCAATCATATTAGATGAGAGTGATGATGGGACATATGAGGGCTTGACCATCATCTGCGCCCTGGACCCCACCACACCTCCTCCAATAAATAATACTGGAATTATACGCGCCTCAGGCCATGACCCTCCAATCTAAGGTGTCTAAGGAGAGAGAGAGAGAGAGTGGGAGAGAGAGAGAGAGAGAGAGAGAGAGAGAGAGAGAGATCCCTGGACGCGAATCCTCGTGAGATGGTGAGATGAGCTGTGTTGGTGAGGCGCACAGTAATCCCGTGGAGTGGAAAGAGAGAGAGCCCCCCGCAGCAGCCAGCCTCGGATTAGAGCTTCATTCGTCTCGCCACGTTCACAGGGCGGGTGTCACGCAAAAACAACGAGCTGCTGGTGTGACAGAGCGGAGCGGCGTGTGTGTGGCTGGTCTGGATGGAGGGATGGACGCGCGACACGAGTGAGGAGGAGAGCAGCGGAGCGCACACAGAGCCTCTCCAAGAGTTAGAGCATGAAGGGATGTGAGTTCAACTTGTGGTAGAATGGCACCTCATCTCACATGGATCTCTGAGGGATGGCAGCTTTTCACCACCACCACCACCATCACCATCACCACCACCCGAGCGCGGACCTGCGGCGGCTCTTCCACCGGCTCACCATCGCCTCCTCTCTGAGCATCCTCTGCTTCTCCCTGGTCTACCTGCTCACCGGCTGCTGCGAGTCGGAGCTGACGGAAAACTCTGAGAGCAGGACCCCCACGCGGGAGTTCCTGGCGGTGGGGTCGGGATGGCCCTACGAGAGAAACGGCAGCGCCAGAGAGGAGAGCGGCGCCGCGCTCAGCGCGCAGCCCGGGCTGGAGGCCAACAGCTCGGGGAAGGAGTGGACAGCCTCCCGGAGGTTACCCCAGGCTCTGATCATAGGGGTTAAAAAGGGGGGCACCAGGGCTCTGCTGGAGTTCCTGCGGCTCCACCCGGACATCCGCGCGCTGGGCTCCGAGCCGCACTTCTTCGACCGGCATTACGCACGAGGGCTGGACTGGTACAGGTACGCACGCGTCACGCAGGGAACCCATGTCAGCAAAGTCACTGAAACTGTGTCCACTTTGCTGTTCTTGACCTTTTCTGTGCTTTTTATTAACTTTATATACTGCATTTAAAAGAGAATATGTTATATTCTGGGTTAAATTTGCACTTTTGTACTTTATTTACAATTTGTCTTCACCCTCTCGAAATCCAACTCAGTTAAAAAAAACTTAGTGAGCGACTCTCTTTGTCATTTAAATATCGGACTTTCAGTTGAGTCCTGTCTGTGTGTGTTTGTGCAACCAGTCCATTTTTATATCATTCCAGTCCAAGTCGGAGCCTCTGGAAGAAATGAATCTCTTTGTGGTGTTTGCATACCCAAACACATCCACAGCTATTCCACCGAGGTTTAGGTGACAGTCAAAGAGACTGTACCATCTGGCTATGCCAATCTGTGCATGCGTGCATGTGTGTGCCTGCTCTGCTTGCTGTGTCTGTCTGTGTGTGTCTGTGTGTACAGTACAGAGACAGAGAGAGAGAGAGAGAGAGAGAGAGAGAGAGAGAGGGGCCTTGCAGGATGAGTTCTCACAGAGTAGCAGAGTAATCATCTCTGGAGCCTGAGCCAGATGTTACTGTTGTCATGTGGCTTTGTTCTCAGCCTGTTCCATGAAAACTTGGAAGTACTCAGAGCACACGCACACATGAGTGAGATTCAGGACAATCAGCTTCAAGTCAGTCAAACTGCTTGATGATAATTTGGGAGAAGAAGGAGCAGTTTTCAATCAGGTTTCAGGATTCTGGGCTTATTGAGCTCTTCATAATTTTTTGCACAGGGCGTACATGCACCTATAGACCTACAAACTGCTCCAAATATGCCCGATTAAAAATGCATCCAAATCTGGAATGTGTGGCGTGCTGTTAGCCAGCTTACAGTATATTACTGGGACTAAATGGTGGCATTGGCTCAGCTCTGGGAGCCTCTTTGGCACGTCAGCAACAATTTAACTTATGACAGAGATCAAGAGAATGGATGATTTCCTGCCCCCTGGATGGTGCTTTTACGTGGATGTGACCACGCACACAGAAAAACACATGTCAAGGCTGTGAGCTGCAAACAGAGCCAGAAAATTAAAAAAATGTGGAAATGCAGGAAAAACCACTGTAGCCTCTCTGGCCTGCCAGCATGTGCAGCTTGTCTTCTGTGTGTGTGTGTGTGTAGTGTGTGTGTGTTACGCCAGGTGATGTGACTGCGACACCAGATTGTCATGTCTTACTCCGGGGGCCAGATGGGGCTTGCTGCATGTCGAGCCACTTGACATCACTGTCAGCTCTGTCAATTGACCTCTGACTTCAGGTCACTTTACGCTGGGAGTTAATGATGTTTTCACACCACTTCATAACAAACAGCTCACAGCCTGAGCACACAGGCGGACAAAGGAAACGTGTCTTTGTTTTAGCTGCTCACACAGAGAAATACAAAGAAGTTACAAAATGACTTTAAAATTTTAAATGTATATTGTTCTCCATCAACTCTCTGCATATTTTCTTGTTTCTTAGAGTGTAAAGATGGTTTATTACCATTCAAGGTGTTATTTTTGTAGCATTGTCTATCATTTTTTTCAGGTACGATGACATTGTTCTCACTGAGTAATTGCTGAGATCTGTGAACGGCAAAGTCTGATAGAGAAAAAAAGACACGCAGTGAGGCAGTTTGTTATTGAGATAAATTAGTTAAGCACTTTATATAGAGGGAAAACACCCCAAACATTTATAACAATGAAATAAAAGGTCAATTTTGAACCATGAAGTAAGTTTGTGAACTGTAATGGCAGATTCTTGATGAAATGCTTCGACCCATCCTCTGAGCTGGCTGCAAGTGAACTAACCCATTAGCAGTTTTCTGCTGACTGACCACTATTTGATTTCTATATTAATATAAAATTATTTTTACAGTGACAACATTGTTTCACTATAATTATATAGAATATAAAATATTTACCTTTAGTAAGGATTTTTGTTGACTTCCAAAATAGAAGTGAGTTGTGGCCTCTTCAGCATCAGATATTTCTTCTGAAAGACCTTCTGAACAGAGTCAGTGGAAATATATGCTGAACATGGCTTACAGAATATAGGGGACAATTCTGTGATAAAAAAATGGGAAATGAACCTACATTGAAGGGATCCTTACACATGGTTTTAGTAAGTAGTAGTAGTAGTAATCATACCTTTGAAAGTTTTAAGGCACTGCGCTGCTTTGTCAAAACTGAATGCATGAAAGAATAAGGACAATCTAAAACAATCTCATTTTACTGTGTTCCCTCAGCTCTAAAGACATTTATGAAATTTTCAAGCACAGCTGTGCTCTGCACTTCTTCACTGATTACCTTGTTAAAATCCAAGTAGATGAGTGAGAAAGGAAACAGAAAAGTAGCCCCTGGTGACCCTCACCTTCATGCTGCTGCTGCTGTGATGGTATTCACAACAGACAGTTTGGGTTGGGATTGTACAGTTTGCCTTTGTTTTTTATTCTAAATAAGCTAACCTGGGGTGTTCTGCAAAATCTGTGCTTGGTTGACTTCTTTTACATTCACAAACTGGAGCGGTAAACTTAGTTTGTGTCAATATTACTGATATTAATAAAGAAAAATAAAATAAAATAAAAGTCAGGTTGTAATAGAGCTGAATTATCTTCAAGCCAATAGTGCAGTATGGAGGGTCAGGGGGCTGCTCACTGAGCCCACATTACATTTCTGTGCAGATGCTTTTTTTCTCTCAAACCCTATCATGGGCAATCAAAGTGGATGAGCTATAGTGCATCTTCCTCAGAATCACTCCTCCTTTATCTGAGAGTAAAATAACATTTAGCTCCACCAGGGCAATTGAGATCAGAGCCCCCTGACAAAGATCCACTAATGGTGTTTGGAGCGGAGATTGGATCTGGAAGAACGCTGCGATGAGCCCCGAGATGGACTGGAAGTTTCCTCCTGACTGTGTTGTCTGGGATCGATAGCTCTATCTCCTCGCTCTGACCTTGGGTTGACTCCAGCATTAGAGCGGTTAGCGTTGGTCAGCTCGGCTTCTGTTACAATTAGCAGGAAGCTTTATCCTACATTGGCATAATCCCCCCCGCATAGGCACACAGGGGTCATGTTACACACAGCTTTTTCTCTCTCTGCAGCTCTGGAGGAATCCATTAAAATTGCTCAGCTGGAAACTCACATCTTGCCCGTGATGGTTTCCTGCTGAAAGATGGCATGATGGGTAGATGGTGAAAAAAAAGGGGGGGGAGATGAAATAGAGGGTGAGGAGATAAGGCTCGGGTGAGCCGGAGGTTAAAGGGTGAAGTCAGTGTTACCGCAACCTCACACAGCTCCGTTGACCTTTGCTTCAACCCGGGGGACTGTCATCGGAGCCGGGCCTGTGTGTGCGTATTTGTGTGCAGAGGGCGACTTCTTCACGTGCTGTCACAGCCTGGAGACCGTGGCGTCCTGCAGACAGTGGGGCAGGTTGTATTTTGTTCTTGAGGTGCAGCGAGATTTATCGACATGTTATTGACTCTGACTTACTGGCACAGCCATAACCCGATAGGCTGCATTGTCAATGTTTGCTGCCGCTGTTCATTTCCAAGAAGTCACATTTTTAAAAAATACATATACTGCAAGCTATGTCGTGTATAAAGCAATTTTTAGAGAATATATAGAAAATCAGCCATAGCTTCCTTCCACTACCGTTATGCAATTATTAGGAGTTGATTCTCTGAGAACAGCCAGTGCTGCTAATTATCCTGTCGGGTGCCATTAAAGTATTGCTGAGGAAGAGGGCACAGCAAGGTGACGCCATAAAACAAACGTCAGTCAAGCCACTTTGAAAATTAGGTTGAAAAATGGGATAAATTTTTATTTTATTGAAGGAGCATCACAGTCTCTCATGGCTCTTTGCAGTTCTGATGTTTTCATCTGATCCATTTTTTCGTCCTTCATGTGGAGCAGAAGCTTTAGTGGATGTGAAGTCACTCGCTTCATATATGTCATGATTTATTCTCTTAATTCTGATCCCATTGCAATTTGTGGCCATATATGTTTTTCTCCACATGCATTTCATGCACAAGTCAAAAATCTGCATAAAAACAGTGGATGGAAACCCACCTACACAAGTAAATTTAAAGTCCTCAAAACAAACTTCAACAATTTAACATGAGACAAATGTTTTCTTTGTAATTCTGACACAGCATTTCTAGCCTGTCCATTCTGTTGGATGATATCACAACATTTTATTATCTGTAGCGATCTAACATTTGAGTTTAATGAGCGTAATGTAAGTTTTGCAGTAGCTCTTCTAATGTATGTAAAAACATACATAACATATGTAGAGCTAATGAGATTACTTTGCACTCATTTTTGGTAGAGTAAAAGTCAGAAAAAAGGACTCTATCTTCATCCAGTCTAGCATTATTTATCTCCTCTGTAATTTCTTGAAATTGTTTGTTGTCCCATGCAGAATATTTAAGTTACGTTCCTCTCCATTGCAGAGGTTAACAAAGGTTACCTTCAGCCAAGAGGCAGTCATTAACTTAGGAATAATTCTGGCTAATGTGAAGAATTTTTGTCAGGTTCTTTGTAGTTATGTACGTTTTTTTTAGTTTGTTCTTCTTGTGTTTGGTTGTACTCTTTATTTTCTTTTTGGAGCTCATTTCTGTCAAAATTATTTTTCAAGGACCTTTTAATCTTGTTGCAGGGAGAGCATTTTCCCATGATGCCTCAGTTGTAGATGGCAGCTGAGAGGCCCTGAGCTTTATATATGTTTGGATGCCTCTGGGTTATCAAATAGTAACTTTTTCAAAGGAATCAAACATGTTTTCTGCACTCTATCTCAGAGGACTCTGTTAGTTTTAATTGATTTTGAGGGGGCCATTCCTCTCAGGACATTCAATGACAAGGAGGGAGGGCTGAAATTACTCCGTCTTTTCAGAGTCAGCTGCTCTGATGGCACCGATTCATTTGCAATTCATATTAAACTCGTTAAGGGAGGCTTTTGAATTCATACCCATACATTGGCGGCTTTGTCCAGCCATGACACAGCACATGGTGCTACTTGTGTTTTTGTGTCTGTACAATAGAATATAATTGCCATGCAAATCACAGAAGAATGGCTGCCAAAACATTTGATGTTCAGCAGGATTCAGTGGGCGGGTATTAGCAGCAAACACACATCGGCAGATTTTCTGATGAATCAGATTTGTTGGTCTGCAGGAGGTTAAAAAAACAATTTATACTTTTAGCTACTGTTTGGCATTGCTTGCACTATGAAAGCTCATGCTGAAGTGTGAGGTAATTAAAGCTCTAAGAGGAGATTTGATTATGGCTGCCACGCTGGGTGTTGTTTGTTGTGTGTGTAACTGGGGTTCAGGTGTGGTCGGTCCTGTACTGTACCGGAGGTGATCACCATAAGGCCCAGACGGGTGGGGCGATCTGGCTCTCATTAAGGCCCTCCCCTGGGGCTCGGGAAGCATAGGCAGGGGGGGTCTGGGGCCCCTCTATGATGGATGTCTCCTGGAAGTGGACAGGGCACAGCCACAATGGACCGACCCCTTAATGGTCCCCCTTACAGAGGAAATGGATGAGCGGTCCCCCAATAACACACTCATGCATGCATACGGACTCACAAATACTGACTCAAAAATAGGTATATGACTCATAAATAAGCAGTCAGGTGTGAATAATGAACACAGTCAATATTCTGCTCTGTGATTGGTCGTCGGCTCCTCCTTGAATCAAACATCAAAGATAAACAGAACAGATTTTACGTCTTTGATGCACAACATCCTCAAATCCCCCAGTTCTTTGCACCATATTTCCTACTATACATGTGATGAACATTATAATCACTCACACACACACACACACATCACATGACACAGCATGCTACTGATGGGGCTCCAGAGGGTCCTGGCTCCCCCAGTCTCCACCTGCCACTCTTGGTCCCAGCTGAGGCTTCGTGCTACATTACCATTCCCAGTCCATCCCCTTACATTTACACCAACACCGCGCTTCATACGCCCCATAACACAGCACTCATCCCGGTACACACAAGCCCTACTGTTCCTGGTTGTACACCATCCACACCCGCCTACGCATAGTTACCCTAAGCCCCCCTAGGATCAATAGCCAGTGGCCTTGGCTGGCCTGGAGTAATACACCAGGGAGGCCCGCTGAAATATTGGGAAATGGACGACAAAGGAGAGGTTCCTCAAAGGCAAACAGAAGCTTATTATAAGCTGGAGGATAATCCCTGTGTTCATCGTGCTGGATGTTTGATCTCACTCTCAATAGTAAATGAGCAGTGTAAGGATGTTGGTAAAACAGGCTTTTAAACTGCCAATTAATTGAGCCATCTTTTTTGGGGGGGATTTCCTCTCTAACACATGGTGCCACCAGACGCTTCTGTTCGCCTGCCAGTGATGGCACTGCTCGGCAGTTTAATGCCCGCCCTCCCCACCCCACTCCCCCACTGTGCAGGCACCAAGGCCAACCAGTAGGAGTCACTCGTGTGGTAATAAAGGGAAGATCCCTCACTGACTTCCCACCTGTGAACACAGCCAATAAAAAAACCCTGCTGCGAATCGACCCCACCCGGCCAAAGCGGGCAGGCACTTTACCCCTGCCGCCCTGAGACTGTCCTCACCAGGAAAACAGCACAGTTGGTCCTTTTTATAAGCATGAAGGCCCTATCAAAGTAGAAACAGTGGAAAGAAACCATATTCTTGAAGCTACTATGATGGGGTTAACAAATTTAAGTGACTTTGATTGACATCATATCTCCAACCAACAATCAACACTGATTTGTCACGTTGGGTGTGCGGGGAAGGGAAGTTTGAACCCAATGATGCTGAGGAGATCAGCAGTGAGGGTGGGAAGACT
>JBAJHX010000024.1:12499784-12510960 GCA_037176925.1 Amniataba percoides | reverse complement strand
AAACAAAACCAAACAGGGCAGGAAGGCAAGACAGGGAGACAAGGCACAAGAAACGACAAAATGCAAACCATGACAGGATTATTTCTAACTGTAAAACTGTATATTCCTACTCTTTCTCTGAGCACAAGGTGGTTTCAGGCCAGGAAGCTCATAATGCAGCAATGCTGGCCAAATGCCAGGTGAGCCACTTCTAAACACTAAGTTCTCCAGTCTCAGCTGACCTGCAGTCAAGAAAGAAATGAGAACTTCTCACATTTGTAATCCACACATTAAGAACATTTCCTTTAATATTTTGCCTCATGTGTCACTGCATTGAATAATGATCATGCAAAACAAATAAACTTCTGCACAAAACTATCTTCCCTCAGAGAATTATTTACTATTTTTAATGGTCATGAAAGAAGATATGAGAAAGCAATGAGTTCAATACATTTTCATCAACTTCACATATACAAATGCAATATGTTACACATGCTTCAGTTCTCAGCACGCTGTGAATGAACAGCAAAACACCATCACAGAGTAACCTTCAACACAAGTTTCAGTCCTTATGTTTCTCCAGATCTTCTGCTTTTGAGGGTTCTTGCTTTTCTTCATAATGGTAACGTGTTTCCTCTGCCAACATTATTTTATGAATTTAAAAAGCATTGGCTGAGGTTTAACTGAACCAATGGCATTTATTTTGTTTTGGAGAAAACGTTGCATAACTAAAACTACAGACTGCATTTATTCAGGCATGAAATGGAACTGAAGCTACAAATATAGCCCGAGGATCACAAGGTTTTCTATGCCAAAAGAAAGATAAGGTCATATTTAGTTATTAGAAAAACTAACAGCTATTTTGTCTGTCAATTAGTGTGTCTGTGCAAAGCTCATAGTAGAGGCATATTTATAATAGATCCTCTCTTTTGATGGTGCTCTTAGGGGCAGTAATTAGCTCTTTGTGCTTAGGTAATGGTATTGGGCTCTTGGCTCTGAGTCTATTCACAGACAGATTGCTAATGGAGGTGCGTTTGTATCCACTCCCATCATTCCTTCATCAGTCACCCACCCCTTTCATTTAAAACACTCTAGCAAATGCTCTGAGACACACACATACACAGTTGGATGAACACACACGCAGCCTTTAAAGGGTCTGGTAAAAATCCACCACACCCACCCTTTATGTCTTCAGAGCGTGTGTGTGTGTGTGTGTGTGTGTGTGTGCTGGAGTATGAGAGATGGGTCCAAAAGCATGATAGCAAATGTTTGACTAATGAGTGAATAATGAATGTATGCTTGTGTTCTGCAGCATACGTGTATGTGCTCATGTGTATGGGGCCCCTCCATGGGTGTGTGTGTGTGTGTGTGTGTGTGTGTGTGTGTGTGTGGGTGTGTGTGGGTGTAACAGACTGTGCGGCTCCACCTGAACAGGGTATTGGAGTTAAAGAGGAAGTCTTCAGGATAAGTGGTGGTAAGCGCTGCCTCACACAGATCAGATCAAATGAATCACTGTGTGTGTGTTTGTTTGTCACACTCATGAAAGTGGGGCCGGTTTTGGGGGGTGGATGTATTGACAGCAGGCCGTGTTGCAGGCTCATCTGAAACCCGAGCCGATACCAGAGGACGGTCAGAGCATCCTGTCCTCGCTGTGTGAGCCGTGCGTCCCCTCTGGTCTCTTTTTTGTTCGCCCTTCTTTTGTTAATGTCTTATTTGTAACTCCATGGGAACAGTTTTTATTGACTTAGCATTGTGATACATGCCTAAAATAGGAGATTACAAAAAAAGCAAGGGCACCTCAGTACTTATAAGTTTTTTCAGTGTTACAGAAGGACAAAAAAATCAAAGAACAAAAGCAAAAACAAATTTTGTGCTAAAATCTTATAGCAAACAACTTGCTGCTTTAATAAATACTTTTCAAAGTCTGTGTGAAACATACTGCTCACAGTGATAATCCAACAGAAAACAATGCTCCTCACAGCTCTGCTGAGCATTTTAGCATATTTCAGCCTGTTGTTTTGGTCACACAGGCCCACATTTTTACTGTTTTGATTCACTCTCACCGCTCTTATCAATCATATTTCCAGCCATGGTATCTGTTTTCTGTGAAAAAGCTCCTAAAAGTCTCTGTGCTCTACCTGCCCAGCACCAAACAACAGAGAGACAAAGTTAGAGACGAGCTGCTGACCACAGTGGAAGACGTAGTGGAAGAGTTGGCAGTGACGATGGCAGAGTCAAAAGGAGAGGACTGAACTTTCATTACATTCATGACATGGACACAAATAAACCTCTCAGTGAATGCTAATGTTGTTCTGTGTCTGCTGGGTATGTAAATGATGTCTTTCCAGCTTGTTCCAATGAGCTAAAGTGAAAAAAATTGCAACTTGAATCTTTTGTTTGGTAAATGTAATATTATGGAAATTTTGATAATCCATAATCATTTCAAAGGTCTGAGGCCTGATGAGTGCACTGGTGGTAAGCATCATGGTTAAGTATGGTTATATGGTCAGTTATAAAAGCTGACAGAGGACGTTTTTGATTGAAGAGTGAAATCCTGGAGGAAAAAAAAAACGAGAAAAAGAAAACCAGAGCGCTCTGTCTGTTTTAATACATATTACATCATAGTTACAACTCTGCTGTAAAACCACTCTGTTGCTTTCAAATGATTTGCAAATTTGAATATACTTTTTCAGCCATTTTAGACCACCACTGATTACATTTAAACCTTTGGAGGATAAATGAAAATCAATGATGGAACAGTGGCCATTAGTTACTCTTAGCTCTTTCTTCTATTATGTAATGCATCACACTATTTTAAAGTCTAATTATTTTTTTGTTTTTTTTACTGTATGGAAATGAATGGAAATTAGTAGTGTGGTATAGTACAGATAAAATGCTGGACAAAATGCATTCTGAAGTAGTTAGGAAACATATAAACTATATATAATCGGTACTTAAAGATCACACTTGTACTCACAGTGGTTTGGGATTTTGAGCTCTGTTTAAACAAGCCGACATGCTGATTCAGTGCTGTGTGTGACCATGCCGCTGAGCCTGTGTGTATTTGGTCAGACAGTAAGGTGTGTGGCAGGTGTGTTGACAGATGTCCCCGAGTCCCCAGCCGGTCCTGTGGGCCCTCTGGAGTCATTTATCTCTAAATGAGTCCCATCTGCCGTGCTTCTGGTGTGGAGGTAGAGGTGAGCGGAGCGAGGCACAGTCAGGGGAAAACTCCTGTGTTTATGTAGCACTGCTGTCACCTGCCTGTGTGCCTGGATCACTGGAGATCTACTCTGTGGACGCTCTGACAGACGTCGTACTCTTACAGACTGAGCTGTGACAAAGTGACTAATGGGGAATGTAAAATGGAGTGTATGTTTCTGATGACTGTCCAGCATGGAGAATAACTTTACTCTCAGGCGTATTTTTTCAAGGACACTTTAAAGTAAAACAAGTCAAAATTTCTTTTAAAAAAACATGTATAAAAATATCCCCTTTCACTTGAGACTATGTAGCAGTGTGTGGTGGTGTCTGTGTCTGCAGAGACTCTGTCCTCTGCCTGGATTTTCTTTTATTCAGCTGTGTTCGGGGTGTTTCTGGGCATCAACCTTTAAAAAACATTGCGATCATAAGGACGTGGGAACACCAGACATGTGTGTGCCTTGAGCCAGGGAATAGGAGCCAACTTTGAACGTTGTGCTCACAAACAGCAACTGACAAATCCTACTTGTTGTACTTTTAACTTCTTTTAATTTACTTTAAGTTACTTTCCTCCACATCGACCAGTTTTATTAAGCCGTTCCCACCCTTTGATTCCAGTTGTTAATCTAAGATAACTACCTCCTACTAAAGTGGTGTCAATCTGTTAATCTACCTGAAATATTGAACTATTCCTTTAAAATGATTTTTTCTGTTCTGTATTATCATGTTACACACTTCGATATCCCCTATGATACAGTGGATTATGGAGAAACTGATTTTTCTCTACAATATATTTTTTCTGTTCTTCCAGAAGTATGATGCCCAAAGCCCTGGACGGACAGATTGTTATGGAGAAGACGCCACGCTACTTTGTTACCGTGGAGACGCCAGCACGAGTCCACGCTATGTCGCAGGACGTGAAGCTGATAGTGGTGGTCCGTGACCCTGTGACCAGAGCCATATCAGACTACACCCAGATCATCTCCAAGACCCCCGACATCCCTCCCTTTGAGAGCCTCGCCTTCAAGAACCGCACCACAGGTACGGATCCCGCTGTCTGACTGTTTGTTTTCAGTGTGACACGTCCTGAAGAGGACAAACCTGCTGTCCTCCTGACATCACCTTCAGCTCCTTTATGAACCAGGCTCTTCTGACCAACTCAGTCTCTTTGATTTATCTTTGCTATGCACAAGCAAGTGTGAAAACAGGAAAAGACAGACAGCATGAGACAAATGATCATCATTAGACAAACAAGCTTTAGGTGTGGAGGAGAGAATGGAGGATGTTCTTGTAGCAGGTCCTGTATTAATCAAACATGTAAGACTCATGCTCAAGAAGGCTCTAAAGCAACTTCCTTCTTCTTAATGAATGTGAGAAATCACTCTTTAGCTTTAGCTTTACAGAGATATCCGTGTCCATCACAAATCACAAACCACATCAGAAATCACAGAAAAAAAGATTCTCCCTTGTAGCTCCAGAATCATCTGGTTTCAGTGTGAAAGTAACCCAAAGTAATGAGTAATCCAGTGACGGGTGCTTGTACTCCCATGGGTACAGCGAACACAAGCTATTTCTGGACAATTAATGGTGCCTTTTTTACAAAATGTAAACAAATATAAGCATTATTATACTTCCTGTTTGCAACTCCCAAATCACAGGAACTGTAGTTCCAGATCTCAGAGCATATTTATACAACAGACTTTTTCAAGTTGCACTATCAATTTTTCTTGGACAGCTATAATAAAAGTAATGGTTCCTCCCTCTGGGGCTGTAGGGCACAGTTTTGTCAAATGGGGCCCCAGTGTCATTTCAGAACCTCCAGACCAGGCCAGCAGCTAAAGGGTGATAACCTTGAATGTAATAATAAGACTCCTGCTGTGTCTCCGTCAGGTCAGATCGACTCTCTGTGGAGCCCGCTGTGGATCGGCCTGTACGCTCAGCACCTGGAGCGCTGGCTGGCCTGGTTCCCCAGGACTCAGATCCATCTGGTCAGCGGGGAGAGGCTCATCTCCGACCCGGCCGGCGAACTGGGCAAAGTCCAGGACTTTCTGGGCCTCCAGAGGATCGTCACAGACAAGCACTTCTACTTCAACAAAACGAAAGGCTTCCCCTGCCTGAAGAAGCCGGAGGGCAGCAGTAAACCTCACTGCCTGGGGAAGACGAAAGGGAGGACGCACGCCTCCATCGACCCAGAGGTGATGCAGAGACTGAGGGACTTCTACAAGCCGCATAACCAGCGCTTCTATCAGATGGCGGGCCAGGACTTTGGATGGCAGTGACCCTTTGAACGTGTGGAACAGAAGCTTTTGTTAGCGATCCACTGCTGCGGGGGGAAGCCTGTCCATGTCCATATGACTGAACCAGAGATAGTTAGCCACATCTGACCAGCAGGGGGTTTTCTCAGAGACTTAATAATGAAAACTCATTGTCAATACATTCAATCCCTATCAATCAATCAATCAATCAATCAGTCCATCATCTTGTTCTAGTGTTTGAAAGAATCATAGATGTTCAGTATAAGAGGTGCTTCTGTGGTAACAAAGGTGTCCTTTCTCATTTGGTAGGCTACTTATTCCTACCCCAGGTGGTTATATAAAGCATTTGTGTGCAAAGTTGGTCACGTGACTGTGGTTGCTATAGGTTACGGCTGTAAAAAAAGTTGAATGGTGAAATACACAGTGTAGCTTTTGGTGTCTGTCTGCAGTTTAATCCCGATGCTCTAGTTGGTAGGCTGTAGTGTCACGATGAACCCAGAACAGACACATTTCACATTCCTGAATTTCAGTAACTTTCTTTTTTCTACCTGTTTGTTCTTCAGTCTCACTGGTTAAGAATTTAAGGGCAATCAGTGCATACATAGTGAGTATCGTCCTCCAAGCATTGCTCCTGAAAAAGGGGGGATGAATCTTTTATGTGGTGAGCAGCAGAGGGGATGAGCGAGAGAATCTTTATATGAGCTCAGATTTGACTGAGTGGTTTTGTATTCTTGAATAATGAATGTGGATAAATGGATGTTGGGGAACTGGTGTTGGATCACTTGCCTCCCTGCCTATTGGCACATTTATGTGCTGGGCTTAGGGTAGCATCCGACTGCAAAACCACCCTGCTGTACCTTGAGCTGTAAAGGGACCACCGGAGGACAACCAAAACAAGACCAGGTCGAGTCAGCGCGAGGAGGTCGACCTGCTGTATGAGCGGCCATTTCTCTGAATGTGACGTATGAAGCTTTCAGGCTTTGCTGTGTTACTGTGAGGAGGCCTGCTAACAGGGTTGTCTGTTTTCAGTTTGCATGTATTTGCACTAGTTTGAAAGCTTAAAAAAATAAAACTATTTTTAAGCAAAGGCCTTGCAAAAGATTTTGGTGCTGATCTTTTTCACAATTTTTCATCCTTTGCCTCAAAATGCTGTTAAAAGGTCAAATCGCACTGTAATGAATAAGGGTTGGATTTATGTTGAATGTGAGCACAGAAAACATTAGTGCAATTGCTTTGCAAATGTAAATCTGTTTATGTCAGAGACGCCTACAATCTGCCTTGTTGGTAAGATACAAAGGTCTTGTGGTCCTTAAAGTAATGCAAATGAAATGATAATAATGCTGAATCTTAACGCATTTTTCAGATCCGTTATACTGATGGTGTGTATGGTTGGTTTTGATTCTAAAGGGGCAAATCATAATTAGAAATTAAAATCCATAACCAAACACATTGTGGTTTTGCCAATTTTATACATTTGGGTACAAATGAGTTAAATATTTTGCTCAAAAATGTAAAGTTGTTGGGTTTTACGAGAAAGGACGCAGGGCAGCGCTGCTAATGTCAGTGTCAGCCAACACTGCCATCTTGTGGACAAAGAGTGAAGCATTTGAGAGTTGCGTAAAAAAGTCCAGTAGAAAACATGGTAAAAACGAGTTGCTCCTTTATTACGATGCCTCCTCCTTAATCATATATTTTCATAGAAATGTATTCATATTAATACATTAGTTTGCAAATAATTATACACAAAAATGTAACTAAAGAACACTACACAAAAAGTGCCACTGTAATAAACTCTGACATACACAAAAAGACACAACAGTCCATGCTTCAGCATATAATGCAACCCAGAGTGATGAAGAAGAAAAATGAATCTCACCCAGATTAAATCTTTGAATAGTCTACAATACATTTCACTTTGAATTGAACAAATAAATAAAATACACAAATATACAGAATACATTTTCAAATGCACTTTAAATTACTGTAAATAACAACAATCCTGGTCTCTGTTTCTCCATCAGTACAATTTGTGTGAATACATAAGAAAAGTACCCCGTTATCAAATAAATATTAACACAGAGCTTCAGAAGAGGTGCGCTTCTCTCGCGGTGAGTTTTGGCAGTTTGCACAGACAGCTAAATGTTTCCTCTAAAGCAGTTATTAGTCAGAGGAACAGCATCGCCCTCTGTAAAATGTTGTGAGCATGCTGTTTGTTCAGAGGCATGCTGCTGTAAGTAAAGGCACTCAGCATGACCTCCACCCATATAACACACTGTTTTTTCACTTTCTTTGTGAAGAAAGCCCTCAGCTCCCCCCTCTCTTACCTCCCCTCTCCCACAGCGAGACAAACACTGTAAATACTGCAGTACAGGGATTAACACCCCATGAGGCGTGTTTTAAGCTACTTAATGCTATTTGGTTCACATGTTGGGTGGAGGCAGTGTCACTCCAATATACAGCATGTGTACCACGTTAGAGTACCAACATGTGGACTTCTTTGTCACACGGCTGTCCAGAAATGTGGACCTACAGCTGAGTGAGTCACAGAGACACACAGTTTTAACTTTCTTAATTTTCCTCAATGACAAAAATCCAACGGACAGCGAGCCAAGAGGCTTGAGAGTCATTAGAGTGTGCTAGTTCTGGATGGAGGAGAGTTGGCTGAAGGAGAGCGTTGTTCAGGCCACTGTCCTCTGCACAGAGCTGTATCTTTGTACCGAGTCGGCTCCAGGTTTGTTGCCGCTCTCCTCAGTTTAAGGAGGTAAACTGTAGGTTTACACCTACTGAGACAACTGTTAAAAGAGATGGTGTGTGGTTCAGTGCTGGTCTCTAAAGGGGCGACATGTAACATTTTCGCATCAGTGCATCATCACCACATCAATACTGAGACATTAGTATAGTTTCTGTAAACAGCTGAGACCACCGCTGAAAAGACTGCAAACCATTATCCTGCAATTTACACTTAATGTGATAGGTGGGGAATGTGTTGGAGTGCTTCTCCACAACAGGAAGAGAATATTTTATCATTCAATGAAGTTAAAGGCTGCTGGAAAAATCACCACCATCATATTTGTTATCTGTGCAAAGTGAAGCCTTCTCACTTTAGGAAGTGAGCTCGGTCTGGTTGGTTTCTATAATGACTAAGCAGTCAGCTTGTAGATATACAGTTTGATCAAAACAAAAAGGGTCTAATTTAATATAAATGTTACAAAAAATGTATTCTGGCCAAACATGAGCTCCCAGCCCTCAGGCAGAAGGCAGCTGAGCAATCACCAGGAAATGATATGATTTGGCAAAAAATCTTAAGAATAATTATGCTTTCAAACTTTACTGGATGTTTTTATTGTGAACTTTGGTGCGTTGTGTTTGCACTCCATCTTCCCTCAGTTCATCTGCCCACAAGAACACGATTCAATTCAATATCAATTTGTTATTGACTACTTTGCAGTCTGTGTGTTACTGTGTTAAAATGGCTCACTGAAATGAAAAATCTGACAGAATGTGAGAATCTTTCTTAAGGAGGTTACAAGAGTTTAATAATATCCAATAATAATAATAATATCCAAATGTTTAGCCTCCACAGAACCAAATATATGTGTGGTTGTGATCGATAATTACACCAGTGGCTAGTCTACAATGTTGTCAAGATAAAAAACGATATTCTTAGTGAAGTATATTAAACACTACTACTCATATTTTTTTCTATCCATCAAATATGACATTTGTTCCCACTTTTTTTCACACCACACCAAAAGCAAAGGGCTAGTGCCTTGTTGTGTTTCTCTCTGTGCTGGACACAGAACATGACATATTGGGGGCCTGTGTTTCAAAATGGAAGCTGATGTAGTCATTGATCATCACCCTGACGGACATTTTCCACATCTAATTTCCAACAAAGGTTCATGTAGGAGCAAATGACTAAAATGCACACATCTTTTAAAATACTGAGGCCACAACCTCAAGAGAAGCTCCACTAAAGGAGAAACCAGTTAAATACAGGTGAGAAAGCCTCAGTTATAGACATATTTTCAGCTTTAAAGCTGCAATGATGTTTTTATATTACTAATGGCTGAAATGACCCTCCCCCTTCAGAGAATTATCAACTAATTCTGCAGTCCCACTTGACTCTAAACCTTTTAGCATCTTTAAACTCACTGATTGGCTTACAGGGGCTGTGACTTCAGTGTTTTGGTTCAGTCTCATTGCTTTCACTGGCCATTTTTCCAGAAGAAGTTAGAAACTATCTGCTGAACACTGCGAACCATCTAACGAGCTAAAGAGCCAGGTGTAATTTTCTGGAGTTGGTGACCAAAACAGAGCTGTAAGGTGAAAATCAGACTTCTATTTTAAAGGTAATATTTCTCCAAATCTGGCAGACATGTTAGCCTCAGCCACGGTCTCATTGTGTTTACAGTAATTAAATTAATGTTCCACATTGAGCACGACAACGACCTGCTGATGTCTGAAAATGCTGCTCGCTGCTCCTCTAGCAGTACTCTTCTCCCTGCGGGTCGGGCAGGTCGTTGAGGTCCAGGAAGATGGAGGTGTTGGAGAGTTTGCGGCCGTTGGACGACAGATCCAGCAGCTCCTCGGCCGTGCTCGGCACCGAGCTGATGTACATGTCCCACACCTGCTCCGGGGAGTCCAGCTCCAGCAGCTTCTGCTTGATCTTCAGGTTCTTCTCAATGTTCCTGCGCTTGTGCTTGAACTCCAGGATGGTTTTGGTGTAGCGGTTGATGGTGGTGACTGAGGACGCCATGCAGGCTGTGAAGGAGCTCCACGCCAAGCTGACGGAAAGAGACACAAACAGTTAGAGTCAGATAGACAAGCTGATAATGTACAAAATATATCCTTTATAATTTATAAAAGGCTAAAGAGGTAACAAATCTCCTTCCAAATGGCTGAATAATATTAAAAACTACATCATGGACGAAAGATCAGAGAGAATTAAAACCACAAAAAAAGCCTTTTTTTTAATCTTAAATTGTCATGAAAGTTATTTTATGACCTCGGCACATCAAGCTTATTTTCTTGAAATCAGAAAATAATTGTTGAATGAAAACAGGTTGTCTTATTATTTCATTATCTTGACATAACAATTACCCCATTTCAGCAAAACGAGCTGTCAAGAGCGTTTTTGTCATCATCAAGTAATAATTATTGTGTGACAGGGAAACAAAGCTTGTTGTGATCGAAAGACAAATAAACCTGAAAGAAAATAATTACAGGCCTGTTTTTGACAACCTTCCACACTAAAGCTGTTTTTCATTTAAACACACAATATAAGACGTGCGCACTGGCACTTTTTCATGGTTCCAATTAAATCTTAATGCTCGTTTAGTGCGACCTCAACCCCAGCTAACACATTCAGGGTGAGCTGGGATGCATCCTGGTCCCAGAGCACTGTGTTACATCAACAGATTAATGCACATTGTGCTGAAATAAGATTCAACAACCACATATGATTATTATGTTAAACCTAATAATGTTATAAGGTGTCTTCGTACTTTGGTCTGAGTTGTATATAAATGACATATATTGGAGTTTAATATTATTTTGGTTGCTGTTGGTTGGACCAGCCACCTGAAAATGTCAGCTGTCTCACAGGAAATTGTGATCTATTTTTGCCATTTTTTGCCATTTTTTGACAGGTGGATTTTATTTTACATATATATATGTAAAATAAAATCCACCTGTTTGGAAATGGTCAGTAGTCAGTATTCTCGAGAGTCTCCATCAAGATT
>JBAJHX010000024.1:12485406-12499684 GCA_037176925.1 Amniataba percoides | reverse complement strand
ATATATATATGTAAAATAAAATCCACCTGTTTGGAAATGGTCAGTAGTCAGTATTCTCGAGAGTCTCCATCAAGATTAAGTCTATAGAGGTGGTTAAAGTAATTATGAAGCTCATCTTGCTGATGTGTCACCCACTGCTCTTTACTGGTCTGCAGATTTTCAAACACTGCGTGTGAACTCACATGTACGACCAGCTGTAATCCCATGTTTGAGGTTTCCAGTCCTCTGGGCCCAGGCTGACAGTCAGCTGGAAGGCTGTGGTGAACATCATGTGGGCCACCATACCCAGCAGACCTGCGAGGGGACAAGAGAGGAGAGAACAGGTCACATCCTGCCTTAAGATCCTTCTGAGACCAACCTCTGCACTTCTCCACAGTCACCACTTGGTGGCAGTGTTACGTTGTGGCAGGACACACAGCTGTAAACATCCTTTCTGTGAGTGGCATGTCAGAGATAAACAGACCGATTAATCAAAACTAATCAACAGAATTAAATCAATTTCCTCGCACATAAGCTAAGCTCCCATTTTCTGACAGGTGTTAATAAAATCTACAACACAAATTTGAGCCCACTTACTGCTCGTGGTGCAGAGAGACTAAGCAACTAAATCCATTTACTCAAGTAAAATTCAGTACAACTTTGAGTACTTTACTTTCACTCCCTTTACTGTGACTTTTTATTTCAAGGGGTAATTAGGTTATCACTCTCCACCTTCCTTTCACAGATCAGATTGTTTCTAATGTTTTGCCTTGCAACCTCTCACAAATGTGCAGTTGGAGCTCCTTCTAAGATTTCACAAGTTTATGACTTGTCAGCAGGGAGGGTTCCTCAGATGGTTTGATTTAAAGAACTGTTCTTAAAAGAGGTCAAATGTCATTATAAATGCTATTATAGTTATTAAAAAAAAACACTGATATACTTAAACAAAAATTGTGAGCATATCTCCACCACTGCTTATTGCAGGTGAACACAGGTCACATTCAGTACGCAGCTGATGGCTAAGTGAGTCATATCTGGTGCTTGTTGCCTGTTTGGGCCTGATTACATCACCTGAGCACGGTCAGACCTCCATATCAATAAAAGAGAAAGACTGGCTCACATTTTATTTGGGAGAAGGCACAACAGTGAGTCCACATCATGGACTTAAGAGGGCAGAAGCTTATTGCAGCAGACATGATGCTGCCGGCTGAGTCAGACTGAGCAGCTGAAGAGATTGTGTTTCTTTGGTACAATACATTCTTACAAAATCAGGATAAATACATTTTGTAGTACATTTTAGTATAGTCAGTACATAAGAATGTACACAAATGATTTATATATCCACGAATCACAAGCCTGCACCTATAATTTACATCGACTGGTACACTGGAAGATACCGAGGGATAAATATGGTAATCATCCAACCTCTGTTCGTGTTTGTGAGATAAAAAGAGAAAAATCAAAGACAGAGACAGAATCATCTCCTATAAAGTGTAGCTGCTGTTGCCGCCAAGCTGTTGTTCCTAATCTAAACTAATATGCAGTTTATAGAGACAACAGGGGCAGACTTGTCACTCAAGATTCATATTCATGTTTTAAACGATGGGCTGTGCCAACGCTCGTTATCAGAACCAGACAGACAACAGCAGACTTCTCATCTCCAGCGAGTCACCATCGATTCCACCAGCTGACAGCCGCTGCTTGCAGATTTTCTCACATGTCGTTAGCTGCTGTTGAACAGTTAGCTCTTAGTCTAACTCTTACAAAGACTTGAACCTCTACAGCTTCTGTTCCTGTTTCTGTCAGTCCATTCACTTGATGCAGCACAAACAGTATACACATACACACACACACACACATATAAAATCTCTGAGATCTGGAGAACCTGAGGACTCAGACGAGACAATTGTTCCATCATTCAGAAAGGAGGGGTCATTCCATGCAACGTTACTCTTCTCCAGCACAGCACACAATACGCAAGTCTACATAGGTGTTCTGCTGAGTGAGGAACGTACACTGAGGCCTCACGTGTCACCACAGATCATGTGACTTAAAGCGTGAAGAGAATATCCTGTATTATATGTGCTATAGTGAGTGTATCAGCTGAAAGGGAACTCCAAGTGTATCCAGCTGATTTTTTTAAAGTCTTCCCTCCTGCCTTTTATTTAAAGCACAACCCTGCGTGTCTTAGATGTGAACATCACGACTCAAGCCTCAGACAAAAGTCTAAAAAAGTTCTTATTGGAGTGAAAGTTTCCCAAAAACCATCAGAGCTGCCAGTAAACTCTGCTACAGTAGTATCTTTCCACAGGGGGATTCTTTCTGATGAAACTTATAACATATTTGGCTAATGAAATGGTCACAGGCTTTGGAGTGAATGGAAAAGCTGCTGTCACATTTTGTGTGTAGAATGAAGAAAAAAGCTGAAACTGGTTCATTTGGTGCATTTTCATCTTCCACTCTTCAGATCAGGTCTTCTCATTGTCCTTTTCTCAAGTACACTTCACCTGGTCTTTTCCTTTCCAGCTCCCCTGCCCACCTCATTTATTTTTTTTCCTTTTCTGCATCTTTATTCTCATTTATGTGCCAGATTTTGTCAGGCTCTGGCTCTCCTCACACTGGACCTCTCATTGCCTATAAAACAGAGCAGGAATAAAAACCAGAATGTGTAACCTACCAATCCGATTACCATGTAAGCCCCCTCAAATCCCTGGACTGAACAAGAGCGCACCAGATTCTGCACCAAATACCTCACTTCCCATCTCATCCCTATCAGTGCTCATGTTTATTCCTAAAGATATCCGGGTGCAATATTATCATAATGTTATGCAGATCGGAAGCAGCTTTGTGTCACGATGACTGGAACAAAACTGTGATCTGTGCCTTGGCACGCTTTGTCGTGTGGAAATTATGCATGTTTCGCTCATACAAGGTCAGATTATTCCATATGAAGTCAATAAGTGTCAAGCCAGGTTGTTTATTTTTAGTGCCAAAGCACTTAACAAGGACACTCGGCATCATAAACGAGATGTTCCTTGCCCTGTTCAACTGTATTACAGAGAGAAAGCGTTTTACTGTTGAGTGGACATTGTCATGCTGGGCAATGACCACTAGAGGGCAGAAAAGTGAACATTGAGTGAAATTAACGAACGTGAACAAAGATTTTAACTGAATTTCGATACAGACAAAAATACATACCACAATGTCCTGTAACTTTATTCTGTTTTATGAAAGCATATTTGGCACATACCCCAGTGAAAGTTTAACAACACAACATATAAATAGAGTTCACAACAGGTGCTAAGCCTGTGTTCAATCTACAGATATCTCTTAGATTAAACTAAATATTTTAGATATTCTGATCTGGCTGTTTGACACAGGCAGGCTCGGCAAGTCCAAAATCAGCTGTTGACACACGTGTCTACCACCAAGATTACACCACATTTCTGTCTCGACTGTCACCTTTGGTCTGGGACTTCCAAAAACTCTCAATAAATAGGACCTTTAAGCCAAAGTCAAAAGCGTTGACAACCACCAGTCTATCCCATTTCTGTTTGGCATAAAATAGTTCATTGTCATTCTTTCTAAAGAGGAAAACACACAAATACAGCATAGCTGGGTGGTTATAAAAAAGCAGTTTTAACAGAAAGGGTAAAATTAATCACCCAAGCTCTCAACAAGAGAGTGCTCTCTTTGCCTTTCTTTCACACTCTTCTTTTTTCTCATACACTCACATATCACATCCTACCTTCTCACCCAGCCCATCATACCCTACATGATTGGCAGCTGTAATAAAGGTTAATCTGGTCTGTTCTGTTGTTCCCCTGAACCTCATTAGCATACCTACTCTGAATCTGTTCACCCCATTAAAAACAGAAACAACTTTTAAATGCCTTCTTCAAATCAAACATTTTACAAGAACATTAAACTCTTTGCGATAAGCTGGGGAAGCAGTTAAAAAGCCAACAGGCGAGGCGCGTGGTTAAAATAAAAAAGCAGATACGCCCCCTCCTCCCACAAGAATAAAGTACACTCAGTTTGAACTTACAGGGCTCACCCTCCCGTTTACGCAAACAGCTCACTTCTCCAGACAGTGAGTCACGTATAAATAAAACATAACACATGCAGACGGGGTTGACAGGTTCAGTTACTGCTCGACTGAAAGTTAGAGCGGGCAAAACGCCAGGGCAGGGCCATGAAAACATAACTCAGTGAGGCTTGAGTTTGAGAAGCAGCGCCGGGCTCGAGTCTTGTCAGCTAGAAATGAGAAGATGAGGCCGACGCCACTGGATGACTGAAAGATGGTCAACGTTTCTTTGCTGAGATGGTGTCGCCTCCATGAACCTGTGGCCTCCACCTGCCAGATAAAAGATGCTAAAACCACATATTTTCTGGCAGTATCTTTCCTATAATGACAGGATGAGGCGCTGGTGATTTTTTAAATAAAGGAATTTACATTGTTTGCTCAGAATCTTCAGAAATTGAGGACATATTTCATTTTGTTACCCAGTCACTGTTTGGATGGGCTTCTGTTCGGTAGCCCAGTTTAGCCCAGAGGAGATGGATTAGCCTTTAAAAGTTGCATTAAAGCTGCACTAATCACTGTTTTTTACACAGGGATAATGGATCAAATGACTATGTGTGATGTGAAAAAGGTCACTCACTGCAGACAATTAGCTTCAAATCTATGGAGCGTTTTAGTGCTGTTCAGTTGATTGATTTGTTTTTTTTAATGAGCCCCAATGTTCATGTTTCTCAGCACTTTCATTCATCTCTTTTACTGAAACCAGTGTTGTTAAATGTGTAAATACACAGCTGTTTGCCAACATGTTTGGCATATCAACTAAGATAATAATATGTGTTTATGACTAGATCCATTGCTCCCAAGTGGCCAAATAACACTAAGTAATGCAGTTTAATGTTGCAAGAATTCATGATAAAAAAACACACGATGGACAAACTTTCACTTTTTTTTTTTTTTTAGGAAATTTGTAACAATTCTCTGCATAACAAAGTAATGGAAGACTTTCTTGAAAACAAATGGATGTGTATGCTAATGAGCCTGTGTGTAACGAATAGACATAACATCTGTGAATATGCATGCTGAACAATTACCTCATGAATTGTTCCTGATTAGCGCTGAAACAGCTGCTTAATGACACATCGCAAATGGACTGCACTTACTGTAGACATAAAACATGTGCAGTACACGTCATCACACATTCACCCACACACTCATCTGTCCTTAACAAAGGACATGTTGATATCAGACTACAATTTATATGATTACCAATGGAAAGAGCACAAAAATATGTTTATAAATGTCTTGAGTGACCATGAAAAAACGTGTATTACAGTTTTGTAGCATACTGTGGTAACTTATTATCTAGCAAGTATGAGCTGTAGCTGATAATGACACATTACAGATATAAATATCAATATATTTGTGCTCTAGTACCATATTTGAAACTTTTTAAAATTCTTCTCAACATATGAATGTATGTATGTACCTTCGTACAGAAACTTAGTATAGGTTATAGGGACTATTTTCTGCTGCGGATGAATACACATATAGTGCCCTTGTTAGTACTGCAGTAGGATGGTGTACAATTGTCTCAGAAGTCCTGATTTGTTTCTTGCTTGTTGCTCGGTAACGGTCTGACCTTATCATTTCCTGCCATTAAAGAAGAAAAAATGTAATTCGCAGTGTATTTCTCTGAAAGAAGAGCCGAATGTCACATGACACTGATGAAGCATGAAGTTACACAAAGTTTGAAGGATATTTCACCACTAAGGGCACAACCTCTTCATTGCCTCACATTCAAACAAGATCAAAGGGGACTTAGCTCCTTCTGTACTTAGTCTAATATCAAAGCATTAGTCAGACTAGGAGAATCCTGTCTCGAACTCCAAGCTGATCAATATGCAGCCTTTGGCTCAGCGAGGTTTAAACATCCCATGTTTCTGAAAGGAGCTGCTCCAGATCTTTGTCAGTGGAGTCGGGCGTGCAGCACACGAGATTACCTAAACTTTGTTTGCTGATCAGCGATTCCTTTATAGAAACAGTGCTGCAGGCTCCAGGGAAGATAATCGCCCGAAGAAGATGACACTGACAGTGAAGTCTTTAAATTAAACTTAAACTTCACTCTGCTTAGCTAAACCTATACAGGAGGCAGGGGAAACTGCTGGCGAGGTTGTGTCCAAAGGTTAAAAAAATACAAATACAATACAAACAAATCTACATGATGCTGAGCCAGGCTGAGCTCCAGCTCTTTACCTGACATACAGACATGAGGCGCTTCATCTCACTCATGGACAGAATTTCCCAAACCTTTGAACCACTCTGAGGTTTGCAGTTCACTTTTCAAAAACTTTTCAGCAATTACTAAAGACAGGGACGAGCTACTGAGCATATGAAGCATGAAACAGCTTTAATTAAGCCAAAGCAAACCAGCACCACTCCATCTGACTTTCTGGTGAAATCCAATCCGGTGGCGAGCAGAGAGAGTAACTAGAAGAAACGAATACAAATAACGCCGTCTCTCTGTTGGTCTCATTTGCTCATGTGGCTCATATGAAGGCATCAGTATTAAACTGAGGCTGTTTCATAAGCAGTTACAAACTCAGTGCGACTGGTATAAAAATACACTGCGCATAATGAAAGCTTTGTTGCAGCCATTAAAATTTTATCGGCTCCATACATCATACATGTCTGAGATTCCTTCATCACAATTCAGCTGGATACAAACTCCATCCAGGAATTCACTCTGCTCTACAGTGACAAACAGCCTTACATGGCTGCGGCCTCACTCGCAGGGGTGCCTCTCATAAAATATCCCGTGAGACTGTGCACATGTTTGTCATCAAAGAACATGCTCTCAGGGGCGGGAGGGACAGTTCAAGTCACTGAAATGCTTCCGAGTCGCCGCTGCTGAACAGAGTATCTTCCTCTGCTGATTCACTTGCTAGAGTGTGGTGGTCGGGATCATTTTCACAGAGTGGATTAGAGAGAAGGTCATTGTTAAGTCCTCCACAGAGAGAAGGAGGCAGACTGCAGACTGGCTGGAAATCTTCTCAGGGTGGCTGCGACTGGCCTGAATATGTGACGGGCCAAATTCCAGCACAGACGCTGGAGAGGAGTCGATTGTTTTAAAGGCCGACTGACGTTTAAATTCATTTTTGCTAAGGTTTGTCTTTAACATGCGGACCAGGTCAAGATAGTCTTATTAATTTTTTGTGCAAAGAATAAATGTCCGTTTGATACATTTTCCTGAAGTGACAGCACCCCCCTACATTTGCGATCTCTGGGGGGGAATCAATTTCTGGTTTCAATTGACAACGGGGCTGTTCTGGGGTCAGTGTGTCGCAGTCCATCTCTCGCTCCCTCCTCTCCAGCCACCTTCCCCAGGTCCCTTCATTGCCAATTTCCATCCATTCTCCACATGTCCTCGGACTCCGCTGCCCATCCCCACCCCCTGACTGCCTCACACAATTTGACACCTCCCCAATAAATCACTGAACTGATCCTATCTGTATGCTTTTATCTGCATTTGGGTCCTTCCGCTGTTTCCACTCACACAACCCTGTGACACAGCAGGTCAGTCTGTAAATACTGCAACATCAGTAAGCACTATCTTCTTCCTCCTCTTCTTCTTCTTATTATTATTACTTCAAACACAATTAACTGTGCTTTCAATACATAAGAAAGTATAAATAATCATAAAGAAAAGTCATTCACCCTCCTCCAGTTTTGAATAAATATAAGGAGCTAATATAATGTATGAGTTTTCGAAGCTGCCACTGATAGAACAGTTGGTCGTGTGTTAGGCACACACCTGCAGGGCTCCGTCATTCACAGCACTCAGGGGACTGGATGGACTCAACCAGGCAGAGCTGTGACTGACTGGTTACTGTACCATTTGATTTACATCATTATCTTGATTTAGAGGGGAAAAGAAAAGTGCTGCGCCGTTCGACTTCCCGAGATATGTCTAAGATTTGTTTTATACATTTATAATCAGGCATGTGCACGTACGACGTGTGAGGCTGTAGTAAATCTCTGTTACGACAGCAGTTTCGTGAATGATTTTTACATCCTAGTTCAGAGTCAGTGTAGCCGTCCCACATTGTGTTTACTTTTATTCCCACATCTTAGCGGCCTGACAGTCGAAACCAGTGAAAACCTTTCCAACGGTTGCTCCAGTAACAGTTGCTGAGCACAAAGATGACATGTTCCGCATGTTCACACTCAGCACCGCTCCGATCCCTCCGTTCACAGCACAAGTGCCCACTCTCTGGTGGAAGCTGGTTAATCTGGCATGTTAGCTTGACTTTGCCAGTTAAATACAAACAGCAGTGTGGGTAATGTCAGTCAACTGCTGCCAAAGGAAACTTCCCAGAGGCCTCAGGCTCAGACACACAGCTCCCACAGACTTCCACTAACAGTTTTTATCCTTTTTTAAAAAAGTTTACATTTCCTACACTGAAGGTGATGAGAATTTAAATATCAGTTTGGAGCAGATGAAACTTAAAAAACAAAAAACCTTATGTAAATAACAATCTGAATATGTCTGATGTCTGTTTATATCTGTTCATAACCATCACATGCAATAATTCCTCTTTTCTATGTATATGTAAATATGTACACTGGCATAGTTTTATAGGTGATAGTATATTCATACATAGTATATTATCATGTGCAATATTCATGTTCAGTATCTTTTTATTTAGTTTATCATCACTGCAAATGTCTCAGACTTGGCTCATTCTCTTATACAGCAACTCCTGTGCACTCCTTCTCCTAACTTTTTACATAAGATACTTACGTTATTTATTTATTTTCCTGTACTCTGGCACAACAATTTTCCTTCGGGATCAGTAAAGTTGTTCGTATTCGTATGAAGCTGTATGAAGGTGTTGATTTGATTCGTTCTGCTGGACCGCCAGCAAATATCGCCACTCACCTGAGAGCACGGTGAATATGGCAGCGAAGGCGTTGAGCTTGAGGCCGTCGATGACGTTGCCAAAGTGACACACCTCTATGGACATGAGGATGCCTCCAGTGGCCAGCAGGAGGATGTACAGGCACTCAGCAACGATGCACAGCCACAGCACTCCTGTGGACAGAGGCGGCTTTGACAAAGGAATAGCACGGAGGCAGAAGAAACAGACATCCATGTTGCGGGGGTGGGGGTCAACACGGCTGAGTGAATGATGGAGGGGGTGTAGCGAGAGGAGCCGAGAGAGCAGGGAGATGGGGGGGATGGGGAATTGAGAAAGAATCTGGGCAAGCAAGGGCGATGGGAGAGGCGAGGGATGAGAAAAGAAGGCGGAAGCGGATGGAAATGAGCGAGGAAAGGTGCACCTGCACTGACCCCATCACCCATATCATTAACCTTCACGGTCAGAGAAAGGATATATGATCTACAGGAGGCGTTCAGCATCCTGAGCTCAGGTCGGTGCGCGTGGTAGGACAAAATATCAGTGGATTTAAAGACCTGTAAGTGTAAGCTGTGGCGTAATTGCATATATCACCCAAGGGCAGGTAGTTATTGTGTGCTTAATTAATCACAAGGTGGACTAAAGTAATATGCCTGTTACCCAAAATATCCATGCATAAATTATGAATAGAAATACATCATTCAGCTAAAAGAGCCTTTTACTCTGAATTGAATTCCACACTTTAGGTTTTTTTTTATTAAAATGTGTAGGAGGGTGCAGAGGATTAAGAGAAATGTTATTAGAGGACATTTAAAGTCTTAAAACTGGCCGCAATTAAGTGGATTTCGTAAGAGTTTTTCTTTATTTTGCTTTAACATTTCAGTTGTGTGGTACCACTGTGTGTTGGAGCAGCGTGCATATGAAACAGCAGCATGAGAGAGTGAATGTGAGGCGAGAGCGGTGGTGTGATAACAGCACGCATCCTCAAAGATGTCTGCTTTTCTTTGAGGAGAGGCAAACATCTCAGATTTTCTTCAGTCTTTTACATAATTCTGGTGCTGTGCTCATTGATGTTTGTTTCCATGGTTTGAAAAAGAACCAAGCCAATCAGAGGTTAGTATGTGGGAGCAAAGGACAAAGATGGAGTTATTCTTTATTTTTCTTTTTGTCAAAAAAAAAAAAATCAGACCAAAACCAACAGTTTGTTACTCAGTTTCTCAATAATGTATGAACTCTGTGGCTCTCGGCTCCAAGACCACTTCTTTCTACTGAAGACTTGAACTTACTTTACAAATGTTACTCAGAGCAGAAGGTGTATTTGTCGGGAGGTATTTTCAGTGTCGGATTAATCTAATTCTGGTGTTTTTAATATTTACAGCAGCAGGACAGTGAAGGAACACATCATTCATTAGTGTCTATAGTATTGCTAGTAATACAAGGGATGATAATGTCCTTCATGTGGCCTGTTGGTTGGTCTGTCCCTCCAACACTGTAATCCAGACTGTAAAGACTCCTGTCAACAGCTGGAGGTCTTGCAGACATTCATCGTCCCCAGAAGAGGAACCTAAAGCCCTTGGTGGATCACCGTTATCACTGTGTATACTTTGATAAAGCTTTAACTTTCTGTCCAGCAACATCACCAGGTCAAGATTTCAGTTTGTCTAATATCTTGTTTTATAACTCAGCACTTCCAGAATGAAATGAATGTTCCCGTCTGCTGCACTTGTTGTAAACTGAATAAGAATTGTGCGATTAGAACCAATCATTAAACTGCATGTTGAAGTAAACAAAAAGGGTTTATATCTTCAGGAGCATATGTAAGAAAAGCACATGACCTGGACTATAGACACCAATGTGGTTGCTTAAAAAAAATTAAAATAATAAAATAGTGTTTTTTGCCTGACACCCCCGGCTGATTGTTACATTTAGTTTACTGCAACAGCTGAAGATGAAAAAGCTGAGACAGCCGCGGGCTGGAGCACGGCTGCAGACTCTCCTTGTTAGCAGGATACAGTCAACGTTGTTTTTTGTCTTTTTAAGTCTTTTTTTTTACTTGACTGAAAATGACCGAGGGGAGATGCATACATCACTCTTTGATTCGGCCAAAATAACAATGCCTCCCAAACAGAGAGCATGAACACGACGTCGGACTGAATAATGAAGTGAAACAAACTGACAGCTCGGCCTGGTGATTGGGCTGAACCCTGAGAACGATGAAAAACAGCTTCCAGCGCGGGCGGAGGACTGAGGGAACTAATTAGAGGGCAGGAGACTATTTGGAAGTGATTGATTTGTTGGAGCACCACTTTACTTATTAACCAACGGTGCAACTGATCAGTTAATCCACAGCTCTGTGGGGTCACCCACTGACAACCATTGATTTTCAGAGTGATTAGGATGATTTAGCCTTGGTATTGTGTCATTAACTTGATTACATTAGATTTAGAAAAGGAGGATTTATTTGTTAACAGCAGGGGTGCCATGAGCTAATGCCTCGGGCTGATATCACAGCCACACTTTGATTACAAAGTGACCAGCAGTATTAGTGTTGTCGCCACACATTTATCTTAAGCTTGGAGATGAAAAGAAAACATGCGGCTGACGGAGGCCGACAGATGTTCTTGCAACTGTCTGATTGGCACGGGCGATGCCAGTATTTCATCACACTGACAAAAGATCTTCGATTCCCTTTCCAAAATGTCCACTTCAGTCAAAATGGTCTCCACAGCGCTAAGCGGCTTACTCAGTGATCAGAAAAGAGAAAAGGATGAAAGTCCTCAAAGAAAACCCCACGTGAGGAGCACTGAACTTTTTCACAGTTTGGATGATGTCTTCCATTTCCTTTTTCTCAGGTGAGACTGCATTGCACTGCCACGTGCCAAAGTTGACTGGAGTGTGCGATCTGTGTGTCTGTCGGTGATTATTTTTATGTGCACAACATATATTCTTACCTCTTTCATTTGACGGCGCGACATAAAGGAAACTCCGGCAATTTTCACCTGGAAAAGATAAAAAATGAGATGTTTCATTGACAGTCAGCGAAGTCACATTCAGCACTGCAACACGCTGATAAGTGAGAGGGGGACTTCATCTGTTTTTCTGAATGGAGATGGAGAATCACAGGTAGCCTGTTTCACTTTGTGCCACAAAGACAAAGCTGCCATGTAAAAAAAGAATCAGTTGATCTCATCTGTGGGGGGGATTTTCTCTCTGTGTTTGTGCAATAACAAGCTCTGCCACTTCCCCCAGCACATCCAAATCTCCTGCCTCACAGCCGGCCTGTGGCAGCTGTGCGCTGGCCAAAACAAATTCTGAGGGATTGCACTGCCAACAGAACGAACGCTTGAATGGCGCTTTGGAGACAGACACAGATACTGTAGCCACAAATTCCTCGATCCACAGTGTGTGTGTGTGGGGGGGACGTGCTGCTCTCAGCTGGCTTATCTGGAACTGGCCCATAAATCAGTTGAACAGCTGCCGGGCACAGTAGTAAACGCTGCATACAAGAGACTGAAACATCAGCTTTGAAGTGGATGTAATGAGCCTTTAATCTTGCTTCCCATGTTTCCCTCAGACTTTGACATGGAGCTGCAACAGTTAATGATGAATCAAATGAGAGAAACTTCAGCTCTTTGATCACCTTTATGAATCAAAAGAGCTAAATGACCCCTGGTTTCAAATGAACAAATGTGAAGACTAGCTGCTTCTTTTTCTGTGATACTGAACTAAATATATTTAGATTTTTGTAGCTGCACTAACAAAACAAGCTATTTGGAAAATGTAAACTAGTAAATTTGTCATTTTGTTTGACGATTTTCTGACATTTTACAGCTTACATCAGTTTGGGAAAATGTGGAGCCTCTGGCATCTTTTGGATGAGCACTAACACCTGCTTTTCCATCCATCCATCCAGCGACCAGGTGTTAAAACTAACACCACAAACGCACAGCACATTCTTTTATGAGCTTAAGAAGCGTGTTTTTCTTCTTATAGCAGGAGACATTTGTTATGGAGAGAAGCTCTGATCGGACCCGCGTCCCTCTCCAGGACGCACCGTGCGCCCCGCGCCGCGCTCCGCTCTCTCTCTCTCTCTCTCTCTCTCTCTCTTCCTCTCTCTCTCTCTGTCTCTGTCTCTCTCTCCGGGACTCACCGGTCATGTTGATGTTCTGCTCGCAGGAGAACCAGATCCCGGTGTGAAACTTCCTCATCACGTACTTGTCCTCGCCGGTCTCCCAGATGTACTGCACGAGGCGCGTGTCGTTGATGTTGGAGCTGTTGAAGCGGATGCAGAAGGACTGCTTGGTGGCCACCGGCCCGGTGCAGAACGGCTTCACCACTTTGCGCGTCCCCTCGCACCAGTAGCTGGTGGTGAGAGCCGACACGGCCAGAAACAGGGCCAGGAAGTTCAAGGTGAGAGCCAGAGACGCTCTCCGCCGCCGGTCTATGCCCATGGCGGGGAGCGGGACGCGGATTAATCCTCCTGCGGTGACACCGGAGCGCTTCTCCTCCTCAGATCCTCATAATCCGGTTATTCCCGTCAGCTAGTCTGGCCCCTGCAGCGTCCCTCTCTCATCTGCGGCTCCGCGCTGCTCACTCACTCATTTTGTAAGACTGCCCCCCCCCACACAGAGCCACCTGATACACCCTCACACACACACACACACACACACACACACGCTGCTCTGACATGTTCTCTCTGTAGGAATCATCCCACCACACTCTGCCAAACGTCTTTAACGCTGTGATCTGTTGCTCGTCTTTCGTGTGCTCGGATGATTCTGTTTTCAACAAAAACAGCACATCAGTTGAGTCAGGGCTGTTAGTGACTCTTATTTTGAAAGAAAGGGGAGGAAAAAAAAACTGAAGTGAACAGAAAGTGGCTGAACTAAGAACAGGTGGCATCCCACTGGCAGTGTCGATAAAAATGATTTGTTCCTGTGGTTATTTTATATATATAGGTTTCATTTGCCAGACTGATTCCATCAGACGTAAAAGAGCCTATAAAGAGTGTTCAACCCCCTTTGGACTTTTTAAAGAGCCACTCCAGCCATCAAGTATTGCACTTCTAGAGAGTTTAGGTGCTTTAAAGAGACTGAGGAAGGGTGTAAATTTAAAGCGGCTATATGGCCAAGATATATAGGTCCCAAAACACTGATCCTACATTTCCCATAATGCATCCTATAACATCTGTTATAAGACCCCTCTTATTTCCCTTGCTTATTCTTACTACCTCCAAGCCTCTGGCTCTATAATAAAAGCTGTCTGTTATACATTTTACATTTTACAACCCTGATGACCTCACTGTGACATCATCAGGGTTATTTCCACAGATTAGACAAATCTTCAGAGCCACACAACA
>JBAJHX010000024.1:12448702-12466685 GCA_037176925.1 Amniataba percoides | reverse complement strand
ACACCATTCTTTTTTTGTATCTTTTTTTTTGGTGGTTGGGGGGGGTGGGGATGGGGCGGTCGTGATGCGGGGGGGGGGGGGGCGCTCGGAGAGGATCTCGCCCTGGGAGTAATTCAGTGTAGAAACGCCACTGACTCCACGTGCTACTTTACCGCCATTATAACACAAGCATAGACACACAAAATTTTAATATTTGGAGAAGAGCTATGTATTCTCAGTACATCTCTCCCTTTCATAAGGATTTCAGTATTAATCCTACAACAAATAACTGCTCTCTTGTTCTAAGCTATGTAACACTGTGTAACAGCTAATGCAGCAATAAATGATGCCTTTGTCTCAGTACACACATTTCTGTGATCAGTCTGAGCATTTAATAATACAGAATGAAACATTTCTCACAGTGTGACCATCTCACAAATCCATCTGGTTTGTGAAGTTATTCTCAGTCCAAACGAGAATAAAGAAGACGCCCGGGGAAACACTGAAGACTTCCCAGCTGATAGGTGAAAATGATGAAATGTGAAGAGTCTTATATGACCTCAAAACCCCACATCAGTCGATCTTAATTTTGACACATAACTAGGCTGACACTGTGTCCAGCGCCGGCTCTGTGACTCATCCATCAGAGGGGCTGAAAGTTGGTATCAGGTCTGAAATCTCTTGGCTTAATGAGGCGCGGCTGCAAATCAGGTGTGTGTGTCACGGTGCAGAAATGGTGCAGGATCTGGGACAGGTTCCTGATAAGAGTGTTTCAGTGAAAAGAGAAAAGCAGCTCAAGTGAGAGGGATTAAGAGCTAGTGGGTCAGTTTGGGACAGACAGCTGTGATTGACGGCGGTTATGTAATGAGGTGAGGGTCTCTGACGGATGACTTCCTGCTGCTGGACATGAACATGTGTGTGGATGTCGCACAAGACGGGTTATGATGCAGGTCAAGGTGCTTATGTCTCACTGCTCAAGTCACTTTTTCATTTGACACTTTTGCCTTTTGTACTTGAACTCAAGCGGTTACTTTCATAAATATTTCTACCTGAGTACCTTTTTTTTTTTTCCAACTTTTCATTTTTAACTTTGCTTTTTAGCTCTGAACAGACATAAGTTGATAGAGAGATAGTATGACAGACAAGATCTGAAATCAGCAGTAATGTCCCATGCTAAGGCTCTGCTTCATTTGAAATATTGCACATTTGAAAAATACACCACAAAACATCCATACATATCTGCTTGAAGAAGATCTTGCTTAAAAAAATGGATATTTAAAAGCAATTGTATTTCAACTGTAAATCCTGTTCTTCAAAAACTCGAAATGAAGGTAAAGCTCAGCGGCTCTAAATAAACAAAAAATAAAGGATCAACTCATATGAGAATGAAAATTGTAAAGAACCCAGCATGCCAAGATTTTCCATCAGCCTGGTGGGAGTGGCAGGGGATGGATGAGCTAAGATTATCTGGTCTAGACAACAGCAAGAAAGCAATCAGGCTCTGTTGACAACAAGGTGAAAGCTCAGCGACCGCGTTGGGACAAAAGCTTTCGGATGCAATGAGCATGCCGATCCTGGTCTCGTGTCAATCTGTAAGTTGTTTACTTTTGCAAACAGAGAGTGCCGCCACCATATGTATTAAACGGGGAGCTGACCTTTCACTAAACCTCTCTGTCATACGCCAATTGTCTGCTCTTAGCTTAGCAACTGTAACTAGGAAAGAAAGGACTCCGCATGTTGACACTGTTTGTGTGAGGTTTGGTGGATGTACACTCAGCATTTAAAGACTTGGGTGGTATGTTTCATTGCAAATGTGTAAGGTCACATCCACTGTGAAGCATTTCTCTGCTGCATGGGAGCTGGTACTGGACACTGTCCAAGTTTAGGCCAATGTTGGTGGTTCTGTCCAACTCTTTATTGGATTTTGCATTCCAGCAATGCCAGCCAACATGAATTGTGATTTGCCAAACACATTGGTTAGACCTCATTCTAAATACCTTTTTCACTTGGCAACTTACAGTTAAACACATTTCTAAGCTTAGCAGCCAACCTGTTTGAATCTTGATCTTACATTTTTTGCTCATAGTTAAAATACTTAGACAAAGTAGTTATATAATAAACTGAAATTCAAGAACAGTTCTGTTCTTTTATTTCCATGTCTTCAACATGCATTAGCTGGTGAGGACTTTTTGATTGGGGCATAGCGTTAGCTTTAGTCTTTCAGCACAATATCATGTGTTTTAAACCTAAAATTTAAAACCAAATCCAAAACCCTTTCAAATGAAATTTTTTTAGACCAAGTCATCTGAGAACATTAAAACCTTACTTGGACACTTTTCAACGAACTCGTGGAGCTGCATTACCTCGCTACTGGTGACAGTCGACATTTCAGCTGGCAAAACTGACGGTTAAACAGTATAAATGAGAACTCGCTCTTGCCCACCTCTCGTAATTCAGTCACCATGCTGAGCCACAAATAAAAGCTTAACAGCTGTTGCAACAGTAATGCGTGGTGGGAGGTACTCTAGCAAACTTCATCTATTGCTGATGCATTACTCATCATT
This sequence comes from Amniataba percoides, assembly GCA_037176925.1. Classification (NCBI taxonomy): domain Eukaryota; kingdom Metazoa; phylum Chordata; class Actinopteri; order Centrarchiformes; family Terapontidae; genus Amniataba; species Amniataba percoides. The sequence continues at coordinate 12,464,142 of JBAJHX010000024.1, read as the reverse complement.
GGAAGGAAATAAGTTCTTCGTAACTTCTGACGTTAACAGTGGTTACATTCTGATACATTTAAAATAAATTTCACTGCAAAGACCTAAACAAGAATGAATCACCAAAACCCAATTCCTCACAGCATCAGCCGCCATTGTACATCTCTCAGACATGATCAAACCAAAGTGCCTTTGATGGACACATGCAGCACAGGGCAGGCAGCAGCTTGGCCGGTGCTGCAGAGAGCGCAGTCAATCACATTTTGCTATGTATGGGAGCAGCGGGGGATATTATGGCTACAGTATCGGCTTGGCAGGCTGAACTATATTAGCCAGGCTGGCTGGTTCTTCATCCTGGCCAGCGCTGAATTCCCCAGCTGACTGGGCTGAGTGGGGCGCCTGGATGATTGCCTGGGACCTTTCAATTTACCACTCTTCACACCTGGTTCTATGGAGGTGGGGGAGGATGGGGGGCAGAAAGTCATATACCCATATAAAATTGTGTGATGGTGCATAGCGTACAGTTTTAATAGCTCACATGCATATAATACAGCTCATTATAGCTCATAAAATATGAGCAAACACATGTTAGAGGGAGCCTGTAGCACGTCCCCGAGGGCCGGCACGATCCACGCATTTTGTTTTACACATCTCTCGCACGGCGCGGTGCTTTGTAGATGATTGCGCGGCATGGTATTTAACACCAGAGCACACCCGAGCATGCTCCTATCGACTGTGGTGTGTAGCAGCGGAGATAGGGAGACGGTAAGATCTAGGGATTCGCAGTGTGATCAGAAAGGCGCTCATACTCCCTGAAACCACGCAGCACACTGTACCCCAGGGTTCACTGCTGCTCTGACCTAGATACACTACTTATGCTCGGGAGCACTGGGGCAATTACTGAAAAGAAGATTCCACGGGCACAATGCCTTAATTAGACATGCGGTTTTAACTGCTGGCTGATACTGCTGAAATTAATCAGAATAGAGAATGGGCTCCAGGATGGAAAAAATAAGTGAAGAAGTGGGGAAAGAGGAAAGATTAAAAGCTATGAGAAGGGAAAGTTATCATGGGAAAAGCTCCATGGAACTTGCTCTGCCAAACAAAAGAATTTATTTGCCTTTATATACTTTTTTGATGCACCCGTGTGATTTGATGGATGCAGGCTATATTTTTTTCTAGCATGTCTGTCAATACTCCTGCTACTTTATGGTACCCAAAATGGATTACTTTTGTGTTTTGCGCATCCCTTCATTCCTGCTGGGTTTTTTTTGTCCTTTCTGATCAATCATACAAGCCGAAACGCGGGCAACAAGTGTTTGTCTGAGCTGGAAATAGGTCGCTTCTCCCATCTAGAGCCACTCGACTCTTTGTATTAGCTCCCCTTCCTGTGAGTCACAATCAATGCAATCAATCCCATTCAATCCCAGACAGAGAGTAATGAAGAAAATGGCTTTTATTTGAGAGTACTGTTGGTTGCTGCGGCTTGACGAGACAGAGGGAGGATGGAGCAGACAGTTACGGAGGACGAAAAGGATGAGACATGCCACATTAAACATCATCTGGCCTTCATCAGGAAAAAAATAAACAGAAACAACATCTTAGGGAGGAGAAGTGGTCAATACATTGTCATTACTTAGTTTTAGTTGCCTAAACTTTCATGATGGTAATATGGATCTTTATGAAAGATACTACAAGCAACTTCCTCTGTAATTTGAGTATGAAGACTTGTTGCATGTGGCAGACATGCTCTGACTTATTTTCCTTTCCTTTTGGCCTCTGGTTGGCACTGACGGTTGATAGTCATGCAGGAGCGTTTTGACTTGTTGTTAACGAAAAGAAACGCACACCAGGATGTAATCTGGAAAGTGGGTGCTGACTCAAAACCAACCTACTGTTTCAGCTAAGCCATTTGTCCTGGTTACAAACCATACCAATGACAAATAATCAATTACAGTATACATACTAGTGCAGAGCCTGTTCGGGCTTGGCCGCTCCGATCGTGTGGTTGCTTGCCTCCTAGTGTTGCTGCTAACAGAGTTGTCAGGGTGCATGACGGTTCGGAGCCCGTGCTGCTTGGAGCCAGCCGATTGGCTGGTCCCGGTGAGTTTGCAGCATTGATGGGAACCGCTCATCCGATCGACTTCACGCTCAACACTGCTCTCCCTTGGGTCCACAGCAATACACCCGGCAAGCGTGAAGTCGGTCGGATGATCAGTTCTTGAGGTATGCGATGGACAGTCATACACGCATAAATACACAAAGAAAGAATCCTGATTTAAGAGTTAGATGATGCTGCTGCAGTGCTACCTGTAGGCCAAATAGAACCAAAGTTGTCACGGTCACTAAAACATCATATCTTCACATGTCCACTAATTAATTGGTCAATTTAGCACAAAGCGCTCAGAGCTTGTGAACAACTTCCATACAAAAAATGTACTCAATACTAAAAATCAGCGAGAGTAACTTTTTCCTGCTAGGTCCAGAGATGTTTTGTGTCAGATTTGGTAACAATTGGTCAAACTTTGTTGGAATATTGAGCAAAATGGAAACACGATCTGAGCACAAATGAGCGTGGTTTATATGGATATATTCATCTGGATCCATCCAGGGAAATGAATGTAAAATATTGAATTAAATGAATGTAACAAATATTTCCGATTCCAATGGTTCAAAAGTTATGAATCAAGGCCAAGATTCAAGGTTTGTTGTTATAGCACCAGCACCTCCATTACACTACCATGGGTCCTCAGAAATAGAGCTGCCAAGGGTTAAGTTGATGAGATGACTTTTAGTTCATAGTTGGGTGTAGATGTAATTTAATTTAAGCAAAAAGCATTTTAAGCAGACTTTAGACAACAATTCAATTTGGTAGCTGTTCTAAATCTGATAGTTAAGCCCCCTTAAGCAGTCATATATTAAAGGATGAAAATGAACGAACAGCTATTTTTTGTTTTGCTATTTTTCTTCCAGTAGTCTTGCATCATACTGGATTTCCATCATTTAGAGGGCACAATAACGCTTTGTTTGGCGTGTTCACAACTCATGTCAACAGCAATGCCAAAAGCTGTGTTGTTGGCACTCAAAATGAAGCAAAGCCTGGTCATTCAGGTTGTCAACTCCTGTCCGCCACTACACTCACACACTGTCACTTTGGGCTCCTGCTGTTTATGTACTAATTTAAAAGCCTCAATCTCAACCTGCAGGCTCCAAGCCACAAGTAGTTCACAAGCCCAAAAGGTTGAAAGCGACTTAATACTTCCATGAAATTCATTGTTAATATGACAACCATGAATTTCTGTTAATTAGACCTGGAAAGACGATATTTCTAACAAAGCCAGTCAAATCTATTTTTATAGAAACATTATGTTGATGCAGTTAAACAAAGTTAATTGTCAGGATTGGTTGAATGTACACAAATGATAAGCTGACATCACCGGTATTAATCCCACTTTTATATCTGTTGCCACATTTTCCCCTGTCATGGAAACTATCCTGACACATAAAATAAACATCTATAAACGTAGTTACTTCCACACACACTTCCACACTACTCCTCCTGTCCTTTTTGTGCTTGGCTTCTGGAGGAGGATCAGTGAAAGCGGCGAACAGGTGCGAGCAGGTGTGCTGAAGGGGTTTGATCTCTCCCTCTCTGGCCTCATTCATCTCTCTCTGTCACATCCAGCTGTGGCTCTCTGTCGCTGCCTCATTGTCATTCTGGAGGGACGTCCGTCCTCCAAACTTATCTGTAGACAAGCCGGGCTCTTACACTGATTACAGAGATCCCCAGAGCCAGCTCCATCTCAGACATTATCTCCTTGTTGTAGGCGACAAAAAGAGGCCTCGCACCAACCACAAACAAGCAGTAATTGAATGGCTCATCAGATGGGGAATTCATATATATATTTGTATGGCTAACCTGGAGTTGTTTTTAAAATGCATGAATTCTGTTTTGTCTCCCTCTGATGTGTACGTAGAGCTGCTTATGATAAGCAAAATATTATTTCCCCACAGTAATTTGTTTTTTTGGTCACTTACGGTCACATCCCTGCAGCAGCATGAACATCACACACACACATTTGCGTGATAAACTTGATGTGACACATTGGCTAATGGTTGTCAGTTTGCACAATCAGCATATAGAGAGTCATTACTCTGGATTTGTGTTTTGGGGGATCTGACAAATGCGAGTGTAATATTCTCTCCTCCAATAGCTTCTAGCTCTGTAGCTGCTAAATGCTTCATTATGTTCGTCAGCCAGTTGCTGTTTTTATCGGTTTACCATTTTATCATGGACAGGTAGTGTGTCTACAGTGGATTAAGTTAAGTTTCATTTGGTTAAAACAGCTGAAAAAGGAGCCTGATGAGAGCCGTGAGGGTGAACCTACTCATTTGCAGTGTGTAACACGACGCAGAAAGATGCTGCAGTCATCAGATAATCCTCTCTGAGCGGCACCTTTCACATTACACATGTCATCTGACCCTTTGTTCATATTAATAAATCATCAATACTGCACCAAAACCACTGACTCAAGCACATTTTAGGATTTTTGAAAAAAGTGCCTTTCACATTATACCTAGATGCCCACATACCCGCACAGAAGTAATAGATATTGTCTGTACATATTGCTGGTACACACGTATTGATTTCTGTGCTCTTGGGAGGGGATATCTGACACCTCTGACTAGAACAGTATCATCCTGTTCTGGGAGAAGTAGGAACAAAGTGCCCTTCAGACAGCCATATGGCTTTGAAGTGACGTCACACGAAGCAAGCCACACAAGGAGTGAAAGACTGGAGTGGTGTTGTCGGGCATGGAAATCCAACCCCATTAAGAAAATGAACCGACTGAAGAAAAATTGGAAATGGTAATACAATGAATTATGTGATGTTTAATGATAAAAAAAATAATTCATTTAAAAGCAATTAGTGGAGATGTGTATCTGCCCTCTCAGGAGATTTGATATGTATGTAGATACATGATCCATCAGTTCAATTAAAAAAAACATAAATATATATTCATAATGATACAGTGCAGTTCTAAATCCTTTTGTCTGAGATTTGATGTGTTGTTAGTCATTCATTTGAACTTGGAAAGAAGTCATTCTTCCTTTTCATAAATTCGTATTCCCCAGACCATCACGACACCATCCAAAGTTAACAGGAGCAGTGATACAAGAACCTCTTCAGTTCCTAAAATAGAGGACTTTTCCACCTCAGTAGTTGTAGATGATAGACATTCATTTGAGGGTCGTTATCATCCATCTTACTGCTGTATTCTTTATTATGAGGGCATGTGTCCTTCTAAGTAAAACAGTATAAGTTTCAGTTATTCACCTGGTGAGGTGAGCGTTGTGGCCCCGTGTGCTGTGGAAGTTCAGTTAGCGGCTAACAATGATGCTACAAGGTTAGCTGCTTCAGCTATGCTATGTTAGCTTCTTAAGATATCAGCTAGTTTTTATGGCTCCATCGGCACATTTACTGATTTATTTGTTTGTGTTTTATTTATTTCCTGGAGTAATTTGGCTTCCATACATAAATCCCACTGGGGAAAAACATAACACATTTCTACAGGTTTTTAGTGCTTTGGCAGAGAGAAAAAGTGTGATGGCAACATTTTGCAGGGATTATTCATGCTCACGTTTCCTCTATGAGCACATTTTTATCAGGTAAGCGCGATCGCTTCAAAGGGACACGGGCTGTTCTGATTGGCCGACATACCTTGACTGACCCAAATTAGATCTTGTCCTTGCCTCCGTCTTCCTGCCATCAGACACAACCAGATGACTGAACGATGTAATCAGTAAAATGGTGTCAGCGTCCAGTCAGCACATTTCTCCCATAGGCCACGCTGAGTTTGGGGATTAACCCTATAGCTATGCATGGTACCTTGTGCTTAATATTAATGGACAAACATTTATTTCCCATGAGACTTTGAAGATAAGACTTCTAGGAGAGGAAATCAGCAGACACTCTGGTATTTCTCTGGGCTTTCGTGCGATGAATTATGAAGGAGTTTGAAAAAAAAAGGCTGTGGGTTCATACACTCTGGATTCATTAGGTGATAAGCACTGGCTAGTTTGCTTTTTAGCGCCGGTCTTTCATCATCCTCGGGGATGGTGGTGAATTTGCGTGAGCTGATGTTTATTTTAGCGCTCATGCATTATGTTGAGATACGTATCAAACATCATTAGTTATTGCTTCAGCTGATTAATGCCACTTTAATGCTCAGGAATGTGGATCACCGTGATGCCACACTCCTGCAGTCCAAAGACTCGCCCTGTATGTTTTCACAGTACTCCACATGGCTGTTAAATCACAGTGGTAGAACCTCTGTTTTATGTCTTATACTGCTACTACTTATTTTGCCCTCAACCTCACATCCATTGTACTTCCTGTGTGGTTATTAGTAGTTAAATATAGTCTAATCATGGGGATAAAAGCCAAGCTGCTGCTGCCACCTGCCTGCCTCTGCTCTGTCGTGTCACGGAGATGAAGAGGCTGAACAAGAGGCATTGTCAAGGCAAAAAAGAAAATCTTCCCCTCGGAGCAGAACAACCAAGTGCTTTCACCCCGGTCTTGTCCCTGTGCATGGCTGCGTAGTTAGCCAAAGGCAAATCTGAAGGAGGTTAATTTGAGGTGCAGAGATGGTATCTGCGTTATCGGGGGCTTGGCACCACTCCAGTGTTCTGCTCAGGTCTGCAAATGAAGCTGTCCTAAAACATTTTAACGACGCTCACTTTTGGCAAAGGAAGATTCATCTTGGGACGGAGGACAGATACAAGGCCATTCTTCGAGGTCAATCAAGACGAGTCTAAAATTGCAGAGTGCCTTCTGTGTGCTAATGTGTCTGTCCGGTGGAAGCGGGACGTGAGGAAATGATGCTATTTGGGAGAAAAGATCATCCCGTCATGCTCAAGTAGACCAAGGCCCTCTTGTTCTCCATATTGTTCAGTCAGCTTGCTTTCATTGCATATTTTTATGGACATTAGCACCTGAATTTCAGCAGCACAAACTTTAATGACAAAAATGGTCTTTTGTTAGTAGCTTCCACAGTCTTATGAGTATTGTCATCAAGGTTTTCTTACCAGTCATGTCTGTGATTGAATGCCCCAACATATTTCTTAGGATCAGCTGTGGGGTCTCATGTAAAATGTAAGAAAATAATGTATAATGTCCATGTAATTTCAATCAGAAATGATCTTTTTGAATATTTAGGAATTTTGGACTGTTCATCAGATGTTATATTACATATATTACACTACAGTATAAGGTATGACTACACCTCCACCTTGCTGTAGAGGGATGACTCCATCATTGATAACATCGGCCATTTTAAGCTTTTGAACAAAATGTGTTTCTCTGCATCTCTTTGTGTTGTTTATTGGTGTTTGGTTAGAACGGTTGCATGAGTTGGGAAATTGTAGTTGTGATTGTGAACTTCTGATCTTGCCAGTCATAACAAAGGATCAACACAATCTGACACAATAACACACACAGCTGAACTCGTCCATGTTTTTTTGAAGATGCATTCACTATCCAGCCGAGAGAGGGAGGGCTGGAAGATGACTTCAGTAATAGAGTATACTGCAGCTGAAAACAGTTATTTCAACAAACGCGAGGACTCTCAGAGCCGTGCTACAGTGTCATCACATTTGCTGGAACAACTGACGCTCTGTCCCATCAAAAAATCTGATTATCAGCAGTGTCTGCTCTTTATGACAGAGATGTGTTGAAATGATAAATATTAAAGGACAGCAAAGAGTGGGAGAGGCCACAGAAGCATTTCTTAAGACTGAGACCTCAATCAGTCAGCCTTCAGCCAGATAAATAGAACAGAGAGCAGAAACTTGGCGCCGCTGCTCCTCACCAAAGAGAGGTCTCACTGCTGGGATCACTGCAGGAATGATGTCAAAGCTCAAGCAGGGATTTTTCAGCCGGCACCTGACTCACACTTGCACTGGTAAATGTGTCTCTGGTGTGTCACAGATGAGAATGACTTTATCATTTATATTTTGGTGTCATACAGCATGAACAAAGCTCCACCTGTGGAGTATTTAGTTCACCGGTTAGTGGCTCTTTTGTATGTTTTATCAGGTAAATGTCAGACAGGTGATGATTTAGTGAAGTGATTTTCTAGTTTAATGAGTAATTATTTTAAGCTTTCATTTTCCATCTTAACAACTACCTTCACCTCTTTGCCGCAGAGCCCTGTAGTGGAGAGCTGCCACATTCATAATCTTTTGGGGTAGGTTGGTACTGTGATTTTCTTTCTTTTCAGCGCATGTTGGTTGTTATTTTTTCAAATTTTTAGATCAAACAGAGTCATTTCTTCATGTTTGTGGTTCAGAAGATGTGTTTTTGTCATTTCATAGGTGTTAATAAAAAGGCTTTTTAGACTACTGTAGGTCATGCAGGGTTCAGTGTTGAACAATTGTATTTACTGTTATTTGTTTGCTGAAATTTCATGTGGGCTTACTTTTGTACTTTACCTCCAAATACAGTCATTTAAATAATAAATAATTAATTACTATTTACTTAGCACATGTTAAAATATAAATGATGGAAAAATGTTTGACAATATGACCGAGGCTGTAATAAACTCATATTTTCCTTTCATTTAAGTAAGCAAGAATCCAAGTTCTACTAGCAAGGAGGACGTTAGAGGAGAAGTTGTTTGAGAATTGTTTAGCAAATGTCCGAGACTATCTTATAAAACAGTCACATCCTCCTCTCCTTACTTGCTGTGATGCAGTAGTCCTTGTTGTCCTGTTATACAGTTTACACTTCAGTAACTCCAGTTAAACTTGTTACCCAAAAGTAGAGGTTCTGCTCAGCTCATCCTTAAAGTCTTTTCTCTTGGAAAAGTAAAAACATAAAGAACAAGGCATAAATCTAACTTCTGTGCTTGTCGTCAAACAGTTTTTCAGTTGTGAACATCCAAACATGTAATGTTGAAAAGCTATGAACATAATATATATGGTGTGATCTCACATTTTTTATTATGACGCGAAAATCCAGCAGCTGACTAGTTCTAATGTGTAATACAAGAACAATGCTGCTCCTTTGTTTCCAAGCCAAGTGCACATTAACACTCTTTTGCAGAGTTATCACTGTAAAATGAGTCAACAGGAGACACACTCACAGTGAACACTTACTAGCTGGAGCTGTCAAAATCTGCAAACAACTTGCCAAAACCAACACCTGCTAGCTTTTGCCTCACTCAGTCTGAAAACAAGAATGAATTGTTTCAGAAAATTTCCATAATGTTGCATTGTATATCTGTCAGTGCTCTTGTTGTAAACCAGGTTATGTGCCAAGCTTGATCGTGTTAAAGGCTGATATTAAGACTTGGGAGCCTTTTTTTTTTGGCCAATTTCCAGACAATTCCTCAAAGGTTTCCCAAACTGTCCGAGATCTGAGCTGAGATTCTGCTGTCATTTCCACTGTGAGATCCGAGTGACAGGCTGTTTGATGTCCACTGTGGCAGGAGTGGGATTGCTCCCTGCGGAGAATGTGGCCAGAGCCGCAGTAATGTCACCTGTCACAGCGCTGACAAACTTTGTTCCTCTGTGGCTTTCCTCCGCGCAACTCCATTCCAGAAATCTCCACACACTCCGGGCTGTTACCCTGCTGTGTGTGAGCAGCCTTTCTCCTCGACTTTGCTCCTGTTCAAACAAGCGTGCATCAGTGCTGCTTTGATATCGATTTGAATGTAAAGCATTTTTCTCGTTTTGTTGGTCCCCCTGCATTGGACTGCGCTGACTGCAAAGCTGCCTCTCCAGGCCACAGCTTACAATACACTCTCACTTGTCTGGCATAATGCCTGTGCCCACATTAGCATACCGTCGTGACCTTTGCCCTCCCGGCCATGTGGAGCCGCAGCGCTGACTAGCTGTGGTGGGATTCGCCGGGTGTCAAGGAGACAGAGGTTCAGCAACAATTGGAGATGACAGCTCATTCATCATGGCCGAGGTATCCGTTCCACTGAATAGAGCACATTCTCCACCCTAGACTGCGCCTGGCTCGCTTAATTAAAAATGGGAACACAGTAAACAACTTCAATGATTTCTTCTCTTCGCAGTGCTACCTCATTAAAAAACATACTTTTGATGTTTGCCAACTTATTTGTGAATGAAGAATGGAATTGAGCTGTTAAATTTGAGGACATGTTTTGATTGTTCTTTCTGTTGCTGCTGTTTTGTTTTCAGCGCTGTGTGGCATGTAAGTGTGTGTGAATGAGATAAAGCCGTATTGTCCACTGCAGACAGAAGAAAGCAGGAAGCGTAGTTGGGGAGTGTGCACAAACACACACACACCGACTCACACACACACACACACACACACCTGGGGCTGGCTCTGTGGCTTACTTTCTACAAATATTCAAACGAATGAGTCGAGGTTGGAAATGTCTCGATGAGTCGGCCCACCCTCTGTAAACTTTCTGAACTGATTAAATCATTTTAGCTGCACAGTGAGAATGGCACCATGCTCTGAAAAAAAAACGTTTTTCACATCTGTTGATCCGTATCATTATTCCCAAACTACTAATTAAGCTGCATGTACTTCAGCTCAAGACATTAAAAACATCTTGCTGTGTTGACAAGTGGTTGACAAGAGTAAGTTTTCACCACATACACTATAGTGCCAACAGCATTTCACTGACAATTTAAATGTTTACATTTATTTAGGAGCTGTTTCACATTGAGATATAGTTATTTACTTGTTGCAGTTATAGCTTTTTTAATGTGCACATGACTAAATCATGAAGTTGGGTGTCTAAAATGTGAGCTTTGATTTTCATCTGTCGGTGAAAGTTCTCATTCATCCAGGTCATCGTTCATCCAACGTGTTTGAAATCAGGTCAACTGGACGTAAATTTTCCTTGAAGACGTTTCACCTCTTATCCAAGAGGCTCATCTTTGTTTTTGTGCAACTGTCTTGTGCACTAAACCAGTCGAAAATCAAAATGAACTGAACGTGATGGCCTAACCACATGTCCTGGTTCAGTCTCACCTTTTTCAGACATTTGAAGACATTTTGGCATTTCACAGGAGGGAAAGCAGTAAAATTAATGATCCATTCAGCTTCTTCGGGTATTGTGCACACTGGCTTGCTAAGTGTGTTTACATCAACATGTTTTTTATGTACATTTTTAATATGGACATTAAAAAAGCCTTAGTGGTGTTGATCAATAAAAGAAAAATGGAAACACAGTTAGTGAATAAATCATGACATTTATGAAGCATGTGGCTTAAATCTCCACTGAAGAAAAAGAAATGTAGAAGCAGATGAAATATCGGATCACTTGGATGGAAACTGCCCCATTGTTGTGACTTACTGTTGCTGCTGAATGGAACAGAGCTAGCTAGTGACTTCTCTGCTTTACCTAAAAGTGGAAATATCTCCTGAATGTGAATGACAAAAGGACTTACAGAGCTTTTTTATTGCACTTCACCATACATGCCATCCACCCCATTCACTCACCCAGTCATACACTGATGGCAGAGGCTTCCCTGCAAGGTGCCATTCTGCTCATCAGGACCTAATCTAATCCTTCACACACACTAACACACACCGGCTGTACCTTTGGGAGCTCTGGGGTTCAGTAGCTAGCCTCTGATTGACTGATTAGTGGACTACCTGTTCAACCTCCTGAACCACCCCATCTCCTTTCATATACAACTAATGTTTTCTGAATAGCTCATTTTAGAATTGAAAATAAATATAAACACATCTGTTCTCGGCCAGCGTGAAGTGCACTCTTAAATGTAGCCCCCCCTCCACCTCTCCTGCTTTTGCCATATGGATGCTTGATCAGGCTCACTGAAACATTATCTTAAACCGTGACATCAGGGAGTCTTGACTGATTGTCCATATGTGATGAGGTGGGTTTCCTTGGAGATGGTACCCAGTGGCAAGAAGAATTGTATAAAGTGAGGTTTATGGCGAACCATTGACATGTTTTATTCCCTCAAAGATTTTTATTATTTCCAGCATTACCTGACTCAAAGATGTGAAGCACAAAACAGGAGTCAGGACCAAAAACAATATTTCCCCAATTTTGACCCAGTGCTTTATTATAGTAACAAGTCCTTAACAAGTAATAACAAGAAATAGACTGTTTACTGATTTCTCTGGTTTTGTATACTCAATCAAACGTCACCGTTTCTGTAGATCAGTTACAAAGTGATCCAGGCAGTCAGGAATTACATTTCCTCAGAAAAATATATTTGCAAAACTAAATTAGTAGTATATAGATGGATTTGGTAGGAGACAGTATATGAATATGTCAGAAACACTCGATGTGGGTGCCAGCTCACATTTACAAATCTAGCATAACAGAAATACTAATGTCTGCACCCATAGGAGCCTAAAAGACCAGAATACTAAGTCGCTCTGAGACTTGCCATGTTTCACATGTCTTTGTTGAAGATTCTGACTTTTCAAAATCTTCAACAAAACGTGATTACCAAAAAAGTAGGCCGAAGTCCAGCCAGAAGGCCGGTTACACAGTGCATGATGATGAGTTGAAACAGAATCAGTTCTCCTGTCTCTAAGAACTTTAATGTCCCCAGACTATGTTGCTGCCTGACTGCAAATGTGTGATCTTACTGCCAGCTGAAAAACATTCAGAGCAGACCAGGTGTAGTTCACTTCCAAGCCCTCTGGTGACAACTGTGTCCACCCAGCTGTGTTAATGACACTTATTTGCCTGAAATTACTTTATCTGCTTGCTCTGAAAAGCATTATCTGCTTTTCCTTTTATGAATGGCACATACTTAATGAGTGTGTTCATAGCAGCAGACTCAAACTAATCCTAAAAATCTAGAAAGAAAGGAATTCCAGACTCCCTCAGTACATCTTGTAAAAATGGCAGCTCACATGCTGAAGGATTTTGGGCACATGAATTTTATATGAATGTGGAAATGAATTTTTGTTGCAAAATGGATCAGGCGGCATGAATACTATCCAGCAAGACGGCATGTACTTGTTTTTGACCTATTAAAAATCAAACAACACCAAAGAGCCTTGGGTGATGGAGAACAAACAGCACTTCCCAACATTTAATGCTTCCTCCAGAGTGTGCACCACCTGGTGGGAGAGTGAAAAGAGAAAACTTCACTATGTCAATGTCACTTTTTGATTTAAAATTAGACATGGTGTGTGTGGCTGTCTTTATTCCCTGGCTGACATCTTTTTCTTCATTCCCTCAGACATTCTGCACCTTTTGCCCTCTCTCATGCATCCAATCTATTGGTTAGGCTCTGACTCTACCTTTCCTTTTAGGATTTTTCTTTGTCTGTCTGCCTGTCGGCCCGTCAGTATTGTGTGTGTCCTTAGACCTGAATCAGAGCCGGGTAAACCATCCCGAGCATCCTAATCTCAGGTAATGGAACAAAATTGGGCTTATCCTTCTTTCCTCCTCCATCCTGAGCCTCCCGACCTCAAGGGAAGCCTATCCACCATTTTAATGAATGCTGAGTTAAAAATAAATAGCAACATTAAATCCTGTAATCCATAGCCTGTGCAGTCTGCTCACAAGTCCATTTTTAACACCATGAAGTCCTGAGGTGTGTGATTTTTCCTCGCCAGATGGCAGAACTTTGCTCATTCAGACTAATTCAATTGTACATGACATTATTTTTCCATACAGAAATAATTATATTGTGTTTCATCCCTCAATTAACCTGATTCATGGACAGATTCATCAAAACAGAAGGAAACTGAATGGTGCCTGGCTTAATCAGCATTAATTATAGCACAGCGACCTTGAATTGAACAAGACATAGCTGCCTTGAGTTTTTTTTATTATTTCTTTTGGGTAAATGTCACTCACAAAGCACTATTCAATTCTACTTCTTTTATTAGTGAAAAATATGAGAGTAAAAAAAAAGAAAGTAAATAGGTGAAGTGTTCTACTGCGAGGCCACTTTAAAACTAAAAAGATTGAGGAAGTCTGTGTTTGGGCTTTAAGAGTCGAAAGAATGAAGTGGTACATTCATCACGACTGAGCCACAGAAATACTCATCAACATGAATCATCTTTAAACCAGCTGAAAAACTTTTTCAATGAGCTCAATGTGTGTGTGTGTGTGTGTGTGTGTGTGTGTGTGTGTGTGTGTGTGTGTGTGTGTGTGTGTGTGTGCTGATTGAGCTGATTACACTAGGATTTCACTGAAAGGGCAGATGACTGCTATTCATCCATAAACTCATCATTTGGACATGCTGTGACTAATCTAACTAATAAATGGTTCATGTTATCATGACTCATACAATGAAAATACTACTTCTGATTTATTGACTAAACTTTAAGGCCCCACAAGTCACAGACCGGCCTTTTTTCCCAGCGGACACTTTGACTTGTGTTACTGATAACATTAACAATGGCTCTGTTCTATTCCGGCGTCATGGTATGCCAATGAATGTGTGACAGTGAACCAGCGTACACTTTAGCATGACCCTGACTCTGAATCCACTTTTCTCATGTGACATGTCAAAATGTCTTCTGTGAAAATATATTTCAAAGACCAATGACAAATTGTTTGCTGATCAGGCTGCCCCAGTGGCCACGAGGTTGGAGGTACCGACCATGATGCTCTTATTATTGTCCATCTTTGTATTGTCAGTCAAAACAGTACTTAAATAAGACCTCATGTCCTCCAGGAATAATGAATTTGGTCGATTTTAAAACAGTTCAAATAAATTATTAAAGACTTTATGCCTGAGGAAATAAAGTAACTGATTGGCGCAGCACAGTGTACCAGCAGGGAAAACACTGTCTGTAAAAAAAGGAGTTTCAAACTAAAATGAGTGTAACTTCAGAAGATGCCTACTTTATTTAATTAACTCAGCCTGTCGGAGTCTAATATTAACCTCAGACTCTCTTCAGTATGTATTGTGCAGAATGACAATTGTGGGTTTTGTCCCCCATCAGTTCCACTGCAAGAGCTTAAGGAAGAGATGTTTTACTGGCACGAGGAACAATGACAGCAAGCAAACACTCTGTCACTGAGTACCTATTGTTTTAAAAAATCATAATGCTCAAAAATCTCCCACTGTTTCCAAAAATGAAACATGGCACAGACCTAAGCAGTGGCAGTGTGTGGGGATTAAATGCTAAGCACGTTTGAGGTTGTTAAAAATATTAACAGGGACCATGGCGGAGCACCTTGACATCTACATGATCTGCAATCACGCTCAAGCTGCTGCCCCGGCCCAATAAAGAGTGCTACATTATGTTTTAATTAAGCTGAGACGTTCTCGGAGATCTACTTGATTAACTTTTCATGCATAATTTTGCGGCGGCGACTTAAAGTTGCTGCATTAAACCACTGACGTCAATTAGTTCTCGTCGGCTCCGATCAGGATGCTGTTTGTATCAGCTGCTGTCGAGCGAGGCTGAATGTGTGAGAGGTTCAAAACAAACAGCCGCACACTAACACACACAGACACACACA
>JBAJHX010000024.1:12428760-12448602 GCA_037176925.1 Amniataba percoides | reverse complement strand
AGCTGCTGTCGAGCGAGGCTGAATGTGTGAGAGGTTCAAAACAAACAGCCGCACACTAACACACACAGACACACACAGACACACACATCGTGGGTGTGTGTAGAGTGTGATGTGGTCTTCCAGACAGGCAGCGCTGCTCTGTAATTGGCTGAGCCAGCTCGTTAAGGGATGTGTTCCAGCCCCTATGGGTGCTAATGTGGCCCCCGAGTGCCCGGCAGCTGCTTTCATCCAGACCGCCACCCCGGACTTCGAAAAACCAGGCCCGTGACTCCGCAGCAATTAGCACCCATCAGCCTGTAGATGAACTGCCTTACCGGAGCAGGCTAACTGTGTGTGCTTAAAACCCTGTGTGTGTGTGTGTGTGTGTGTGTGTGTGTGGAGGCAAGGTACTATGGTTCATATAGAGTATAGTAAGTTGTTGCTTGTTTTTGTGCCTCCTCAGTTTTGCAAATATAGCTCTATTATCGTAAATGGCACCATAACGAGTCACACAGAGCCATTACGAATTAAGTGAGTGGAGCAGAGGCAGAAAATGGACCTCCAAATTACTGAGAATCAATTTACTCTGCGTGCGTTATTGGAAGAGGCGTGCCATCCCATATAATTAAATGGCTGCATTTTAGATTTGAGAGTACGATGACAAAGCTCAATAATCAGGTGAGATTTAGTGAAGGAATATGAATGTCACAGCAGGGAGCCCGACAGAGGGCTTACCGCCGCTATCAGAGATTTGTGGGGCTTAAATGGAAATCTGAGGACGTTTATTAGAATCCCAGGTTGTTTGTTTCATGTCGTGTTACTTCTGTCTCTGATTTCAATGGGGGTTTGATGGGAAATCTCAGGTCTGCCAAATCCCCGGTTCCTCACTTATCAGCCGCTACAGCGAGCACTAATCCTTAGCAGAAAGGATAAACGTCGGACCTGCGGCGTTTCAGCGAGGTGGGTTGCTTTGTTGGTCGAGCGCGTCTTAGTTTGAAAGGCTCAGCTCACCCCAATCACAAAATCATACTCTCTCCCTTCCACTTCAAGCAAATCTATCTGCATGGATCGATAACTCCATGTGTCACAGTTTAGAGAGCTCTTCACAGACGGGACCGCTACTCAATTAGTCTGTGAGACACAGTGAAATGAAATATACATCCACATATTCATATATTGTGATCACTCACAACAGCTTTGGATTCATTCACAGCGACCATTTACTCTAAGAGGAGAAGTGGAGCCAAACCGTGCCAAAATGCTTCTCATTTGTATGGAAGCATCAGCGTTTGTTAGATTTTACCCTTTATTTATTCAGGTTTTTCCTTGAAGTTGTCACCTGTCCTGTGTGTGTGTGTGTGTGTGTGTGTGTGTGAGTGTGAGAGAGAGAGAGAGAGAGAGAGAGACAGGCTGAGCTCATCCAGCCAAAAGACGTGACTACTGCGATTGCCAAAGTCTCGAGGCATCACTTGAATAACGGACAATGTTTTCTGACTCCACTGTCCCTATTGGGATTAAAACTGGATGCGTATCCAGGCAACAATGGGACAACTGGGCTCTTTTGGCCTAATATGAGAAAACATACTATGCGCTCCTCAAACGTGCCTGCCTGGCTGATGAATATAGAAAGCGACATGAAAGCCGGCATACTGTGGCCTCTTAGAGCTTGAAGGAGAATGGAGTGTCTGTTATTGTGTGTGTGTGGGGGGGGGTGGAGGCTGGCTCGGTAACTGAGAGAAAGTCGGAGCATCATCAGCAAGGACTCGTTTTCTCAGCATCTCAGCGCTGCACTTTACATTTAGCTCCCATCGCTCCAGGAATGTCTTTGAAAAAAATGATTGTGTAAAATGATGATGTAAATGATTGTGGCATTATTTTTATTTTTTTTATTTGGGCATTATTATTGACCTGGATGAACACTGTAAGCACGACAGTCTAGAACAGTGGTTCTTTATGAATATAAACGTGGCCGAGTTATAACTCAAGTGTTGCTCCACACAAACTAGTTCCTCCGTATGCTACAGCGACTTCCTATTAACATGCTGATTGCTTGATTGAACGGCACTGCTGATGTTTTTCCTGGAAGTAATTTCCACATCACAGTCTGCACTAACCGGGATATTTTAACTGCTAATAGTGTGATTACATTTAGCAAACCACTAGTTTGAAAGTAACTTGTGGCTACTAAGAATTTAGGAGGGACTTTAAGTACAAATGTGGTCAACCAGAGTCCAGCTCTTAGCAAAAGTTTTATCTCTCCCTCTTTTATCTCATCTGTCTCTCCAGCACTCTTTCTTTTCTTCACCCCTTGGCATGAGTGACACTTCTCCTCCCATGCCATCCTTAGTGGGCACCTGACAGGCCCAATGAAAGACAGCTGGCAGGACAGTATTGAAGAATGAAGTGAATAATTTATCTGAGCATCTGGGCCCATGTCCCTCATTCATCTCGCCCCCCCTTCTCTCCATCCTCTTCATCTCGCCTCCATCTCTCTCTCTCCCTCTCGCCCTCCACCCACACATCCATCAAGAAGTCTTTTTTTTGGACCTGAGCATAACTGTGCACTGCTCCCTTTTTTCTTGCCTGTTTCTTCTTCAGTCCTCCCTCCTTCTCTCATTGTCTGAGTTTTGCTTGCCGTCCAGTTTTGAAATCTGATACTGTGTCCGAATCGTTATTTTGAATGAGCAGAACAGCGCGGTGGGCATTTCATCATCCACCTAATGAAATCAGGAAATCATTAATGTTCACTGGTCCGTCTGTGGCTGGAGTGTGTTGGGGTGGGTACTGTTATTAAACAGGCCCTGGGGCAAAATTATTAAAGACTGTTATGTTGATAAGCTTAAGAAACAACTACAATTGCTTTCCTATTCATTCAGGCTTAATGAGTGTTATCTCGCGCTTCTTATCCAAACCAGCTCATTTCTAATTTGCAATAAAACTGAGACATCTTCAGCTCTTCTTCAGCACACACACACACACACACACACACACACACACACACACACACACAGATGGCCATCCAGTGACAACACAGAACTAAACACTCAAAGGTCTGATTACACTGCTTTTTTCAATTCATAGTTCATCATCCACCTCAGGTTTGTTATACGTGCCAGCACAGTTAACCAAACGATACAAACATGGTTCATGATTAAACGTTTAAACCACTAGCTAGCTGATTTTTAAGCTCTGAAAATAGGTGCATTCATAAATTGAATTTGAAATGGTGGGAGCATCATCCAAACAGTTACTTCACAGTTTCAGCGCCCTCAAAGCATCTTTTGGATACTACAGCGAAGAAAGAGTCACGTCAGATTTTTAGCAAATGTCACACGCTACTAGTGACATTTCTGCAATGTCGTTGATAGGTTACTAAACAGTGAAGTACACTAGAAAGCTAATTTCCCAACATACTGTGCTGTTTCTGGTCAGGGTGTAGGTGGTCAGCTAGTTTTTTGCATCACCTGGAGTCTGAGATAGAGGACAGCAAGACTGTTGCAGTGACTGTTGATAATGCAAGCAATGCGAACGTTGAGATTAAGAGGCTACATGTCCTTAAAAAAAGATGCTTTGCTCACATATTGAATATCAGCACAGACAACCAAATGACTGCCACTGATAACTGAGCAGCCTGAATCAGAGCAGGTGTGGTTTATGAGATCTTCCCTGTCTTGATGGAAAAACAGCAGCTTCTTGGTCAGAAGACAGTCAAACACATTAAAGTATTATTTTGCAATTCTTAACTTGATTTATCTATTTTGTTGTTATATTAGGCCTTCCACATCACTCGCTCATATGTGATGTCAAGACCAGAGAGGATTTGCTTATTTAATGATAAAGAGAGTCGTGTAGCAATATGCAGCGATCTAAGCAGCAGCCTTGGACACATCACTGAAAGTTCAATGACCAAAGATAACCTGGACCGTCTGGAGGATGAGGAGCTTGTCCACATATCCACAGTGTGTGTTGTATGACAGGAATGCCAAATGTGGACAGATCTTACCGATTTCCTCCAAGAACTGGAAGAGCACTTCAATGTGAAGCATGATGACACAATGTTTGCTGAAGATCCTCTGATGTGAGAAGAGAGCTTCTGTGTTCCTCCTCACAAACACTACAGCAAGCTTCCTCTGCCCTGAAAACTCCTCTTCCTCTAGAGAAAGAGTAGTTTCTACTGCAGCGAACATACAAACCAGGAAAGGTCCTGACTTCTGCCACACAATACGGATTTTTTTCTAAAAAAAAAAAAGTAAAAAATGCCAAAAATGCAGCCTACACACATACCCGACCTGTAACACTCTTTACTACAGTATTTTATTTAGTGGTCAATAATTCTTTATTTAATTGGTTGACACTTCCATCATCACAGTATTTGCTACAGTTCCTACTCAAGAATATCTGTTTTTACAGCACATATGAGAAAAATAGAGCATAATACTTTGCCAAACCGGGGATTTGGCAAATACTGTTAAAATTTTAATGGCAGCTATCTCTTGTAGTAGCTCAGCCTGTGGGGACTTGGCTTGGGAGCCACAGGGTGCTTTGGTAGCTTAAGAGGTCTTTTGACAGGATGTTCAGCCCCTGACTGCGTGAGGGATGCTGTTACTTGGCAGTCACATCACTTCAACGTCGCTCCCAAGTTTGTATTTCATTTGTGTTCATATTTTGTTTGCATGTGTGCATAATTTGTAAAATGGAGTGAATCGATTTGGGATTAGTGAAGTATTAATTATTAATTAAATTATGATAGAATAAAAAGACCACAGTGGCCACGACATTAAGCACAAATGTGTAATCTAATGTGATCAATACAACAGGTCTGCCAAGAGTTTTATGTGTATCATTTTTCAGTTTTTGTTGGCACTGTCGTAGTTTGTGGCAGTGTTGTACAGGAGTGCATTATATTGAAAGGCAGTCTTAATATTCTTATGTCCATGCCCATCTCATATAGGCATACTGGGTGGCTGTTAAAAAACACTTTTGCTGTTGCTTTAAATAGGTGATTATTGCCAGCATTGTTAAAAGGTCTAAAAGTTGAAGCTAAAAATCAGTTTGATCTCAGGACTTTTTGTGCACCTCATGCTAATTTGCCACTTTACCAACTGTAAACACATTAGCTTTAACTGGAGGCAACATATGCATCGATCGTGTGTCAGTACTGTGTATGTGTTAAGCGCTTGTGTGACAAACTCATCTTATTGCTGTAATCTCCATTTTTTGTTACGGTCATGAAGTGGAGTCATAACACTTCGGGATAAGTCTGCTTTTTTTACTTAAAGCTGAACATGCTCACCTTGCAGTGATGCATCTTTGAGTTCACATCACCAAGAGCACAGCTGAGTCTTTCCTGGTCCACTTCTGTCTTTTGTTGTGTCCTCTGAGAAAGTTACATGCTACCAATAAATGTTTTTCCTTTTTCAAATGGATGTAATGGATGTATTTCTACATTCAGTTTTTCTATGGTGGGAAGTAAATCTAGCTACATGTCAAAGAACAAAAGTTGGTAATAGTCTGTACTCATAAAAATGTATTCTTCAGAGTGAAGGCTAGAGTAAATAAAACAACAGAACCTGAAGAGTGAGGCAGTGGAGAGGAATAGAAGGAGGCTGACTGGGGAATGTATTAACAGCTTGGCGAGTTATGGAGGGTTGTTTTTAATCCCTTTGCCTGGTTTCATTAGAGCGTGCCGTCATTCGTCATCGATCACTGGTTGTCATGGAGGATATGTGGCAGCCTCGAGCCCATCGGCTCCGTTCCATTCTGCAACACGCTGGGATCTTAATGGAATGATTCACTCTGAGAGAGGCCGACAGACAGCGAGAGAGAGAGACAGAGAGAGAGAGTTACACACACAGAGCAGAGAAAGGTCACAGAACTCTTTAACCCCTCAGGGTGACAGTGAGATAGGAAAATGGATGCATGGTGTCGCAGCGTGGCCCTTTGGCTTCGACCGTTGTGGACGGAGCTGAGTTTTCCTGCACTGGTCGAGCTGCCCAGTTTTTTCCAGTTGACCATCAGTGAGCTGGTTATTCTGATTATTAAACTTTACCTTCAAAAAACATGGCAGCAAAGTCTTTGTTTGTGGCTGCTTTCACACCTGTAGCTCAAGTCACGACTTCTGTGTTTTGTGTTTATGTTGACTCGCTATGACTAAAAGTCCCTCATTTGTTCAGACGGAGAAACCTCAGGTGGGCAGGACGAGACTTCTTGAAGCACTCTCATTATGCTTATATTTAAAATTTGGGATTTTTTCTTTTTCAGCTGGAATATCTGACATTCAACAGCAAGTCAGAAAGTTCAAGTTCACCCGATTTTATTGCAGCTCTGGTTCACTTAAAGTTCACCACACACTTCTGAAGTTCTTTGTCCTCCACAGGGAGCTGGATGGTTCATGTTGCCCTCGTCCATCCAGACACTATATCATCCAAATTTAGTGTTTTTATTCTGTGTCTTTGCCTTTCGCAGGCAAACTGCAGCATAAATTCGATGAAGTACGTTCTTGGGAGTTCAGCCGCTTTCCTCTAGGTTGCTCTAACACAGGTTACTCTAGGTTATATTTGATTTATGACCCAAAACGTTCACCTCAGCCTCAGCTGGAGTTTGTGTTTCCTGCTGATCAGCATGGGAAACTAAGATGGTGAACATTAAAAACAGTCATTCTAGCTGTAAAATACCATCGTGTTTGCATTGGGAGGCAGTGTGAGCCTCACATTAGCATTTACACCTGTCATTCAGTGTGTTGCTTTCAGTATGTGCTTCTTTCTAACTGAGAAAAAAAACGTGTTTGCAGACACAGTCACGTGTTGGCTATGTCGCCTTTGTTGGTTTCAAGCATCTCAAAGTCTTTTTTCAGCTTCAGCCTGTCCTGATCAGTCGCTTCATGTCACTGAGAGTCAGCCCATTCTCCCAGCTGCCTCCTTACCTCGCTAATGATTGTCATTTGGACCGGACTGTCCAGCAGTGTGCGTTTATGATCTTCACAGGAAGAGTAAGGCTGCCACTTCATATGAAGAACATAATGGCAGGAAGCTGTTTATATGCCTGACAGCCAACCGCATCCTCTGATAGGAGATAATGGGGCAGCTCTGCTGTTCGGGAACAACAAGATCAATAATCTGTCTTTTCTGACGGGCCTAAAGGGAGCGGAGAGATGGAATGAGAGGAATACAGGAAGGAGGAGAGAAAAATGCTAATGAAAATATAACACAATAAGATCCAGAGATTTGTAGGCCAGGAGTTATAAACTTGGCTCTCGTGCTCATCATGCATTGTTAGTTAATATCAGGCTGGCAGCTGGGATAAATATTAGTGTTTTGTCAGCCAACAGGGGCTGACAAAGAGGCTGTATAAAGATCTGTAGAGCTGAAAGGAACTGTGGATGATGGGTATAATTCTCTGTGTGCCCATCACTGCAAGCAACCACTTTCGTGTGTGTCATGTGATCCATTTCTAAATTAAGAATAATAATAGCTGCTTTGAATATGACGCAAAGATCTCACACTCACACACCTTGGAGTTTGCTTTCTGGACGCATTTATCTTTCAGCCTCTGTTTCAGCCAGCCCCTGACGTCACCTCTAGGTCTGATCCAGAGATATGACAAGGCACAGTCTATCTGCTCACCCTGCTGAATCCATGGTGGCACATTCAGTGTAGTCCACACCAGAAATATCCCACATCTGAAACAACAACCAGTCCCACTTTGTAACTCTATTAAATGGACACCTTCGACCTGCCTTCTGCGTCGTCTTATACTTTTTTTCAATATACAGCTTAATGTATTTGGCATTTCAGGGAACACTGAGATTCAATGAATTTAAAATAAAGTTCTGTGGGTTGGAGGAATACTTGGCTGCTCAGCTTGAGTTTGTAATGATGGGCCCACTGGTGAGTCTGGCAGACCTTAAAAACATCAACTCAGTCTCTTTCTTTCACAGGGGGAATGTTGTGACTGGCACACAGGACAGCCAGCACATCGCCAGCTGGAGGGGAGCCAGCGAGGAGGGAGAAATCTTTTGTAATTAATTTCAAACACCCGGTCTACTTTAAGTCTGTCTCTGATGTACAATGCACTCATTACATTGTTTAAGAAACTGCTCATGCAGCATTAAGACGTGATGGTGAGATACACTGTAGAGGCGGTCTGACACTCCTTGTCCCATAACATGTTGGTTTCAGCTTCTTTCACAGCCCCACAGCTCATCTGCTCACACCACTGTGTTAATAAAGTATATTATGATCCACACAGGGATCATTTGTAGGCAGGACATGGTTACTGTGTGCACAGGTGCCCCCCAACTCTAGTCACGTAGTACTCAGGAACTTGGTTTATCAAAAGCCTGTAATGGTAAACATTAAATATGGGATCGATCCAATCCAATATAGGTAGAGAGTCCCAATACTGATGTAATTCACTCATCAGATGTTGGACTGAGGTCACGTACTGATCCAGATTCAATACTCTGATGTTTTTATGAATTATATGTAATAGGCTAATGAAATTTTATGCGCACGGCCAAAATGCTATTGCACAGATGAACTGACTAAAAAAGTATGCATATCTCTTGCAGAAATGATGTTATACAAAGCAGGAGTGTCTTTGCACAGCCTGCAACAGAGGTCGTGTCTGGTGTGGTCCACCTCTGCCTCTACTGATGTTTTACTGAGTGCCTGCTCTAGTGCTGCCATGGGAGCCAGAGTGAGCGAGAGAGAAAGTAAAAAATACATTAAACAATAGAACATATAAGATATATACATAAGATATCCAACTTTAGGCATCAGAATTAGATTGGAACTGAAATAATGTGGATTGGCGCATCTCTAGTAAATACGGATCTGCATCCTGACATTAAAGCAAGACAGTCGTTGATCCACAGGATTAAGACATGCACCAGTACAGGCATTTGGATTTGTAAGTATCGCCAGTATCCAGACAGTTTGCTACTGGAATGACAGCTCTCTAAAACTCCTCACTGTGCTCCATTAAAACTGTCCTCCAGCTGAGCGAGCTACTGAGCTACGAAAATGTCCTTTAAGGTCACTTTAAGATGATTATATGACAGAAAGCAGTGGTGTCAGCAGAGCGTTTATTTTGCAGTCCTTTAGGGACTCCATAATGAAGAAATCACTAGTCAAAAATAGAATAAAAACCTTTATATTGGTTCAAGAATTTATTGTCATTACATTTTGAAATCATTGTCAATGTAATTTTTAAATCTCATGCTCCAAAAACAATTATTAAAATAAAAACAATCAACAAGAATAGAACATTGAAGCAAAAAATAGATAAAAAATAAATATAGAAATAGAATAGTACAAGAGTAATAATAGACACTCCATGTCTATTATTAATAAAAGAGTAATAATAGACCTAGTATAATATAATAATAATATAATAATAATAATAATGCGTAAGGCTCATATTGTACAGTTTACAGTGTGTTGTGAATGTCACAGTCAGAGACACAGATGCTCACTAACAATGTTAGAACCACATTATTAATAACCATGTTATGGTGCATATCATATGCTAAATATAATTAGAATATAGATAATAACAGAGACCAATGTTCATGTACACTAAAAGCACTCATCTGGTGCTGATGAATAAAGTTCAATTTCAAAACAATATTATAAATGTATTACAATTGTAATGAAATCAGTCATTCTAGTTGTGCCAGTGGAAGTTGTTTGTGTTTGGCATGGAAAAGGACAGTCTATCCTTTGGCACAAACCAAAATGACAGAACACAAGATGGGAGTAAAACAGTTCTGTGTGTTTCAGTCATTACTGTCATATAATAATTCATCGTTCCAGTGAAATGTGACCTTATACCAAACAAATTAAAAGGTAGTATAGATCTTGTCAGTTCACTGGTGGCACAATATAACCTGACCCATTTTAATAAGAATTATACTGTACTGTGCGATATTGATGTACTCAAGTCTTTAGAGGAAATATGCAGGAGGAAAAACATAAGAATCTGACAGAGAATGACTCAAGGCGGCGGACGAGATGATGCTTGGAGCCGCGGTGGAGCGAAATTCAATCCCTCACAGTGAGACAAATTGTTCCATTAGCGACTCGCTGTCCTTTCAATTTCTCAGCCTGTTGATTAATAGCTAAAGAGCACTGTCTGTCACAACGGGAGTCTAACTTGGCATGTCTTCCCAGCTACTCCTCAGCCAAGGCCCCCTATAATGAGCCTGTGCTCTCTGCGCCCAGCAGCAGATTGCTTTGATGCTCCTATTTACCCAGCCTCTGTTGGCTCACCGTACAGAAATGCACAAATCCACCCACTCACCCGCCCCTCCGCCTGAAAATTAGAACAGTGCGCTCGTGGTAATGGAAAAAAATGAGATAGTACCATCACTACAAATGAAAATCAGCATGGTATTGTCACTCAGTTTAATGTGATGCAGTAAGACATGCATTTCCAATTCCCATCACCCCTCGGTCAGAGTTCTGTTCCAGTGGCTTGGCTGGGATCATCACGAGCTTAAACTCAGTAGATGGGCGAACACATGGAGCTGTATATTTTACCTGTAAGGATGAAATAAGAGAATGGCGGCAAAAAATCAATTGGCTCTGGCTTAGACATTCAGTAATGCCTCAGCGTTGGGGTGGAATGCTAATGTTGTTCACACTCTTGATCAGTGCCCTGTGGAGACGGACAGCCCGCTCTCTCATTCTCTCTCATTTTCACTGCTTTTATTCTCAAGAATTCTTTTTCTATCAGACGTTTTAACTAAAAAGCTTGGCTGATTTTGTGCAAAATAAAATGTTTCTATTCAGGACAGCGTCATCAAACTATTTTCAAAGGACTAAGAGAGAACTCCGCCCACTTACAGTAGTGATGCACTGGTGTACATTTGCTGGTAACGGATTTTTAAAAGTGGTCAGAGTCAAAGCATAAAGGCGTTGGTTGCATTTAACTACGATCATGACCCCTATGTTACACGCTCCTGAGTGTAACCACAATGATGGAGGCCACCTAACCTGAAGTCCTTCACCTTAACCAGGAGCCAGCATGTACAATCAGAAAATGTTCTGTTTTTGCAGAGGAGATTTGTAACTTTTGGAAAGCACTGATAAATGATGTCTCCTGTTGATAGAGGCAGAAAACACAATGTGTCATTCTGCAGCAGTGCCTTACTTACATTTGGGTGTTAATTTGGAGGATTTTGCTGTGGCGGAGTGGGACCCGAGTGCAGGGCAGAGACGCAGAGGTAAGGTGAAGAATGGATTAGAGGTGAAGTGGAGAGGAAATGATGGCTGGCAGGGGCCGAAGGACAGATGGGCGATGGGAGATGGCGGAGCGTGGCTGGGTAGGAACGGAGGCATGGGTGTGAGCGCGCACGGCTGGCTGGAGAGGTGTGGGGATAGTGGGCAGGCAGATGTGAGGTGATCCGCGGTAACGGAGTCAACGACGGGTGAAGAGCTGAGGTCGAAATACTGGGAGGATGATGAGCTGATTGGTGGCAGGTGTGCCGGTAATCAGGAGCCAGGAGAGTGAGGAGAGGGAGCGTCACACTCTCACACACACAGACACACACACACACACACAACACACACACAGACAGCACACACACAGGGGAGTCTGTTTCAGCTTTCCAAAACACAGCCACAAAAACTTCTCTTCAGTTGCTACAATATTGTGAGGCAACAAATATACCGTCAGTGAACGCTTTGGAGATGTGTGCAGAATTAATGTTAAGTAACTTTGCAGATCCCCTCATTTCAAGTGTTTGTTGATAAAAAATCTGGGTAAATCATTATTGTGGAAATGTCCTTTTTAGGAATGTAACTTCAATGTAACCTCTGAATTTTTTTTATGAGATCCTCACGACTTGGAAAGGTCTGTAAAATTGAACACAGTGACTTTGTGACACACACACTCTCTGTTGGCATTTTTCTAAGTCCAACCCACATCTGCAACCCCTGATGACATCACCAGGGTTAATATCTTACCCAGAGCCGCTGAAGACAAATGTTGTTGCTGTTTTCACCGGCGTAATGGCTGGTAAAGTGATTTTTTGTTAAAGAAGTAGGTGGAGTGTCCCTTTAATGAATCTATAAATCATGGAGGTATACTCTGATAATCACCCTCCTCAGTCAAGATCAGCAAAGGAAACATGCAGATAAGAGCACAAGAATAGCTCTTGATTTCCTGTCCAGTCTCGTGATGAAGTATGTTCCTGGATCTAATTTACTGACACCAAAAAGAAAAAAAGGGAAAAAAAGTGCTGATGTTATAATCCATCAGGATGAGAGGTGTGCAATAAATGGGCTGTGTATCTGAATTCTGTCTCCCTCTGGAGTGTGCCTGGTAATTGATTCGTTTGTAAATGTGGCTGCCATATCCAGCCAGATGATAGCTGTGACATGTTTCAGAGGAACGACACACTCACACACGTGGTGAGTGTGAAGACGCCACAGCCTTTTGCATTCTGCTGACTCCTCACTCTCCGGCAGATGGGGGAGGGGATTTAAAAAAAAACCCGATTGTTTTCGTGATTTTCCCCCATGACAACAAAATGGAAAAAGCTCCCTGATTGATTGCAACAAAATCCCAGCACTTACAGGCTGACATGAGCTGTCACCCACAGATAAACTGTTCTTAGCAGCCCGAAATGAAAATCTACCTGACAGATATCAACAATGAACGAGGACATTTATGTGCAAAACAGAACGCTTTCCAAAAGCCTTTTAAAGAAAATAGATCATTAAAAAAAAAAACAGGAGAAAAACACAACAGTTAGCTATAACCGGATTGCAAGTGTGGTTTAAGCTGGACGAGCGTGGCGAGCAATCAAATCAGCGAGATATGAAGAAGAGAGACTCTCATCTTGGTAAGAGTCCTGTGCTTTTTTGCAAGAAACTGAATAATAAAAAGCTCCAATAAAATATGGATAAAAGTAAAAAGGGAAAGACTTTTAAGGAGTTGGAAATCCGGCGTGTAACCAGGCTCTTGGTGAGTAAAAATGCTTCAGTCGAGGAAGCTTGTGGGAGCCGCAGCTCGGCCTGTTTTTCTGATGGCATTAGCTCTGGCAGGCAGCTCGTCCCTGGTGGGTAACGTTTGGGGAAAATTACTGTCACAGTGTAATCTGTTATCCGCTTAGCAACATAATCCACTGATCTTATCAAGGACACACAAGTAATCCAATTTCTTTTAGTTAACTGTAGAATAACTTAGTCGTAGCCCTAAAATCTTTTTATCTTAATCAACTTCAGTGTAATCAGCCATAACTTTAAAGCTGCACTAATCAGCATTTCTATATTAACAATGGGGGGAAAGTGTGTAATTTAAAATGTGTTACTGATGAACTGATGAACCCACAGAAAATTTCGCTCCACTCTTTAGTTCCCCGACTCTCTACAGAGCTTGTCAACATCTTCAGCTCATTGTTCATACCTGAAAGTTAAAGCTGCTCTCATCACCAGTGTCAACACTGGGAAAATGGGCCATGACATTTTTTACATGTAAAGAATAGCTGCACAGATAATTTGTACGCTATGTTCCAGTTGATCATTTCTTGAAGGATTTTCTTGAGTCTTGAAAACGTTCAAGATTAACTTTGCTGTCCCAAAATGTAAACCATACTCAGCTTTATAATGTGATAAAGTGTCTGTGCTGCTTAAAGCTGCTCTCAGATGATGAGAAATCAGTGGAGGTGCAGTTAAATTGTGTAAAGTAACTTTTTTCATAACCATATGTAAACTGTCAGAAACTGTTAACAGTGATCAGTTATTTGTTTTAAAAGCTGTTCAGCGTGTCGTTCTCTATCCTGGGTCGCCTCTCTGATGCCTGCTGTACCTCTGGTTCTGCAGGCAGGTTTAATTTGGCTGCTCGGAGTCACACTTTCAACCAGGAGCCCACGGCAACATCATTAATCCGCCGGCAGATGGAGAGGTCATGTTTACCGGCTAGAGCGAGATGTCTGTGTCATTCCCAGCGACAAATCAGCCCCCGTGTCACTCTGGAGTCACATACCAGGCAAACAGATTTAATGAGGGATCACTTGGTATATACCATTTGTGACCGAGCGTCTGATAATTCGCTGGACGAGGAGAAGCAGCGCTGTCGGTGGGGAAGCTGTTTAGCAGGATTAAATGACGGGTCATGTCGTTGATGTGAATACATTAATCCACAGAACAGATTGTTGATGATACTTCCTGTATTTAGCCGTTTAGTGTCGTACAGTGTGCCACCATCTTTCAAATGTTTATGATATTATACCATTCCTGGACTTTTTTTTCTTCCCAGAATCCCCTCATCATTTTAAAACAATCAAACAGGCAGATCCGATATTAAGCTGTTTTTAAACTGGGCTTTAAATTGATCTTATTTCTCAACATGTGGACAGTTTGTTATGGAGCTCCAGGACAGAAATTGACTGAATCACAAAGATCTCCGAGTCTGCTTTGCCATATTAATTGCATGCGTAAACTTGCCCTTAAAGCCACTGTGTACCAAAGCTTTATGGATTAGTTTGCTGTCACTTCTTCTTTGGAAAGCCTTCCATCGCAGTTAAGGGGATTAGAGCTCGGCCGGCCTTAAGAACACTTGTATATTAATAAGTAATTGTGCCAGCTCAGCTGCAGTCGGGACCCAGTGTACGTACTGAATTACAACAACATAAATAAATCAAAGGAAGTAGGTTACAGGCGAGACTGGGCGCTTTGTTTGGTCTTAATCCGACCTAGAGCACCTTAGGAGTGCACTGTCTCACTGCTCACCACCCAGGCATCCTAATGAGCGTCAAAATGTCACAGACAGCTGAGGAGAGGATGGGCAAGCACAAAAATCTGCAGGTGTATCCACATTGTGTATGCATCACAAGTTCCTGCATTTCTGCAACTTTCTTTTTGGGAACCTGTTGTGGAGAGTTTGTGTTTAGACTGTACAATTGAAAGTGTTTTTTCCTGAGGTCAGTGCAGATTCATTTAGATATTTCTCCGAATGAAGGGCCGTATTTGATTTTTTCCATTTAACACTGAACACTTTGTGAATGACTAAGCCTTCAAGCTTTACTGTGCCGTACACAGGGCCTGCAGATTGTTCTGAATGACTAATGCTGTTTGTTAGTATAGTCTGGAAATGTAAAGATCAATTTATTGACTGATCCATTGGCCTTATTTACCACCAACACAGCCTCACGGTGGATATGCAACGCAAGATGTGATTAAGAAAACTCTGAAAATTAAGGTGATATTCCTAAAAAAACATGCTCTGTAAGTGGGAGGATCAAATGTAATGTCTAATCATTTGTGTGGACTGTCTGAACAGGTTCTGGCAGTCACAAAAAGCATACTACTAACTCGATAGCAGCTCTGCAGTATACTAAAGACTGGACAAGAAAATAAATGTAGGTGGCATTACTGGAGTTCACCATAATGCACAATTAGACTTATTAAGTATTGATTTGGTTCTAATTGCACCACCATTAATAACTGGAAGAGGCATGGCATAAAGATTTCAATGCTGCAGACCACTTTGTCACTTTAGAAGAAATGAAATGAGCAGAATAAGACCAACCATAACAAAATGCTCCGTGCTGTTTGAGAAAAGATTAATCGAAGGCAAAGCTGGACGACTGCCGCCGAATGAGCAAAGTGGACATTTGTTATGGTGGATGACTGTTTTCCAAACTGCTCATGTGATTATGATTTTGTGCCATCATAATAACTATATAAACCACTACATCTAAAAGCTCTGATCAATATTTTCTTATTAACAGTGAACTGACTGCGTGTGAAAGATGTCGCAGGTGACAGTCCCAAAGGTCGCTGTGATGACCGTGCAGTTTAAGCGTCTGACAGCATCAGCTCTTTGCTTCAGTTTTACACCCTGAAGTTTTACTGTACAGTCTCTCTGCTCTCATCAACACTTTCCAGCAGCAGACTTTTTTTTTTCTGGCAAAATTGCTCTCGTAAAGCTGCTGTACACTGCTTGTACTTGCACAGTACAGCGCTGCTGAACATAGTGGAGCATTTTACAGTGAAAATGTTTCCCTCTGAAGACCAAGAAAAGTGACCAGGACAATGAATATTTAACTTCCATTCATCAAGATGGTAAGAAATAAGTTTATTTTTCTGTAGAATGTGCAAATAAGCAACTGTTTGCAAATAGCCATGTCATCTTTCAAAGATTATCATACAACATGTTCACACCTTGTTGCACTGCCCAAGTGGCCTAAATGAAAAATCAGTACAGGTAGCAAGTATTAATAAATGAAATGTAACATTTTCATTCGTTTACATATTAAATCTTAAATTTTGAATTTGAGTCTTCCTCCCTGGCAAAGAAAAGAGCAACAGTTTGGAAAAACACACCACTGTCAAAATCATTTCACATGTACCTACTATAGTGTACATTAATCATGCAATGTGTTCTGTAGTAATGTCATAAGGCACAGACATTAAGATTGGAAGTGTTTGGTCCAAATAGAGAATCTAATGTTCTGTGTCTCCTGCAGAGCATTGTGAAGGAGGTGAAATCAGCTCTGATGTGCTTCAGCTGCTGTTGACAGTCCCAGAGGACCACCATCGTGCAGTTAGACTCTTCAGATGAGCACAGACGCCACACATCAGTCACACGCTGCATTTCTTCATGTCGCTCTGCAGGCCTTAAGTTCAGGTTGTTTTTTTTTGTTTTGTTTTAGTTCATTTGTTTTTTGAGGTGTGATATGTCTTCACTGAGAGCGCAGAGGCATCATGTGGCATCTCATCTGGAATCAGACAGGAGAGAAAGAAAGAGTTTTAAACCCCTCCATATCCTGCCATGCATATGGAGGAGGCGAGGTGGCAGATCCACAGCACTCCATCATGTCCTGAGATATGCGCTTCATGTCAGGCCTTTAAACCGGCGCTGTAACTCACACTGTGACAGAGTTATTGTGTTTTGTCACTGCTTCTGAGGCCGCTACACTGCTGGAGAAATATCAGTTCTGAAACTGCTGCAGCAAACATTTTTATTATGTTAAACTCATTGTTGCCTTTGACTATTTTGCATTAACAAAATCTTCTCACCTGGTTTATGTAATGCTGAGGATTTTTTTCTTGATCTTACCACACTTACCACTTAATGTTGATATCATGGAGGGAAGACGGGCTTTCTTTTTTTGCTGACTATTTATATATCATGTGGTCTAAACAGAGTGTTTTTCTCCACCTTTCTTTTTGCATTTCATTTTGCATATTTCAGTGTTTTGTTTGTGTGGACACACACACACAAACACAGAAAGAACATATATAGAACTATCAAATTAGAATAGTATAACATCAAATAAACCAATATAGAGTAACGTGTACACACATACCTAAACATGTAAATGTACACTCATAGAAAGAGCGGGATTGTGGGTAGTGTAAGAGGTATTGGTATGGTAATGTGCATACCCAGCATAAAAGACAGCTCCATGCCATTTATTTCAGGTGGAGCTGTGGAGTTTCACAGCCTGAGGAAAAAAGTGGCTCTGGGGTTTCTTTATAAAGGTTGCTATGCTCCAAAAAGTTTCATAATTGGGGATGAAATTTGAGTACGCAGCTTTCATAACAAAAATTGGGATTTCTAGAAAAATCTATGCAGAAAAAGGTGAGCATCTCTATGCATCCTATCATCCATGGGTAGAGCTAAAAAAAAACACCCATCTGGTGAGATCATAAAATAAAGCTCAGACCACAGAAAACCCATTAAGACTTCCTAGCCCAGGATGATGAATGGCTAATGAGCTAATTCAGATCACCAAGAGCAATTCTCTTGGAAATCTGTCCTGATTTGGGCCGAGCTTCAGAGTGACCCACCTGCTGGAACAGGTCTGTCCCTGTGCAGGTTCGGTTAATGACCACTGTCTGGCAGCTGGGACAATCCAGAGTGAGCGCGCTGATAGGTCGGAATATCTCAGCCATCACTGGGCGCAATTATTCCAGCCGCTTTGGACTGCACACGTTATATATAAGCTTTCCTTATACTGTGGTTAAGAAGGCCAACATCAAAACGCAATTTACAGCAAAGTTGGATTTTCCAAATGTAATCAGAGTGATTGACTGCACGCATGTTGTGATAAAAGCACCAAAGAGGACGAGTTTGCTTTTATTAATGGCAAGCATTACCGTTCTATAAGTATTCAAATTATTTGCAGTGTTGACATGATTCTGACAAATGCAGTATCTTAATGGCCCGTCTGAGCCCATCACTCATTTATTCTGAGCCACAGCAGTGCGCTATGTGTCATGCTTGGCCTCTCTGTATGTTTTTCTTTTCAGAATGCGACATTACCAGTTGAGTGGTTATTGAATATTATTTTAAAAGCCTGCCATCATAGTGAAGATGAGAGCGGGTACCCTTTATCCTCATGGCTCCTCACCGCTTTCACAAGCATGCAGAATGCAATGCAAAGACTGTCACAGTCAAGCCCCTTCGATCACTGAGATCTCGATGAAGATGCTGAATAGCGTTGACCATGTAAAATGACTGTGGACGACACTGGATGGAGTATGTGTGCTCACAATTCACCACAGCTGGGTATTTATAATGAGAAGACTGTGTACAGGTGTGCACTGCAGCTGAATATTTTCTTGCATATGAAGAGGTTTTCAAGTATGCAACGTTTTAAGATGGAATCTACACAGAGATTTTTAAAAATGAGTGGTACATCTTTATCACTTGTATGGGTGGACGGCAGCAGGGTGAACAGGCTGTCGCTGGGGTTTGTTTTTGAGGCTCCACACAGGCAGGTTTTCCTCTCTGATGCTCAGTGATGGAGCCAAAGATGATCTGACGCTTCCTGTCCTGGGCTGTATGCACATCCCACACCAGTTCGTAGTGTTCATTACCTCTAGGAAAACACTTAATGGATTTAGTCCATAAACAGAGATGCGTGATTAAAAGATATTTTTTTTAATTTAATGGATGCTAATCCATGCAGATTGTTGAAAGTCCATTTTAGATGTAAAATGAAATCTCAGCTGAGGCTCATATTTAAAAAATGTGTGGTCAGTTGACAATTTGTTGTTGTTTTTACTCCCCAAAGGAACTAAGAAATACAAATAATATTTTAAAATTCAATTTGCACTTTTTTAGGTTAATAATCAATCACTCCAGGCCTTTTGACATTTTTTCCCCTCGATATTTGATGTGGATGTAAAGAAGGAACACGGCCACAGTTAAGAAAAATGTCCTCGGTAGCAGCACTGACAGGACATAAACTCTGAAATGAAACCTCTGCATGCATATTCAACATTCTGACCTTCATGCTCTCACTTTTCACTGCATTATACAAACCTCACTGAACACACATTACAAACGCAGAAAAGTCAAATATGAATGCAGTTTCCTGGAAACTGAGTCGAGGCTGCACTGTGAAGGTTAGGTGCTTTTTTAGAGCCATGACAGTGGATTTTTTTTTTTGCTCTGCGAAAGTTTGACTAGAACTGCTTTGAGTGATGTGTATGGTGTAATGATGAAATATAGTTCAAGGTATATGATACCAATTTAGGTTACAGCCCACAAATTATGGTTTATATTAAATATAATGGGCTGATCAGTGAAATACTGGAAACAGAGGACAAGCATCAGGAATCTGAGGATGGAAGGACATGGTTGTTTTTTTTTTCTTCATTTTTTTTTTTTTTATTAATTTAGCATGGATTACTCATCTTGCTGGGGAACAAAACAAAAATCTGGCAATACATGTTTTACATGTATGTTTTGTATGTATGTTTTTAATCCTACTAGGGTGCCTTTTACATGTTGCATGAATGAAATAACTCTCAGTTGTGGGCAGTGGTTATTATTATTATTATTATTATTATTATTATTATTATTATTATTATTATTATTATTATTATTATTATTATTATT
>JBAJHX010000024.1:12402107-12428660 GCA_037176925.1 Amniataba percoides | reverse complement strand
ATTATTATTATTATTATTATTATTATTATTATTATTATTATTATTATTATTATTATTATTATTATTATTATTATTTTATTAATTAAAAAAAACTTTTATAGCAGTATAACTATTGTAACATAAGAATAGAAAACATTTATCTGTGAGTATCATCGGTGGGCAGGGGTCTGTGTGTTTTCCCCTTAGAAACTCTTCTCTGACTTCCACCTCTGAAGTGCTTTTCATGAGATCCAGAAAGATCAGGCACAACAGCAGACTGCGGACTGTGCAGTTCATTTGATGGATTTAGCACAACTGCTGCATCACACACGTTTGACAGAAAAGTGAAATCTTCATGTTGTTAGATGCAGAGGGCTTGAGGCACGGCGCAGCATGTTTAATTGGAAGAAGAGCTTGTTACGTCCTCTCAGGCTGAACATGATGAAATCTTGTTCTGTCAGCGCAACATGAAAATCCACGCTATTTACTTCAATCAAATCTTGATCACTTTAACATGCTGCTCATGCCTTTACAGTAACAAATCAGTCGCATTGTTTTTGCAAGATGCATTTACACTGACTTTATTTAAAGAATTCAGAATTTCAGCTCCAGCCAAAATCCATTGTGAGAAAAACTCTGTCTATTCTTTTTTTTTCATATTTGTGTGAATTCCACTGTGGAAATTATGCTTTAAAGCCCCCAAGCCCCCGTGGGCGTGTGGAGAATGACTTGTGCTGGTTCAAACACCGAGCTCAGCGAGGCAGCGTCAGAAAAAGCATTCAATTCCCAACACAAAAGGAGTCGTGTCCTTGTGCTTCCACTGTAATGAACACCATGCCTCCACACAACTCTGAGCTGCCGGGGATTCTTCAAGTTGCAAATTCTCTTTCAACTGAACTTTCCCACAGACTTTTCTGCCCCAGAAATGTGGCCTGTGACTTTATGAAGTGTCGATCATTTGGGTCGATGGTTTACATGGTAAGCTGACAGTAAAAATATCGGTCTGCGTAACATCCTCATCAATCAAAGGAAGCAGAGTGGACCTGAGAGCTCAGTGCACAGCAACTTAAGAAAACTCACACACAGACAAGACAAGACAATCTGAAAAAAACATCCTCATCATTCTGACAGCTCCCTCCCAGTACAGAAACACACAGCACATACAGACAAACGACAACAGACGTGTTTCCAGAGGACACTGAAGAGCGCTGAACACACACGTGGCTTGTTGTTGCCCCAGTTTCTGGTGTGTGTATCATTCATGTGTAATTTGTGGTTTATTGTACTGCATACTGTTTCTGTATTTGCAGCATCTTTTCTGAATGTGTTGCTGAAGTGTGGACAATATAAACCTCTCCTGGTACTCGTTAATGCTGATCTGAATGGAGTCCTGATGGAGGTGACGGTCAGCAAGAGCAGCTTGCTTTGAGTCCAGTGACATCTTTAGTCTTACTAATTGAATAAAATGAACATGGAGGGGTTCTTTCAGAACAACCAACAAAGATGAGAGAAAGTTTAAAGTTACTCTACTCTGCTCTGTGAAGCTACAGCAGTTAGATTACTGCCCACATGCTCATCCCAGCAACTCAACTTCTGTTTTGTTTGTTTGTTTATGCAAAATGTTAGCATGCAAAAATGACACAATAACTTCCTGATGAACAGCAGTTTATCTGTCCATCTTCTGCTTTACGTCTGTGATCACTTGTGAAGGTCCAAATAAAAAGTTTTTTTCTGATTAAATCCAAGGCAGAGTGGTCCTCCTCATGTTCAGGAACAGTGGGACGCCTCTTTAAAAAGCCTTTACTGAATGGTACAGCCACCTGTGTGCACCTTAACTTCCAAGGATGTTGCTGAAACTTGTTGGAATATGAGATTGTGCAAATGAAGGTCTAAAAATCTTTCCAAAAACTTAGAATGCTTTTTTGGCTTTTGAATTTATATAATTTAAAATTTGGACTTTAACTTGGTGAGTTGAAAAAAATTCCTTCCACAACCAAATTACAGTCAGAAACCCAGCAGAATAAATGAGGCTCTACAGCTCAGTGCCAAAACATGTCTATCTCAGTTAGAGTGCTTTTCCCCATTTTGTAAATGTATTTATTTATGATCTTATTTTCTATTTTTATTGTGTGAAATAGTTGAGTTTAGAGTGTATATATATAAACAAAATAAAATAAAATAAGACATTGCAAAATATATATTTTGAGTCCATTTTGAAATAAGAAGGGCAGAAGAATCCAAACAACTCTGTTGAAATCACTGAGGTGTGTGTGTGAGTGAGTGTGTGCGTGTGTGTGTGTTGAGAAACAGGGTGGGATTTATCATCTGAAGAAAACTGACTCTGAATGCTTCAGCTTCCTCAGCTGTCCCTGAGGTCCCCTTGTTCTTCTGCACTACAGAGAATGGCAATAATCCACTAAGACGTGGAGCCACGGAAACAATCAATCATTATCACAAAAACTGACTCACTCTAAAAACAGAGAGGCTTTATGAGAACTCTGAGCAGCAGATTGTTAAAGCTTTGCTAACATATCTGAACACACAAGACTGGACTCTCTGGATCAGACTGAGAGCAGGTCAGATCTCACACAGTCTTCTGAATCGTTGAAAATCGCTGAATCACATAAAAATGACACATCTCACTGGGGTATAAAGCCAATTTTCCTTTTTTTGTGTTGGTCTCCACATCTTTAAGCTTCTCTGAAGAGGTGCACACCAGAACATCAGCTCCTGGCTGTGATGTTACAATAAAAAACAGGGTCAGCGTTCATTCAGCTTCTGTTCATTCAAAGAAATTCAGTGGAGCTCACTTGCTCTTCGCTTTCAGTTATACTGAATATTTTTAATCACAAAAGAGCATAATATGGCAGGAAAGGTTCAGGGAAAACAGAGTGTGCGTGCACATTCACAGGAGAAAATAACATTTTAGACCCACTGTTAAAAGCTGCACTTTAAAAAGGGGATTAAATTTACCCACTGTATGATTTCAGCTGAGGTCACTTTTACAGAAGGACCAGGGGACATTCATTTAGGTGGTTTTTATTTTTCAAAGAATAAAGGAGAAGCAATGTCAGTCATCCTACTTTCTGAAATAGATGAAGCCTTCCACCTTGTGTAGTGTCACATAAAATACATTCAATTAGAGCCGTTATGAATGATTATTTTCATTATCAATCTATTTAGTCATTATTTTTCAGTCCATACATTGATAAATTAATTGCAAAATGTCACAGAAGTCAAAAGGTTTGTCACAGGATCTGAGTTCAAGATTGCTTCTTAATAAATGCAGCGATCACTCATAGTCGTTATCATGTTCAATAATCATTTGATCAGTTTTGTTAGAAAATAGTGAAAAAGCAGAAGCAGCAAACCTTCACACATGAGAAGCTGCAGCCAGAGAAAAGAATGACTGAAACTATTGATATATAATTAACATATAATATATAATTATCAAAATAGCTGCTGATGTATTTCCTGATGAGACACTAATGAATTATTCAGCTCATCATTTCAGCTCTACGTTCAATAAAACAACACAGGCTTCTCAACAGCTCAACCAACACTGGACTGGAACTTTAACAGAGAGGGACGCAGACAGCAGTCCATCATCATTTATGGGGGTTTAATTTTCTACCTCTAATTATTAACAGGTGGGTGAAGGAAGTAAAATGATGATTTGTGTCTTACGTGTCACTTCCTTTTATGTTGCCCATCATGATGTACAACTGGATGTTGGGAACAGAAGTGTATTATTGCTAATTTATTATCTCCCTCTGCCTGACAGATGAGTGAATATTTCTTTGTAAATCTCGGAGGGAGAGAGCATAAATAATCTTAATTCTCATGCAGTGTGGTGGAGAGTGCTTTGATGGAGCTCCAGGGTGCGGGAGCCTCTCGTCTGAAGTAGACATCTGCAGCTCGGGTGCTGGCGGAGAGACCCGGCCCTCTGAAAGGGCCTGGTTGGGGTCCTCGTCAGCTGCTGCTGCTGCTGCTGCTGAAGGATCTGACAGGTTGGCTGAATGGTACATTGCCTGATTTTGGAAGATGCTGCTCTGAGTTCTATAAAAGGTGGAGAAAGAAAACCCATGAAAGCCACACATCACTGCTGCAGCCTTTCAGGGACGCCATGTTCTTCAGTATAGTTTCACTTTCTTTGTTCAAAGTAAATAT
This sequence comes from Amniataba percoides, assembly GCA_037176925.1. Taxonomy (NCBI): domain Eukaryota; kingdom Metazoa; phylum Chordata; class Actinopteri; order Centrarchiformes; family Terapontidae; genus Amniataba; species Amniataba percoides. The sequence continues at coordinate 12,424,511 of JBAJHX010000024.1, read as the reverse complement.
TTGCAATTTAGAATATAACATCATGTTTTAATGCATAAGATTCAGATATTCTATACTTTCATTAGGAAGGTATGCGACACTTTGAAGGAGAGCGTGATCGTCTGCTCTAAGATTGTGATGTATTAAATTATTGTCCACATCAAAAAGTCAAAATGTGACATTTTCTCTTTTCCCTTAACAACCCACTGAATCCATGCCATACAAGGAACAGTACTGTTTACACAGAACGGACAAAAGTCGGAGATGAAGTGAGGGAGGGACAATAGTGTATATTTTTCATTTGCTCTAAACAGTTTGGTTTATATGTACTATACAGTCTTAAATCACTGTTGTGAAGTCAGATCACACATAGTAAGCCAGACTATGATTATGTTAAGCTAGATCTAGATATGAAGTGTTAAAAATGATTATGTCCACATAAGAATTTCCACATTTCGTCCTCCACAGTAAAACATCTTAACCCCATGATAAGATCGAACATCTGGCAAGTAGTGAAACAGACAGCCAGCTGACCAAATCACCATTTTATGGCTGCAGCGTCAACATAAACATAACACAGAATAATGAGAACTGTTGTTCTCTATGATCTGTTATATCAATATTTAAAAGGTTTTGATTTTGTCAAATTCATAGAACAGTTGTTCTCATTTACACAGTTCACTGTTTCTGCTGTCAAATGAAGGAACGTGAGAATTATTTTATCCCAGCCCGTAAACACCACCAGTTAACCAGAAGTCATTTCCAAACTGCTGAAGTGCGACAACAAAATAACTTGAACTATAATCATGACTTTGTTAGACACAGCCAATAATTCAGGTTATTGATGACAGCTCTGCTGTGGATTTGACTGTGCTGAGACTTTAAATGAAAGATCACAGAAGAAGTGAGAGGTGAATAAAGGCCGTCTTCTTAGCATTATTGCCACTCAGTCCTCAGTGTGTACACAGCCTGGACACACTGAAACAGCAAGCACTGTCCAGTTCATACACTCTGGGGGGCTGTTTCGGGTTAATGTTGGTTTTGGAGGGAGGAAAATGCTCAAATGGAGAGAAAAATATCTATAAATCAAACCACCCGAATGTGGACTCTCACTTGAATGTGCTTTGTGATACTGTCTCTCAGTCTACAGACTCTAAGTTTACAGGACTGTTTATGTGGATGTTTTAGTCTTTCAGTCTTTAACTGAAAATGTCCTAGTTTAGCTGAACATGACACCTTCAGTCACCTGAAAGAGGACCTCAGATGTAAAAAGCTGATTGAGTCAGTAACCATGATGGTTTAGTTTGCTTGGTTCAGTCGGACTCATTTCGTAAGTTCTGAGTGTACATATAACAGTAACTAACAACGTAACGTCAGCGTTCAGCAGAGCCATTCAACCTTTCATCCAACACTTCACACACACACACACAGGACACATGACTGCACTTACACAAGCACCTACAGGACGACACATTCAAACTCACGCAGGCTCTGTTCCATGAACTCCACATTTTAACACATCCACAAAGTAAGAAAAAGAAACGAAAATGAAAAAAATCTCATGCATAATCAAAGCACAGTGAACAACAGACCCACAGGGGCCAAACAAAGGGAGCTGTTTGCTGTCTTATCACAGTTCAGGGCTTGAGGTTATCAAAGACGGGTGAAACAAAGGGAAAAGTTGCAACTGTTGTTTGTATTTTCAAAGTGTCTGACCTCAGTTCTTGGGGCTTATTAGGCCTTATTTTGTTCTTAGGCCCAGCTCCACTCAGTGAGAAGAGATGAAAGAAGAAAGGCAGCAGAGCAGTGAGCGTTTCTACGAGTAAGGAGTTAGTGTGTGCGGCAGCTCAGGTGCAAGTCAATTATCACTCAGTTTTACTCTGTAGTTCTCCTTCAGCAATCAATGTTAACCCACTTTCTGGTTGGATTTAAGAAAATATGTGTGTTCATGACTGCTAAACTGAACAGTTGAGATGTAAGGTCAGTTATTTGCACACAACCCCGTCACCTCCTGCCTCCCCTTCTCCACACACACAAAAAAAACAAACAAACATCAACACACCCAAGGCAGGCAGAGAAAAGTCTCTTCAGCAAAAACCAAAACAAAACAAGAAATGAGAGCCTTGGCTTGAAAAAAGTAAACTAATCCCAAAAAAAGACATGAACTCAAAACGTGGCTAGATCACTTTGAACATGACGTAGACCATGAAAGTGAACTTGACTCGACAATCTGGCACCAAGACTGGGGAAGACACAGACTATAAATGCACAAGAGGTAACAAGGAACAGGTGAACACAATCAGGGCGGGGCAGACAATCAGACAGGCGGGAAACACACAATGGCAGGAAGTAAAGGGACCTGAAACATGAGGGAGAGCTGATTTCAAAATAAAATACCAGAACGAGGAACCAGAAACATGACAGTCATGGAAACCAGACAGGACAGCGACAAGGAACGAAACATGACACAAAACTACTTGGTTAGGTTTAGGAAAATATCATAGTTTGAGTAAAAATAGGTGCTTTCACAGTGTTAAATGTATGTTAGAAAGACTCAAGTATCTAATGTGTCCTCATGTGCAAAAAGCATTGTTGGGTGCAGACTCCTGGGTGCTTTTCTTTGTCATACTACATACACCTGCGTGTAAATAGTCACGTTGGCTATTCTAGCCCAAAAGTTAATAGTATTGCTGGATATGAACACCTGGATTTTGGTGTAAAAAACCAAACTAGCTATTCCACCCTGGGTGCAAAAAGCATCTACCTTTAATTAAACCTTCCAAAACATTAGAAATGACTTTATAAAAAGATTATTATTATTATTATTACTGATGCACTTGGTTCATCTGTACTTTAGCAGAGTGCCCACATATTTAAACTAGCACCCCTTTTTGCACACAATGACTGCCACTAACAAAATAACATTTGCAGTTACAGTGTAATTTCCCCAAGACATTGTTTGTATGTGCCTAACCTTGGCAACAGACATTTTCAGAATAGCAATGCGCCCAGAGTGTTGTCAGGGGAAAATAGACAAAAATCCATTAATCTTCTTCTTGCCACAGGTATAAACAGAATACAGAAAATACTTTGTGTTGGCTGATGTTTGATTAAAGGCCTGCAACCACTCCTTAGGGAGCAGCAGGCAACATGAAAAATGTATCCGTATTTATCAAGGTGCAGATGAGTAGTTGCCGTCAGAGTGCGCTGACGTTACAGTGACGCGGTGAGAACGCTCTCCAGCTTCGCATGGCTTGTTTCATGTCCTTGATGTGGGGCAAAAGTCACAAATCAATACTTAACTCATCCCACCTCAGCAGAAAATGGGTTTGCTCCGACCACATCTGTCAAAAGAGCAGAGCACAGCTGAACACGGCTGCCGGGGGGAAATCATGGCTTGAAGATCGTCACATCTTATACACCTTCAGTCCAGCTTCTTATAAGTATAATGTCATCGACGTAAAAACAAACAACTCCTCTTGCACCAATGCTCATGGATTTATGCATCAAGATTTTGGTGTTGCCTAAATTCAAATTGCCCTAGATCCTTGAAAATAAGACCCAAGCTTTCTGCAGTTCAAGCGTAAAATATTGTGAGACAGCATCTTTAAATTTACATCTCAAGATCAGAGAGACGCCTGTGTTATTCTTTTCAGCAACACCAAAATAGCTGGCATTTAACGAGGGAAATCAAATTCAAACGGTGTGTGGGTTCACTGGAGGAATAAGGAGAAACAGTTTTGATATGAGACAAGGGGGTTAAATAGTTGTTGGCCTGCGCTGCATCTTCACTGTCTCCCCGGCGTCTCTTTACAGCCTCCCTGTACCTTTGCGGCTTCAGTCGGTAAGCTGGATATGTAAATCACCTGCTCTAAGGCACCTTGACGCTGTGTGGGTGTATAGCTCATCCCTCTGCCCCTAAAACATACTCCCATCTTTATGTTAATCCTTCAGACACTCGCTGACAATCCCCAGGGAGGATGGCCTGCACTCAGAGGCAATGCATGGGAGAACAGCAGCAAACACACATCAAGCATGACAACATCTGACTGACGCTCATGTGACTGAAGACTCTTCATGACGCACTCACGTTAATGAAGTATTGTCTTTGGATTAAAATCACATTTTAAATGCTCAGTGTCTATAACTGTAACGTGATCTGTAATCTGAGGTCTCGCCTGTTGTCCGTCTGCGTGTGTGTGTTTTGTGAGGAAACAAACTGAATAGCTCTTGCATGGTAAACTTTTCACCTCAGTGATTCTCACTCCTTCAGATAAGCGCTCGGAGCCACAGCACGTTGAAGCGTTTCCTACCTGTTTCCGCGAGGCTGCGTGCTGCTTATCTCCAAGGATGCCGTTAGTTTTATCTCGAGCCTGAATAACATGTGCCAACGCCGCGTAAAAAGGCCCTTACACCGCGAGAGGCTTTGTGAATGACGGAGGAGGCTGATGGAGAGCTGCATGCTAAGTTTTTCAGATGCTCCACACTCATCAATTACTGCTGCCAGTCTCTTTGTTTCTATCCTTTTCTAAATCTCTTCTCCATCTATTTTCCCTCCTCTTTTTTGTTTTCTTTCTGCCAAGGAAGGAGAAGAAAATCTTCTTGAAAACTGACCTGTTTCTTTTCTGGTTAAAGAAAATGTTTAGAAAAGAACATGAATAGAAAAGAAATGTTTCACAGCATTTTATTTCTGTCAGTAACAATCAACTCATATTTCAACATTCAGGTCACAGTAGAAATGTTTACCAAGAGATGATATATCAGTGTTATACTTCATGTGTCAGAGTTCACAGAGTTTTTCAGATTTAAATGTTTTAAATGTTTGTGTGAACCAACACTCAATCTTGTTAACAGCAGTTTCAATGAAGGACTAAAAATGCATTCAAAGCTCTGTGAGAAACTGAATGGATCTTAAGATAGATCCTAGTGAAACTTTAGTTAGAGCATCTTTAGTGAATTTTACTCTAATGTGACATTTGCAAATGGCACCATTATGTGGTCTGAGCAGAATAAGACGAGAGCACAGCGGCTGCCATCAACAGCGAGTGTGTGCCGTTCATTTTTCAGATACAGCAGGCCGGCTCTGACAGCTTCAGGTTTATTTGCCACATGTAATAATATTGGGTGTAATTATAGTGAAATGTTTCTACCCTCAGGCCGCTGGGATCTTAAATGAAGCCATTACTGCAGAACTGCCAAAGACTATTTTTACTTACTATTCAATTCAAAGTTATTACCATAAACATGATTAGTTATTATTTTTTTCTAATCTACAGTCTTATACTGCTAACAGTTAACAGCTACACATTTGACTATGACTGTAGTCAGTATGGTTATGTGATGAACCTTCAGTGAGATACAGACATGCAGTTATCAATGGATTTATCTTGCGAACTGATATTCAAAAACCAGATCACATTTGAATGAATACATTGACGTACTGTATATGAGATATACAGCACATATGTCAGTGTTATACAGGAAGGGAAAGGCAATAAAGATTTTACACACACACACACACACACACACACACACACACACACACACACACACACACACACACACACACAGCTCAGTTGTTCTGGTTTCAACAGAGCTGTTTGGATTCTTCTGCCCTTCTTATTTCTAAATGGACTCAAAATGAATATTTAGCAATGTGTTATTTTATTTTATTTTGTTTATATATATATACCCCAATGCCCTAAACTCAACTACTTCTTTATAAGATAATAAATAACTACATTTTCAAAATGGGGAAAAGCATTCTAACTGAGATAGACATGTTTTGGCACTGAGCTGTAGAGCCTCATTTATTCTGCTGGGTTTCTGACTGTAATTTGGTTGTGGAAGGAAATATTTTTCAACTCACCAAGTTAAAGTCCAAATTTTAAATTACATAAATTCGAAAGCCAAAAAAAGCATTCTAAGTTTTTGGAAAGATTTTTGGACCTTCATTTCCATAATCTCATATTCCAACAAGTTTCAGCAACATACCTTTTTTTTTATTTTTTTACTTTTAAATGAATGCATGTTGCACAACCGCCTACATTCAGGGACATTTAAAAGTTAGCAGAATGAGAGAAAAAGTAATATCTGGTGTTGGGTAATTCTTCAAACTAGTTGCCTGAACCAATTCTAATCCAAACCACAGTGAGGAACTTTTCTATTGTGATAATTAGAGTAAATGTGGAAGATGCGCCTGCCTCCACATAGAGAAAATTAATATTTGATGAGGCAATCTAGAGTTCATTGTTATGAAGAGCTGCTCACTTACAGAAGTTGCTTCATTACTGGCATCCTGGTGGTACAACGCTGCCATATTCTTAAGTTAATGATATCAAATACAGAGGCAGGAATATAGAACTCATAAAAACTGACAAACGCTGGGGCAGTGCTCATGCTTTATAAATCAAATTCTCTATGTTAAATCTTATGAAGCCAATGCATCACTGAATGATGCAATATTAAGAGGAGTTTCAGAAGTACTAAGAGCTCTGGGAATGCCATACCTCATTTACATGACATTTTATAATCTCCCATTCAAAGATGACATAAATAATTTCCTCAAGCCGAGTCTGTCAAAACATGTTGTGATGTTTTGTGTTGACACGGACGTGGACACGCAGCTCGGACTCATCTTATTCATGAACCCCCTCATATCAGTCAAACAGTTAGGGAAATGAAGAATGATTGCAAAGATAGTTGCAGTTTTGTGTATGAAAAAGCTGGTTGACAAATGAATGAATGACCCATTTTCCAGTCTAACCTCCGTGAGTCAGAGTTCCCTGATTGTCTCTCCACCTCCGGCACAATGTGGTCTGATTTCATTTCCCTCCCCTCTAATTGTGCACGATGATTGAAAGCACAATGGAGAAGGAGACACCTGTAATCAGGAATGATTTCAGGGACAGGAAATGAATCTGTGACAGGATTTAGTCCTCTCATCAGTATTTTGTATCACTGGAGAATTCAGGTCTTTCACCTCAGTTCAACTACTGTTGGGGGGCTGATATCAGAATCATTAGTGCTCTATTATTTCCAGTTGAGAAACAAACACACCAGTCTGTATCATGATTAAACTTTATTATCATATACAATGTGCATGAAGACTGCATTTTTTGTTTTTAGGATTTTAGCGTGACATCGTGCTGCACTGTGGTTCCTATTACAACGATGATTAACCAACCTAACCTACACTTTTAAGTTTGAAATCTTTTGACTTGTTTAAAGTCAAGTACTTACACCAAAGAGACATCTGAGCACTGTTTGCAAAGACTTCTCATTTTTTGTTTGTCATTCCCCCACAACAACACATTTTTATGTAATTCTGGCAAAAGTGCAAGGTGAGTTACACATAAAAAAACATTTAGAAGAAAAAGAACTGTGGTGTGGTGTAATATACAGCGTGCTTGCTCCTTGGTGTATATTTCAGTAATCAGTTTTCTGATTTGGGTATTTGGCAGGTGGGAGCTAAACGGTTGCCAGGTTCGAGATGTGACAGTAGAAAGTTTATCCTGGATTAACGTTGTGATTAATAGTATTTGTGGCAGTGATGGTTCTACTACTACTTTAAGCAGTGACAGCTAAAATCACCAGTACAGGTATTTAGTTCAAAGTTGGCCCTCCTCTTGGCTTCTGGTGGTCCCATGTGCTTTTGATCCAGTAACTGATTGGTGCATTTTTATAGTCCCACCCTCACGACCTGTGCACTGTTACTGGATACACGCCCCAAACTTCAACGCCCACAAATGTCCCAAACACAGCAAAATAACACAGCTGCAGGATCTCACATACAGCCACCAGCACACACTTCTGGTGGGTCATAAGTCATGATTTAGGGGGATTATTTTTATATCAATCTCATCCCTCTCAAAATTGAAACCGCAGAGTCAGAATAACACATGTGAGAAGCACCACGGCTCAAGAGCCCAGCGGGGCTGTGCATCATGAGTATTGAAAGTAAACAGGCTTGCAGTGTGGACTGTGGTGGTGTGGGATTTTGAAAAATCGATAAGCCAAAAGTTGTGTACATGTTTACTCGCCTGCAAGTGTGTAAGCAGATGTGTATTCACAGTGGATGCAGCCCAATCTTAAAATTTTAAAAAGGGAAAAAAAAACTTCTTCACAGTTCTTCACAGTAGACGTGACCAACACTCTGAGTTGAGGGACTTTGGTAGTGAACATGAGTAATGAGGAGTCAAATACAGAGTACCCTGGACAGCTCCTATCATGAGGCCGCGCAGAATCACAATGAAAACAGCTGACAATTCATAGTTTAATGTTAAAAGCTGTCTCAACTGTTTCAAATTTAACCCAATGATTAACACCATAATTTGTGCCCAGTTTCTAAAAGAGTCTTTTAAATTTTACTGTCTGTATGATATGGAAAGTATCCCCACAATGAAAGCTGGTACTATTCACCTGCAGGAGCAATGCTCAGAGCTGAAATATATGGCTGTTTATTTTATTCATTTTATTCATCTATTGTTGTCCACTTTGTGACAAGTTGGGCTTTTTTTTGTTTAAAGATGCTGATGACTGTGACAACGAAACATTTTGTCTCTCTGTCTGCTATGTTATGTAGTATGTGTGTATTATGTTAGCTAGCTGTTAACTTTGATACTGAACAGAGCACAGAGCATCTGTGGACTGTGTGATAAATGTTGTGAGCCAACAACTTTTACATCACACACTCATTGACCTACTGTTGGTGTAAAGATGTTCATCAGTGCACCTTTAACAACCTGTGAGACAAGAGCTTCCCATCACATGAACCTACCTTTCTTCTCTTCTCTCTTCTTTCACTTTGAATTTGTTTTACATTTTTTCGCTCAGCTAAATGGGATCCAGCCATCTTTCATTTTATTTCTTACACCTGTGCTATTCCTTCTGTCACATGGGTGATGGTCATGGAGAATTAGAAGTGTTGCCATTAATCTCACGCAGATAGAAGATTTCTGTTCATCAGTTAGATCGAGTTGAATCAACATCACAGTGGAGACACGAAACCAGAAGATATTATTATGCTTCTTTAACATCCTGAATCAAAGACAGTTCAGCCCTCGTCCATGCTGCTAAACTGGAAGAACACCTTTCTTACACTTTCATGTAGGAAATAGCCCCCCATACACATCTTCTCACCCGTGCTTTTTCTTATCTGTCATCCTTTCTTCCTTCATTATCCCCGCAGCCACCCAGAGATCAAGTAATTACACACACACACACACACACACACCCAACACACACATATGCATCTTACCTCAACCTCAGTTTATTCATCAAGTGTCAACCTTTAACCTTTCATCAGGTGCATGACTCTTTAGCAAATCTAATATGCTCACACTGAGGGGATATTCAATTACTTAAGGTACACACACACACACACACACACACACACACACACACACACGCCTGTTTCCTGTCTTTCACTCTGTTTACTTAGCTTATCTTGAAATTGCATCCTTGCATTTCACTTTACTACAGTATATATGTTTACTGAGTCATTGTGCCTATTTTGAGGAGTACTTAAGATGCGGGCTGTGCTGCTAATTATAATGACTACAATTAAAGCAGGGGGGGAATGGCCTCATGCTGCAGCTTCAGTAAACTCACAGTCGCTGATGACATTGCCTTTGATAACTTTCAATGTATAATTACTCATTAAGCTGGCTAATTTGGACATAATCAAGTGCTGGTAATTTAAATGTCAAAATGAAGGGCAAAGGAAGGAATGATCCTTTTATTTTTATAAGTTTGGTGAAGTGACAGTTTGAGGTGCTCCGATCTACACGTGGTGCCTGTCAAAGCAAACCTCATATGAGGCACAGTTACACACTCACGTCCTCAACTCAGCCCGAGACAGCAGGTGCAACACTGCCCCCTTCAGATCGTGTCTCTGTTCCTTGTCCGGAGGAAGAGGAACAGCTCAGAAACAAAACAACATTGCATGTTTGCATTGTTTTAGTTGCATCAGAATTTCGTTTTCTCCGTATTTCTCACATTGACCTGTTTGTCTTGCATTTTAAATGGGTAAAACCAGTAGAGAGAAAACAGAGAAACAGAGACAGACACAGAGAGCGAGAGAGAGAGAGAGAGAGAAAGAGAGAGAGCGAGAGCACATTTCCAGTTTCCCCAGTAGATCTGGGGACGTCTGCAATGGACTGCATTATCTATCTGATCATTTTCTTTACTTTATAATAGAAGACCTGAAAGCTTTGTGAAGAAGGTATTTGGTTACTGGATAGTGAGCACATTCACAGCTGGATGTAAGACAAAATAAGAGTTATACAGAGGAAGAAGTAGTTTCCATAATGAATGTTACCACTTGAAAAGGCGAACATCTCATTTGTAAAAAGCCTGGCTCGCAGTCGGGGCTGCAGTTTTTCCCAAAAGTGCTGGACGCAGTTGAGGTCAGGGCTCTGTCATGCTCTCCCACACCAAACTGAGGAAAGCATTTCTTGATGGGCCTGACACAGTGCACAAGGGCATTGTCATGCTCAAACAGGAAAGGACCAAGAAATGCCTCTGACAAAAAGCTAGAAGCTTGCTGTTTTGTAAAATGTGTAAAAAGCTGTGGTGTACAAAATACTAATAATATTTCCAGATTGTTCTGGAGTAGACATACTTAACTTGAGTATTTTGAGTGCCTCAGTATTGTAACTGGGCACTGTACTTATGCAAATGTGCTTCATACTTTCTACTACTGTACACACAGAAGAAAACATCTCCATAATCAACAATTAACAGAAGATGTAAGTCAAAAAGTCTCTTAAGGCTAAATTATTCCTAATATGTACATAAAACCACAAAGGACTCATCTTAAAATAGCATCTACTAAATATATACAACACATAAAAAACCTGGAAGAAAATACAGTGAAGGGTAATTAAGCAGGGAACAAGGTGAGTGATGATTCTACCTCACAAGAGCACCCAGAGTCTTTAATCTTTAATCATACACAGTACAGTGTCCCACAGCCACACCAGCAGACTGCAGTAAGTCAGTATGTGTACAACAGTAATTATTCTATTGTTTATTTTACTTTAAGTTTTTCTGAATGTAGAACACATGTCTAGCTAAATTTAATTAAACTTAAAGTTATATGTTGGATTGTTTTTTGCTGAGTCTCTATGCTGCTGGTCTTGCTGAAGTTTCCTGCCTCCATATATCTGACTGGTACAAAAATCACTGTCTGACACAGGTAGCAGCGGTAAAAGAGCAGAACAAACACCTGTCACAGGAAGGAGAGGTCTGGAAGGAGAACGATTTCATTTATGTTACGTATTGTATTTAGTTATTATTTAGTTATTAGCACATTTCTGTTGCTTTGTTGTACAATTATATGATCCTCTCTGTTGAATAGGTATAAGAAAACATGTTTTTTTTTTCAGGATACTAACAAATATAACAGGATGACTTTTATGTGTGTATGTAATTAATGTGGCTGCCATGTTCTGCCTTTACACGCTGGTGCACAGTACAGTAGGTGGCACTGCGCCCCTTGATATAACTAAGACGGACGTCATCACGGAGAGTTCAAGGGCTGCATGAAGTAAATAAGACAAGTCTGGGTGACCTTTAACTGACGCCATGGGAGAATCATCTCAATTGTTGTGGAGCCTTTGCAGCTTCCGGCAGAGTTTTTGTTTGAAATCAGTGATTTTCCACTCAAGCAACAATGGGGAACAAACAGTGAGACCTACCGCACTGCTCTTAGCTAAATTGACACGGTGGTGTTGCTGGCTGATGCAGTGCAGCACCAGTGGACTGTTTGGGAGGGTCGGGCGCTGACATCTGACACTGTTACAGGTCTGCACATCGTCTCTGTGAAAATGCTTGGCGTGAGACCTTATCTTCTCCTTTAGAAAAAAAACTCCCCTTCCATTATGTAATGGGAAAGTGCCTTCAGTGTTTAATCCTTCTAGAAAAAAGAATGTGGAGTCAGCTGGAGCTCGGCCCCACCTTCCAGTCCAAATGGGATTCCTGCAAGTAGACACGTCCTTTAGTCATGTCTGCAGTCAGGGTCATGTTCTGGGACAAGCTGAGGTTAGTAAGAAAGATAGAGAGAAAGAAAAGAGGCAGTCTTCCTGTTTCCAAGTGGGAGACACTTGTGGCCAAATCTGGGCAGGATGGGAGAAACAACACAAACAGAGCTCGACCGAGGGGTTTGGACCTCAGCCCGAAAACAGAGACAAAATTGATAGTGTTTATGTTGGGGAATTCATTGCGGCGGAATTCTGAAGGGATGCAGGATGTGTGTTGATTTGTATCAACATTTTTCCTAAAGCGTTTTTCTCAGGGTGCTGAATCCATCTCCAGTGACAGTGTTAGCTAATCAAAGGAGAACCTGTAACGCTTTCAAATATTCCGACACAGAGGCCAAAAGTCCATCGTGATCCCTTCATCTACAAATACAAGATGTGCTCCTTCAGGTCGGAGCAGCATCCTGCTGCTGAAATATCAGTACACCCAAAGGTGAAAAGACAACATGTTATCTCATTTACCTGTGGTGGTGCAGTATCTTAATTAAGATAGTTTCAGTTGCATGTGTTTTAGGGTTAGATTAAGATGCTTTCATCTTGTTCCCAGTGAAATGGTATTTTCAAAACTGCCCTTCCAGAAAGCTGTCCTTCTCAGTCTGGATAATCTGCAGACCGTACCGTGAAACATTTTCATTGGAGCTGCATTCTACCAAAGAAATAGTCCCTATCAAAACTGTTGACAGCCAAATAACCAAGAGACTGTTTCTGGAAAGAAACAGGGCTGTTGAGTTTTACCTTGAGCAGAACAAACAGGATTCCACTCTCCATCATCATGCTCAGCTACTGGCAGAGGTGCTGATCTCCAATCTTTGTGATCGTTCAAAATCAAAACTATCTGCTCGGCTATATTTATATGTTAACAATATGATATAAAACAATCCCCTTTAGTGCCAAACCCATTGAGAATTACAACGATTCTTCTGATCTCTCTTATCTTCTGATTTCAGCATCTCTCAGCTCTTTGTTTTGGGTTCATGCCCCCAGCATCACTGCCCACACTCACAAATCTTCAGCTTTGTTGTTCTGATAAAAAACACATTGTCAGCCATGTGGCCTTCCTTGAACGGCTCACTGACAATGTTAATAACTTCCTGATGAACAAACAGTAGCAACATAAGAACCTGATGTTTCCCTCGATTACTGGACGCAACTGTTGGTGTCGTATTGGCTACAACTTAAGACGCTATAATCTGTGGTAAATTTGCAATTTTGTAATAAGAAATGAGGGTGAAATATTTCATTTAGTGTTGCATTACAACGAGAAAGTTCTTCATCCAGACAAAGTTGGATGTACAAAGAGCTTCTGAAACTCTACTTCCAAACTCACCAGTCACTTGAGAAGAGACAATTAGTTTACTTGTATCACATGAAGTAATCACTGGACACTGAAAACATACCAGAGGTGACTTTATGCTGCCAATTTGGAACCCTCGGTGTACGAGATTACTTTGTGGGCTTTAATGTTTCAGCCTCTGTGAGCTGCCAAGGTAATAAAATCAAACCAAACTCAGTAAACTTGGCAGAGCCAAACACAGTCACCACTTTGCGCTTACAATAGTATCCAGACCTTGGATGTGTGGTTACCCCTCTCTGATCCCCCTGTTTGACAGAGCCTCTGGTCTCTCATCGTTAGAAGTGACTCCAGGCAGACGCTCCACCGTCGCTCTCTGCTCTAATTCCACCACAGTCGACGCATTTTCCGCTCTCTGGAGTTCATTGGCCGTGTTGACAGTGGAAGCCTGGGATGGTTTTAATCATTAGCATGGAGGCAGCTGTGGGGCCCCGTGTGCATGCCACTGTTGGGCTGCTACACCCGCAGGACAAGAACACTGGAGGAATTAATGTTAGCAGAAAGCAACGTCAACATTTATCTTAAGCAGCCCATGCCATCATGGCTTCCTCTGTGGGCCATGTATAGATTTTGTAGCCAGGGACATTTTTCTTTCTTGACTCAAACACAAATATACCTCATGCTACTTTGACTCTGAGCTTCACTGAGTTATAGTGTATTTATTGTTAAAGTAGCACACATAGCCATATCTGGAGGATGTGCCACACAGGCTGCATCCTTTATCACGACTCTATGGGTTTAACCTCTCATGTTAATGGATTCAAAGTTAGATTACCTTGAATAATGATAAGGGCCTTAAGGCAACACCTGCATTAAAACCAAATACAAAAGCTTAGCTTGGGATCAATCTTCTCATTTAAGAGAGAAAGTGAAAAGTGACACCTCCAAAATGTTTAACTGTTCCCCTTCATTATTACATACTTCTTGACTAAACACGTGTAATAGATACAAACACTGTGGTTTGCAGAAACTGGGTTATCAGGAGGGGCCCGCAGTATTTTTTCTGCCCCTGGTAAGTCCGGCCCTGAGCAGATGAATGCCTGCCTTTATGGAACTTGAACTATAAGACATGATGATTGTATTTGCTCACATCACACCACAGTGACCTCGCACCGGCACAATCAATTATGACTTAATGGTTTGTTTGCCTGGTGTCTGTTTGACTGCTTCCTTCTGCATGCTCGTGCCCTGCTCTGAGTGTTGTTATGTTTTTCGCCTAAAGAACAAACAAAACCAAAACTCTCCGCGATGACACAGTGGCCAAAAAATGTCCAGATCTGCGGAGCGTGTGTATACAGAGCTGCCACGAGCGGGAGATAAACGTTTGAAATATTAATTATTTGATCGTTATCTGCCAGCTAGAGAAAAACAATCTCGGGCTAAAAGCGCGAAAGTATGTTAACGGAGGGAGAACGAGACATACTTTTGGGAAGCTGGAGATACACAAAGCAACAGAACAGAAAATAAATCACAAACATGGCTTTAAAATCTCGATTATCATTTATAAGTATCTCGTGACTGATTTGAATCTCAGAATATGTTTTATGCTTGCTGTGTAAAAAAAAAAGAAAAAACTTTATTCATGAATTCAGTCATGCTGATGTGTTGATCAAAAGTTATAGTGGAAAAGTTCTATTGGGAACGTGACCATGTGAGGTTATTTAGGAGTCTTTGCCCTGTGTTTAGACTGTGGCGTTGAGTGTGTGTTTGGGGGAATGTAAATGGATGATAAATCTTTGGGGTGCCGGGATGACAACCCCCCCCCCACCCATGTTTTCCTATACCAGAGCTAATCTCTCTCTCCATCTTCAGCGAAGTGTCTCTGAAAAACATGCACATGTGTTTATATTGTAACTCTGCGTTGCTTTTAACCGTAACATATTTCAAAGTCACACTGAAAAGGGAATAAAAAAGGAGAAAATCTACTTTTATGTCTGCCCTGAGAAGGAGACAGCGAGGTGTGTGTGTGTGTGTGTGTGTGTGTATGGGGGGTGGCCGACGTGCAGGATTAGAAGCATCTCTCATTTTGCTTCATCCAGGCCTGAGGACATATGGAGCTTTTGAAAGGGAATTAGAGGGTTGAGTCCTGTGTCACAGCCCTGTTAACCTCCTCAATGGCCAATCTCATGTCTGCCGCAAGAGCACGGCTGCAATTGGAAAGCGCCCTCAGCTAGCCTCTTCCAAAAAAGCCGTCCCTAAGTCAGAAAGAGAACCAGCACTGATACAAATGTTTGGAGCAGAGACATGTCAGGCCACTGTTCCACGCTAACTACTGCTGTGTGACACTGGAACAGCATGACAGCAGTTTACATCAATGTAGGAAAAGTACCAACCAATCTGTGCTCTGTATTTAGATCTTCCTTGTTCCTCCTACAGCATGCTTTATATTTACTTATCCTGTGTTGCTAATGAGTCAGACCAGGAAATGTGGTGTCACGACTGCCTAAGTCAAAGATTTCTCTGTTGCGCAGCCCTTTAGCTCCATCGACTCATTCCAGTGAAACTCGCAGGCTGCGTCTGTGCACTGCATGTTTCCATATAAAGCCCAAAACGTAAACACCAGGAGGCAAATGTCAAGGCACTGCATGGTCACAGAAAGTGAATTCCTGTGTTCAAGTGGTGATTCTGCTGTGGCATCCCACAATGCAGTGCTGGTGTTATGTAGTTATGTGTGTAACTTTATAAAGAAAAAAAAACTACACATTTCTTCTTCTTCTTAGTTAGAAACAGTAAATTACTCTTTGTTCAGTACAGTTGCTCTCCAGTCTTAATTGTGATGTGTGACTCATAGCTAACAGCAGCTAATATGTATGAAATATGTCATTATAATCGTATGATTTAGAATAGAATGATATTCTTTAATGTGCTTATGTAATATAGTGATCTGTAACAAAGTGCACTGAAAAGAGCAAGAGTGTGTTTTATTGCTCACAAAGTGTTTCAGTGGTAGTTTTTCACATACTTGCAGAATTAGGCTTCATGTGAAGATGGATTATTGATAGTAAGTAGAGAAAAGTCTCATTGAACACTCCCTGTTCAGTGTTCTTATGTTTATATTCATTCTACTGCACTGTGTGTTTCCTGTACATACAGAAAATTCAAAATACAGTTGCACACTAAAGCACCATATTAATTTAATTTTGATTCAGGTGATTCCTTGGGCATGGATTTATTTCAGTCCGTTAGATTTGTTTTAGCTTTGAGATGACACATTAACAGAAAGCCTCCATTTTAAACTGGGAGCCTGAAGAGGCAGGAACACTCACTCACTCAGCAGGGCATGTGTTAGAGAAAAACATACTAGTTGCTTGTGTTGTACGTCGCTTTGGACAAAAGCTAAATAAAATTGTAGAATTGTAGAATTGTAGTTGCATTATGGGAAATGCAGCTAAAAGGATTTAGTTAACTTATTTATTTAGTTAATGTAAGAAAAGTGCAAATATTTGTGTGACTATCGGCTATTATTTGTTGAAACCTGGAAAACTGGTAACCTGGATTAAAAGGAAAGCATGCAGTCGTGAAGCCTTAGTTAACCTTTACTTTATTTCCACTTTAATGTCTTTCTCCTCCATGTTGCTGTTTGCTTGGAATCGGAGGGAAAACAGCGATTTCCTCGGCCCTCGGGGTCGCCCACCACCTTGACGCGGTACTGATGCTGTTATTTAGCTACGGAGCGATGCGGTGCCTGCAGCGGTGTCTGCTGTTGACCCAGGCAGACGGGTGGACAGGATGTTCCTGAGCGTCCCTGGGCTCCGGGCTCTCTCCATGGCCCTCAGCCTGTTTGTTTTTCCGGCTGAGAGCTGCCATTTTGCCCCCCTCTCCCCCGCCATCACTCTGCCTCAGCAAGAATGTAAACACATGGAGGATAAATGCACATGTTCTGCATGTGCTACTGTATATATGTACATACACATACACATATTCACTACACAGTTTACACAACACAAGTGCAGGTGTCCAAAAAAAAGAAATATTTAAAAACTGATTCTCTTGTCGCATTTTTCTTTCGCACCTTGATGAAAGTTGCTCTAATCCTCCAGCAGACTGATACCACTGTACAGCGATGATATTAATAATAGTAATATTAGCGAATCCATGAAGTCATTATGTAACAGGACATGACCAAAGTCTTATTTAACAGCCCTGTATTCACATGTATTATCTGTCTTTTCTTGTCACTTACCTAACTAATACCATTACAGCATCCTCACACCAGGCCGCCTCCTTACCAAGAAATGTTTGTACTCTTCACCTGAAACGTGTCCAGAGCTCCGGCTCCCGGCTCCCCGACACGGCAGGGCGGGCCTGCAGGCAGCAGAGACCCAAACAGTTTACGCAACGGTGGCGCAACCTGTTTAACCTTCCACATAGCACCTGTCCCGTCCGCTAAACACTTTCTTACCCATTTGCAGGAGGTTGTAAACATTTGCCGCGCTGTGTTTACCCAGTACGTGTGAGAACAACCCCCCCCCACGTTAGTGAAGGAGTTCCTGTGCTGGTGGGGCGCAGCGGGGAGATAGACGCAGGCACGTTAATGTGGCTGACCTCTCTCAACTCTCACATAAAACTGACTCCCCGGATTTATGTCTGTTTGTGTGAGGTGAGGTGAAATTTATGCAACATTTTCATAACAGATGGTGAGATTGATCGGTGGGAGCAGAGAATTAGACATACATAATTATAAACTTTATGAACATTTTCACCTGTTGTTTAAAGGTCAGTGCAGAAACTAAAACTCTGTACCATCATTTAAAAAAAAAAACTGAAGAATAAGTTGAATTCTCTGGACGTTCTTGTCTTTCTCTTTTTTTACTTTTTTTTTTTTTTGCATGGACGATCAAGAAGTACACAGATGGAAGATGCACTGATACCAGTTTCTCCACCAACAGAAACCCCCAACAGACCAGAGCGCAGCCAGAAGATAAGTGGCATTTCTAATGTGCCGAGAAACAAGCTGGATAACTATCTTTATTTATGAGCTCATATTATGTCCATCTATAATTGAAAACGACACAGTTTTACTCCTCGTGTGGAGGTTGTCAAAATACTCTCTGGGGAAAAAAGTAGTTAATCATGGCAGATGTTGTAACAGTTCACCTGACTGTGACCCCTGGAATGCCATGAATATCACAAACCAATGATATATAACCAGGTGAAACAATATGAAGATATTTACCATTAGCACACGTCCACACATGTCATACAGTACATCCCCTCATGAGTCTAACATTCACATTGTAGATTCATTTGAAGATGCAGTTCCTTTTTTTGTCTTCTCAACCAAAAATAACCCTTAAGAGACAAGAAAATTTAAAGCTGCAGAATTTTTTTTTGCAGTGTTTTATATTAACACTGGATGACATGATGAATGAATAAATCTCCAAAAAGCTCACTCTACACTGTATGTCTGGTGTGTGAGTTTAGCTTGTTCCATTGTTCCCAATTATCCAAAATCTGGATGGAGTTCAGCCCGAGTGTCTAACTGTGCACATTAATATAGTATAAGATAAATAAAGTGTTACAGTCTGTATGGATTTATGTCACAGAAATGTGTGAGACTGCACAGTTTAAGCTTTATGTAACTCAGATATATCCCTCTGTGGATTCTGCCAGTATGTTTGAATGTGACAAGCGAGAGGTCACGACAGTCTTAACAAGGTGTGAAAATACGCAGGCTTTTTCCACACAGTGAGTGGCACTGTGCCTAGTAACTTTAACTTGAGTTGAAGTCACCGCTGGTTAAAAAAGGAAATGAGGAAACAGTTTCTGCCTTGGCTCATACCTTTGTAATGACATAACACTTTGTCTGGTACGTTGTGCCAAACCAGCTTCCGTTTTTACTATCCCGTCTCTGATTAGGCCTGCCTTTATGAGGCAGTACGATGATGTTATTTATGAATAGAAATAAACGCAGGGTTCCCATTGTTGAATTGACTTACATCACCCATTGAGTTTAAGTGCTTTGCTTTCTCTAAGAACACCCAACACTTTTCATACATCTAAAGAGAATGTATAGGTTCATGCTGTGTGTTTATTTTTGTATACCTTAGAGAGATTTAGATTTTCTGATGTTATCACAGACCCCAGCTTATTACACACTGACAGCCCAAAGACTCCACCTGTGTTACAATGGGATGGCTTGCAAATTTAATTCATGCACTTTTTCTGAATTCTTTTATTTGTATTTACATCTGCAACAGTTTTCACGTCACACACAGTCATTAGGTAAGATGAATATATTGATTAGTACAGCTTTAAAGGTAATGGTTAAAAATTTGTGGACTTTCAGTAATGCTATAACGGAGCTGTAGGCTTTTGTGCTTCTTCTAATGAAGCTCTAATGAACAGACCCTCTCCTAACAGAGCATGAACCTTGGAAGGAGCTTTAACCATCAAAACCATCATGTGGGTTTCAAATGAGGGCACTTGAACTCACATTACCTCATCGACGGCCTCTTCAGCCTTTTCACCCTGAGGCCATGTCTGCTTCAAACCACTTTACTACCATTTAAATCTTTTCAGATTACAATGAAAATGTTTTGTATAAATATTTTGCCTCTGCTCTAAATGTCATCTTTACTGTGTGTGTGAATTAGACACACAGTGTGGTCATATAGCCCTGTCACCGCTGTATATTGTTATGCTTATGGAGCTGGAAAAAATTAAGTTTCACCAGTTCTTTCGTGCATCATGGTCACTGATATAGGCATGACTGCTGCACTTTGAGCTCCTGAAACGCAATAATATTCCATATATTTCCTCTGCAATGGATTCTGTCACATCCATACCACGGGGATATTTGAAAGCTATATCATCATGTAATAAAAACAGAATTGCAATTCCACATGATGCATCACTGAGGTTTGCTCCAGTTCAGAACAGATATATACACTCTTCATTTTGCCTGCCTCTTCATATTGCATGTTGCTTTTGTCTTCTAAGGAGTTTGCCTTTTCTCTCATTTTATTGGCAATCGTGAGATTTAATGTGGAGTTTGAGATATTTCATATAGTGGATATTAGCTGTTATTCACTGCGTTTTTCCTTAAACTGACTTAAAGCTGCATAGATCAAGATATTTATATCAACATTAAATCCAATGGGTATGTGTAATGTGTTTCCCACCGGCTGGTAAGTTTTCCAACATAACCCTCATCAACCTGCTCATAGTTTCTATGAAAGAACCCTTTGAGAGAAAGCCTGCCCAGAACTGATGGTAAACTGTGGTTGGTGAAAACAGCAGAGAGGAGTGAGTGGTGGACTTACATGCTAATGTTGCTTTGTGTGGTTTGATGTGCAGATAAGGAAATATTAGCCAGCTTTATAAATTATGTCAAATATTGCTCTTTTTTTTTTAGCTCACTCCACTGCTCCCATCTTTAAAAAAATATTTCATGCAGGTTTAATAACTAATGAACTAAACAATTAACCATGCAGTTGTTATTTATTTGATTGTGGCCATAAAAATGTCACTTCATGATTTATTTCTTTTAGTGTCAGATTGGTTACTATAAAAAAAAAAACCCTCCTCCTCTCCCTTTTATTCCTTGCAGACAAACTTTCAGATGAAGGAGATTTGCCTGAAATATGTTGTGAGACATTCAGGGCCCAACGTTTGAGCAGGCTCCCTGCACTGCCATTTGCTTGGCTGTGTTTGGCTTCAGTGCTGTAAGTTTACACTAGATTCCCATTAGTGTCAGAAATCCTGGGTGATGCCCAGTTACTGTGTGAGACAGTGAAACAGAGAGGAGGGATCAGAGCCTCCCTCCTCTCTGTCTACACTACAGGTAGTATTTCCTGGCATGTGTTTGTGTATTTTAGGATTTCTAATGAATCTGCTTGTATTTAAGTGTGTTTATTTGCTCGTAATGACTGTTGGTACATTAGATCTGGCCAGTGAGCCCATTTGCTCCTTGGTGATTCGTTTTCCTGGACAACAAAGTTAGTCCAGTTATGTGGCCGGCTCTCCCCGGGCCTTATCTTGATTGGATGGGGAAGGATGGGGTGGGAGAGGCGATCTGTCGGTGATGATCCGCAGGCGCACTCAGTTGTGCTGCATCCATAGGGAGTACAGACAGATCTGCAGCCTTCACAGCCTGAGAGATCTCCACGGACACGAGGACTTTAACTACACCGAGGGATAACCTTCCAACTTGAACTAACTTTTTGGACAAAGCAAAGATTTGCTCAATGACAGAACCATGAATTTGCTTGGATTATTTTGAAATTGTTGGAAAAAGTCATGAAGATCTTGAGGAAAATTGGGTAAAGTGTGTGATAACTGCATCACGCACAGGAGAACACTTTCTGTTCTTGCAAATCATCCTCCAAGTTCATCTAACAAACTCGGAAGCCTTTCTGGAGCTACCTGCCAGGAGATCAAGTTCAGCTTCACAAAGCAAGGCTGTGCTGAGCAGGGCGGTGAAACGAGGATGAGATTAGGGGCCTTGCGGTTGCAGGGGCGAGGTATGAGGCAGCGCACCTGCTGAGAAACCAGAAAGCAGCTGCTTTCAATGTAAACACAGCACCATGCCAACCCTGCTGCCAGCCTGGCACAAGAGGACCTGGACCACAGCAGGACACACCATCCTGCTCTTACTCTTCTTTTGCATCTTCAACCACCAGGTAAACTGGCACTTTTTAAAGTATATACATGTTCTCATTCCCCCCTGTAGGCCTTTTAGTTAACTTACATTCATGTCATGGCATTACGTAGCTTTGGCCTTTACAGCTGGTGCTGTCTGACACAGACAGACTAATGTCACATTATCAAAAGTCTTTAACGTTTGAAATCAAATGAATCATTCTAATTCAACATGTTTTCAACAGAATTTGGCTCAACAAAACAGTTTCTCAGCTAATTTGTTGCATGAGGCAATGTAATATGCATTATTTCTCATAAAGCACAACAAAGACCCTGCTGAAAAGTTGACTGTGGAGAAATGTCTCAACCTGGCTCATTCACATTTCACAGCTTCTGTACACTCCTTATCTCCTTATTTATCTTGTTACCCAGACACTTTATTGTTGTATG
>JBAJHX010000024.1:12375785-12402007 GCA_037176925.1 Amniataba percoides | reverse complement strand
TATATTTGTACTGCACTCTGGCACAACAATTTCCTTCGGGATGAATAAAGTTGTCGTATTCGTATTCGTATTCGTATAAAAAATGTGGCACGTAGCTGTGATTTTTATGCTAAATTAGTTTAGTTTTATATTGGGTTTGGGCTGCATAACGTCCCACTGCTCATATGCATGTTGTGTTCATCAAACACTGACATCATAGCCAGAAAATCACATTTTAGCAACATGCCTGAAAAACAACGTGGTATCTGTTTTGAAAATCAAATCAGAGGGATGTTTTTTCTCCGGGGATGAAAAGAAGAAGCATAAGACAAATAAGATCACAGAGCACTTATAACTTTTGTGCAAATTCACTTTCATCCTCCACATTATAATTCGGTGTATTATCCAGGGGGTGAAGTCTGGATTTGAAACAGGTTTATTCTCGTGGGACACAACAGAGAAGACGGGGAGACAGCAGCTCTTGTCTCTCCTTCGTTGGTGATAACGTTCTGGGCTCCGGGTCTTGACAAGATGAGCCCCAGCGAATTCAAACGTCCTCTGTCAGCCGGCTCACATGAGAAATCTTTGTGACACAGGTGGCAGATGAGCCACCAGGCAGCCACACGGACGCAGAGAGGTTGCAGAGTTCAGCTGCTTTCTCACTGGGGTGTGAAGATTGGGGCTGTTTGGCCGAGATAGGAAAGCTGCCGTTCTCGGCCCCGCACTGAATCATGAATGTCAGAGATGGAAGCAGGGGTCTGCGGTTTTCTTCTCAAATGAAGGGAATGCTAACTTGTCTCACTAATGACAGCAAATTAAGGAAGAGCTACAATTCAAGTCTGAGCATGAATTAATCTGATAACTGTCAAACACAATAACCCATAGTCAGGGACACACACTGATCATTTAAACAGCAACAATAAACAGAGGTGTGTTTGCACTGCTGCAGGAATGACCTCATGAAGAATAGGATGATAAATTACCTTTGTCAATTACAGATTACACACAGGTGAAAATGAGCCCCCCCCCTCTCCATAAGTGAAGGTGATCCTTATTACATACTCCCACCATGTGGGTAAAGACAAATACTGCAGCATTCACTGCTCGCCACATTTTCAGAGGCTGCAGATTCAGAGAAAGGGAAAATGATAAAATTAACACAGTCCTCTTTCTTTTGGGGTGTTTTTTCTTTCTTTATACACGTCACAAGTATCTAAATTAAACCATTGCTCTATAAAAAGAGGCAAATACCATTCTCTTTCTTTCCAGGTCTCATCTGCCATAAATTACAAATAATGCCGGTTTAAGTTTAGTCAGTGAGTTTTGCTTTAGAACAACTAATGAACAAGTCAAAGTCACTTCTACCTCAGGCAGCTTATTGTTTTACAGTGAGAACACATGTGCTCCAAAGTGCCACATGTTCATCTTTGGGTGGAAAATTAATCTATGAATCAAATAATCTGTTTTCAGTCATTTTCATTTTCAGTCATCTTTTATGTGCACTTTAATGCCAGCATTGTCTTAAATGTAATTTTCCAGATTATTCTAACACTATGTATTCTCTTACTTTTTAAATCAACATGCAGGTAACAGGCTCGGTGCTCGAAAGTCTGATAGCGAAACGGACCGAATACTGGGAGAACTGCAATGGCACTCTGGCAACAAGCTCAATCTCAGAAAATGGTGAGACTCCATTAAAGTGCTCTGGATTCATTATTCAGACTGTTCTCACTTCTGTGAAATCCTGATCATTTTTGTTTTACAGGGATCTACTGTAAAGGAACGTTTGACATGTTTGTGTGTTGGCCCCATTCGCCTCCTGGGAACGTGTCGGTCCCCTGCCCTCCGTACTTACCATGGATCAGTGAGGGTAAAAGAATATGTGTCATTGTAGCTTTTACCGTGTTGCATGAATGGCCCATTGTACGATTCAGACTTTCAGGCTCTTTGACACTTTACTCATTTTAAGTGAATCAATCACTGAGTGAATCACAAGACGGACGGCTGAATGAGCACGTCACGGGATCAGTGCTTAACAGTGCTGTTAAATGTTTAAACATTTAATTACACAGTCATACTTTAGATGTGAAGCAATGATCTGTCGTGGCCATGCCAGATGCAACTCCTGACAAGGACTCAATCTAGTCTGCCATCTCTGATTAGTTTTAGTCACATTAGGCTCTGTCAGTCTGTTCTTAAACGAAAATAACCTACAAATTACATTCATGTTCTTCATAGGATGAATTATAAGATCAGTCTAATTATAAAAATTATAACATCTAGTCTCATCAAGTCAATTTGAAACTTTTCCTGCACTTTGATTATGACCTAAGACCTGCTATCCAATAGTATTTCAGAGCTGTAGATTCATGTAAAGAGAAAACAAAATCATCTCAGCACAGGTTAAAAGTATTTAGCTCTCCTGCAGTCAGCCTCTCCTCTGACAGAGGAAATAATGCACAGCAACGTGTCTTTGAAATACCTGCAGGCTCCAGGAGGGCACACCGGGAGTGTTTGGAAAATGGGAGATGGCGACAGTGGGAGAATTCCTCTGATCCCTGGAGGGACGACTCAGAGTGTAAAGAGGACCATTTCTTCAAAGACAAGGTGGGGAAGAGAGTCTCGTTTCTGCTCCCCCCAAAGTGCTGGAGTAGAAGAAAACCAGGTGTTTGCTGATCTGTGGTTTTTCATATTCTGAACCAAAAAAAAAAAAAAAAACATCTGGGATAAAATTCTTTACAACTTTCCTTGAATGTCATCCTTTATTAGAGATATCTGACAAGTGTTTATGTTCATCAATTTCTGTGTGTGTGTGTGTGTGTGTCCAGGAGGATGAAATGCTGCGGCAGACCGCTCTCAGGCTCATCTCTGTCATTGGCTATTCCCTGTCGCTGTCCTCTCTCACACTGGCCACTCTGCTGATGGGCATGCTGAGGTCAGTGACCGGGGGTAGAGGGTGTCTGATGGTCAGACAGATGTGTACACTGTGTGTGGAGAAAGGGCAGACAAAGCATAACTCTTAAGTTATCAGATCAGATATATTATAAATCAGACGGGGGAACAAACACAAGCAGGTGATGAGACTGTAAATGGATCAGAAAGTTAGAACTGGCAGTACACTCCAAAGGTTTAGTGTCTGAGCTGTACAACTGACCTGACATATTCTTTATGTGCCTCACACAAACATGAGGCAAACAATTTGTAGTGGAGATAAAGTTTGATTTTTAGAACTTGGAGTTCATAAATTATCTTTATCTTGCATCTCTTTGTTGGAAGAACTGTCTTCCCACCATCCAAACACCACACAAATCCATAACTGTGCTACACCAAAACTAACCATGCTCTTCTCCCTGGCAGAGAACAAATGGCCACTTGAGTAAGAACAACCATATTGACTCAAGCATGAACTGAAACACTTTAATAGTAGGAAAAAAATAAATGTTAGTTTTAAGTCTTATTTAAACAGGAAGCCTGTGTGCGTGCACAATCAGAGGAAGTTTAGTAAATTTAAAGTTAACCCTTCCAGGACCTGAGACACAGGTCATGTTGTGCCAAAAACAGATGACAAACATTTTTAAAGGCAAAAAGTCAAAAGTATTCACAAATTATCTAAATAGCCCAAAACTACTTAGGCTTAAACCGGGAAGTCAGCCTGTAAACTGTGACTATAAACATCTGACTGTTTGACTTGTTCTGACATTACTCTGACCTGTCTCATTTCTTTTAAGCCACTGCACGCATTCCCAGATCTCACCACTAACTGAGAACAAAGTACCCATAGAGTGATGGAAAAGTAGGACACAGGTTGAAGTAAATGAAAAGTATACTTTAAGGTTCATATCTTCTTTGTAGGTGGTATGTCCTCCATACACAATGAAAATTTGCAATAATAATGAATTTACTACTAAAATATAAAATATAAAAAGTCTTTAACACTACGACTAAAACAAAGTGTGTGTGTGTGTCCTTAAAGTCTGATGAACAAGTCAGATACATATTTTGTAGAACCAGTGGTCGAAAGCTTAACAAGGTACCTGTAATAACTGTGATGCATTTCAGGCCACAAAATGTGATGCTGATTTTAAAATGATTGAGACAAGCAATGGAAAAAAGTCCTGTATCCACTGTAACAAAATGCCTACAGCTGTACCGAGGTGGTGTCTTTATGTTCTGAAGATTGTTCCATAGGAGGATATTGGAGCTTGAAAGCACAGTGCTACACTGATAATTAAATGGCTGCACAGCCTTCACTTTGGCCTTCACTTCCCATGATGCAGCTTCTATTACTCATTCTGATAGACAATCAATAAGGCCTGGGGCAGATTTATGAGCTTTAACTACACTCATGATATGCATGGTTTCACAGTACTGGAGATGACCCACCAGCATAAAGACATATTTAAAGACCTTGAAGGTGATCAGTCATTATAAATAACATTATAAAAACTAGGAAGCATTTCCATGTAGTTGCATCCACCTTGCATAATTTTTCATCCCCTCTTATGTAACGACACACGCCCTCGGTAATGCTTCTAAAGTTGCGTGGATCAATGCCTTCCTCAAATTGGTCCTGTATCTTCTTACCAGGAAGCTCCACTGTACCAGGAACTACATCCACATGAATCTGTTTGTGTCGTTCATCCTGAGAGCCATGGCTGTCATTTCCAAGGAAATCATATTATACGTCATGTATTCCAACCTGCCCAAGGACGACCCCGGCTGGAACTCCTACTCAAGCTCAGGGGTATAAAACGCTGAGAAGCTAAATCAGTGTGAATCAGCCAAGTGATCTGCAGCACTAATTTGACGTATTTCTCCACAGATAGCGTTGATGTGTAAATTCTCCAAAGTGTGCATGGAGTACTTTGTAGCCTGTAACTACTTCTGGCTCTTGGTGGAGGCCATTTTCCTCCACACGCTGCTCTTCACGGCTGTGCTGACAAAGAGACGTCTGCTGAAGAAGTACATGCTGCTGGGATGGGGTAAACTGTGAATGAACTGGTGTGTGTGTGTGGGAAAATGGGTGATAGGAAGAGTGAGGGTGCAGGTTTTAAGGACCAAGTGTGTTTGTATCCAAAATGTTATATATCTTCCTCTTCTGTGTCATAGAACTCCAGTGTTTTACAAAAACTATTAAAAATAAGTGACATGGTTGCACTGGGTGACCTGTTCCCTCATTACCATGAATACACTCACTCACAGAATGAAACTCAGCTAAATTAATATCTTTTAGTGCCCACAGTTTCCATCTGTTTATTTCTCTACTTTGTCAAGGTACAGACATATGAAATAAATACATGTTATGTATGCAGAGAATTAGACAATCTGAAAAAGTTCTAACTTGAGCGCCCTCTATGGACAGAATTAAGAAAACAACACTGTGGCAGAAAGCAGCACATGCCACAATAACATGAGCCCTCCAGTCCATCCCAAGAACACTAAAATCAGCTGACTTAAAGCAACACAGAGATTAGAGGAGTTACTTAGGGAAGTTATCTTATTTGTCTAGAAACAAAACCTTGGAAGAGAGAAATTTCAAAGATGCTGTAATCATACAAAAAGATTTTATAATAATCCTCTTTGAATAACAAACTATCAATGCTTCAGTGTCTCTTCATCTCTTTGTGACAATCAAATGCAATTTATACAACTAACACATAAAAATGAACAGGAATCATCGTTTGGTGGTAACATGCTGCACTTTATTCTTTTGTTACTTTTCAGGAACACCCATCTTGTTTGTGACACCATGGACTGTGGTCAAGATTGTATATGAAAACACAGAGTGAGTGTTTCACCACAGCTCACAGTGACTGAATGAAGTGAATTCAGATGCTCTCCACTGCTTGACTTTTTCTAAACTTCTGTTATTCCCAAGATGCTGGTCAATAGTGAACAGATGGTTCTGGTGGATAATAAGGGGCCCGATTACTTTATCAGTGCTGGTGAGTGAAGCTCAGTGAAAAATGTATCCCTCTGGTTTCATAGTACATTTAACACGTCTTGCCTTGTGAGGCTGTGATGATATTGAAGCTGTTGTACAGAATAATAGTCACAAGCATGACGGCTTACTAAACTCAATAAGAAGCTTCTCTACAACTGTTCATCTAAATTCTGTTTTTAATGTATTTTAAATCTACTTTGGATGTGTGCTGCAGGTTATTTTCTTCATATTCATCAAAATCCTGATGCTGCTGTTGTCCAAGCTGAAGGCAGATCAGGTGAAATTCACCGACTACAGATACAGGTATGTTTCCCTGCCCTGACTCGTGAATGCAACAGTCTCCAGATCCAAATGTCAGGGAACATGTTTGACCTTGAGCACTCCTTCCTAAGTGGTGTCTTTAAACAGCACAGTAGGTTACTGCTTTAGCATTTAAATGTTAATCATTCCCATGTACAGAATTAATTCAAATGTCATCACCATAAGCTCTCGCCTCTCTGTTCTACCGTAAATGTCACTATGGGGGGTGGGGGGAGCTCATGCATACATATACAAAGCTTTCCTTTCTCCTCTATTTCTCCTTTGTTCTTTGAATCATATGCCAATATAAATTTATCTGCCTGTGTGTATTTTCCTGTGTGTCCCCCAACAGTCTGTAATTATGCACCACTGACATTTTTTGTTTTTGCCCTCCAGCTTGGCCAGAGCGACTCTGGTACTGATTCCTCTGCTGGGAATCCATGAAGTGGTCTTCACCGTGCTGATCGACGAGTGTGTGGAGGGCAGCAGCCGCTACGCCAGGAACTTCATCAACCTCACCCTCAGCTCGTTTCAGGTAACGCCTGTAGAGTCAATTATATGCCTGACAACGAAATGTTGATCTAAATCCACATTAAGCCTTATTTGTTATATCACACCTTCTTCCAGGGATTCTTGGTTGCTGTGTTGTACTGTTTTGCAAACGGAGAGGTACGTTTCTTCTGTCTGTTTGATTTTCATGTTGGAGAATCATGATTGTGCATAGAATCATGGAAGTGAAGTGAAGTGAAGGAAAGACTACATTTACATGAAAATGAGATCTGAGAAAGCTTCTGAGAAATGAGTGATCAGTCATCCTTGTGATCACTGCACCGGACTACAGCTTCTATCTCACATGCCCTCACAAGACAGGAAGTGTAAAAAACAGTATGAAATCAGACTGAAATTTACTTGAGTTCTTTGTTTACATGGCTTTTAAGAAAAAGCCAAACTCCACTCACATGTCCCTCACATTATTCAGGGCTTTAAATACAAAGCTCTAATTAAAGGCACAATACCAACCAGCAGATTGACAAAGTTGGCAACTAGTAGGTGAACATAAAGGAGCACCTAGCACCTAAAAGTAGAGGACTTTTTTTTCTCAGGAGTTGTCAGCTGCAGCTGTGTTTAGAAAAAAAAACGTCCCAATGAAGATGGTGATTGCTGCTTGGCTGACACTAGATATTTTAGTCAGTGTTTGGAGGCCATGGCAGAGATAAAGAGGAGAGTGAATAATGCACTGCACCTTCAGCACACACCTACACAAGATTATCACTGATGACGCTTTTTTTCCTGGAATTTAGGTCCAAGCTGAACTGAAGAAGCGCTGGCAGCTTTTCCTGTTCACCAATCACTTCCAGGTCAGGAGCTGTTTTCACAGCGTGCCCCTCAAGCACCTGGTGAAGTGCACCCGAGGGCGCCGCCCGCAGTGCTCTCGACAGAGCGAGTCCTACGACGAGGGCGGGACCTCCACGGTGCATCCACACCTGCTGCAGGTGGCCATACATGGAGGATGTGGGGGGCTCGGAATAGGAGAGGCCAAAGGTCAGGGGTTAAAGGGCAGCGATGCAGCAGGGCTTGACTTTCTGACCAGAAAGAGCCTGTCCAGTAGCGATGGAGAGATAACGCTCGGGGAGACCATGGAGGAGATTCTGGAGGAAAGCGAGTTCTGACTGAGCATGTTGGTACTTTTATCACCTAACATGGATGGGTACATGCTGAAACCTGGGGACGAGTGAAAATGTTATTCAGGAACACATTCTTCATGCCGGAATACCAACCAGGCAAAAGTGGCACCTGCCCCAAGTCCCTGACCACTAAGTACCCCAAGTAACCCGAGTCTGTTAGAGACCGCAGTGTAAAGAGAACCACTGACATGCAACATCAACTTAGTTTGGTCTTTACCCAGATTTTTCCCAAATAAAGCCACCTCAAACTAACGGACTCTTAGACAACCTGAAGGGCTGCTTACAGTTTGTGAAGTAGACGGTGATAGAAGACGATTTGCAGGACTAGCTGGTGAGCTAAGGGCTAACACACTGACAAGAGGTTCACTCCCCTGCACTTCCTTTTCTGGATTGTAGATTATTTTAGACCAACCTCCTAGTTCGCTAGCTTGCTAACTTACAGTTAGCAATATCTTCACATTACTCCAGTCTTACATCTCCAGCAGAGGAGGGCTGATGTCCCGCTGCCCCTCCTCTGGTGGAGCGATGACAGCTTCCTCCGCTGTGGCCTCTCTGGCCTTAGACTCTCTCAAATATCTGCACTGTCGGGACAGTCTGTATAAAAGTTCACCAACAGTGAATTTGATGCAAAAGATTAGCATTTATCACTCCCACAATGAAGTTCTCGCAGTTATTTTGCTGTGAAATGTCAGCATTTTAGTGGTTGATTTCTGTGTTTCCTGCCATGTGCAGTCTACTTCCTGCATTGTACTTAAAGGTCATCTGAGGAGTCGATCTTGGGCAAAAAACACTAGTGGTGGAGAGAAATGCAGTTTGATTAAATAGGGAGGGTAAAAAGGTGTTTTTTTACCTTTTAGATAGATCAATGAACATCACGGGGTTGCTGTTGTAAACTCTCAGTGTCACACAGGAAGCTATTTTTTTAAGAGGTTTAAGTGTTGACTTTTGAGAGGAACTTGGAGTCAACAGGGTAGATAAACACTGCGCAGTGTGGATGTTTAACAGGGGTCCTTTTGGACAGGTTAATCCAGGAACGCACTCTTCCTGCTTGGTTTGAAATTGCGAAACATCATTTCATCAGTCTAGCGAGGTATGCTTCAAAATAGGGACACAGAGGATTCTTATGATTCTCGAGGAAATATAAGGGTGTGTCAGCCAGTGAGTCAATTTACACGCTTACATACAAGAATTTAACCTTTCACACATGAAAGGGACCATATGAGAAACTAGTCTGAGACAAAGGGAGTAATAAAATAATAATAATAAAATATCTGCTGTAGAATTACTAAAAGTCTGAAGCATTTTCCACTATCAGTAATTTCATCATTTCCTTTTTTTGCATTGAAACAGGTTAATCATGTATAAAGGTGGTACTCAAAGGTTATAAACAGTTGTCTTTGATGAGTGCTCTACAGTTACAGCATAAACACTATTTGTATGTACAGTAAACCTCACAGTGAACCTCATACTATATAAATGCAGCCGCGTTAAGCATTTTTTTTACCGTTTTATTTACCATGTAAAATATCACATCTTACTGTGTCAGGCCAGTTATGACTCTCCATGTGACATCTGGGTTGAAATGTGCATATGAATACAATGTATTTGTTGTCTGAATGTGAATAATGCAAAGGCTCTATGTGCAGCATGTTTTCTATTCTTATGAAGCTTAAAATGTATCAGAGGCATCGTTTGTATATGTAGTTTCACAACGACGTACGTGCACAAATTAAACAAAGGTAAAACTATTATTGTCCTAATTCTCATTTTATTGCTGTATTTCTCTCTTTATCACACCATCTTAGCTGACTCTCTTTCACACATGTATGCCTCAGTCATAATTAAAGTTAGGTGTTCATGCCTCCAGACACTAATGCATAATGTTAATATGTCTGCAAAAGATAGATTGGCCTTTCTTTTAGCAGATCCAGCCCTTAATTACAATTTTCTCAGCACAAAATTCAATTTATACCAAATTTCATACAGTGCTGCTCCAGTGGTTATACAGTACCCTGAGCATTAGTCAGTTCTCTGCCATCACCATCTCACTGACTCCAGATTGGCCCTTGCAGCCATAATTTTCCTGTTTTTTTCAATCCCTGTGCTCATTGACAACCACCTACTTTACTGTAAAGTCTGACATGTGTTCACTTTGCCTGCAGCATTACTCTCCTGAGAACACACAGGAGTGAAAACGCTTTCAGAACCAGGTTCATCGACGTTTATCGAGCCATAAACAGGCAGCGTGATTACACCAGTTCAAACGGCCTCCTGGTTACTCAGGCAAGCATGTGTGAGAACAGAGCACCGAAAAAAACTCCTCAACATCAGAGCAGGCCCGATTCCAGCAAACATACAACGACCTTCTCAACCATTTCTTCTGTAATTACAATGTACCACTAACAGAAACATAAAAAACTACTTTACTCAAATGAACACAAAATGCAATCCATGGTGCTTTATGGGAAATTATTTAATTTTTTTTTCTTTTTTTTACCATTACCAGTCTTTATCTGTATTTCAATTCAGTATTAGTATTAATTTATACTGAGCACTGAATACAAAATACAACAGAGGCTGATGGGAAAGTTTGACCTGATGATGATTGGTGACCTCATCTTTTTACAGTACAGTTCATCCTGAGGGGGACGTTGACCAAAGTTCATGATAGTCCATACAATTTATGTCCAAGTATTTTACAGAGTCCATACAGGTGGTAATAAACCAACCTTTACTCATTTCTTCGATCTGCCCTGAGAAGGTCAGCAACAGTGCCGTTAAAGTTTTTTCACAGTTAAAGGTGGTTCATAGACCTTTCAGCTCCCTTTAGAAATTCTTCTCTGAACAATCTGCCCTTTCACTTATTTCCTCCCTGATCTTCTCTTTCATAACCACCGTCACCACCTTCACAATGTCTGTCTCCTTTAATGACCCACAGTGAACTCCAGTCCTGCAGAGACACACCTGCCTGTTTGTTTGTCAGAGACTGTGTTGTCTTATTTAATCCACATGGATTAGTTTGAGTAGACCACACATGGGATTAGATGTAGCAATTAATCACACACCTTAAGCTCGCAGGTCTGCAAATCTGCTCGAGGTAAACACGCACACAAACACACACAACAGGAAGACATGATGGATTTTAGTCAGTGTCACTGCAGAGAAAGAAGCACTGGAAGATACTATAACATATTTAATATCCAGTTGGATTTTTTAATTGAATCTAAGCACATTTTTAAGGTACTTCTCTAAGAACATGCAGATTCACTTTACTATCTGAATCAAATACAACAGTAAAATTCTGGTTACATATTCATTCATACATCATTGATAACAATCAAACTAACATACATAATAGTATAATAAGCATTTCCCTGGATTTACTTTAACTTTCTATACTTTGTTTAGCTACTTATGTACAGTACTTTCACACTTTTCAGTCCACAGTCTTCCACAGTAGCATTTCACCTTTTTCTGAATATACTGGACACACACCACACACTGAATGACTTTTCCTCGTGTGAGCTTGTGAGCGTGTATGTGGACAGATCGTGTCACTGACTCTGCAGATATTCACAGGATACGACTGGGGCTCAGGTTTGAACTGCAAAACTGCAAACAGATGTCTGATCATAAACACATTTCAACAATACAAAAACAATATCCTACACTCAACCAGTGTTTTCTAACCATCTGAATGGATGTGCTGCAGACATCTTCTGTCCTGTGAACATTGTGCTCAAACTACACAGGAACAGGAAGTAAAACATCATCAAATAAAGAGTGGAACAGTATTTTATGTAACTTTGGTCCCATCCAGCCTGAGGGGGGACATGTGAGCTGTATTTACGCCCTGATCTGAGCCAATGAGCGGCCACGGTGAGTCACGGGGGGCTGGAGCTCCGACTGCACACTACTTCAGCCTCTCTCCCTCTCTCTCTCTCTCTCTCTCTCTCTCTCTGCCTGTCTCTCTGTCAGTCTGTCTGTGAGTCTGTCTCGGTCCAGCTCAGGTCTCCACCATGTCTGTCCCCTCAGTGAACAGCGGCGTTCAGGAGCGGCTCGGATACATCACCCGCGTCCAGAGCTTCAGCGCCTGTCACCGGCTGCACAGGTAGCTCCTCCATCCTCACACACAGCAGCTAACAGCGCGTATCTCTCTGCTGGAACGTTTTACTGCGTGCTGAAGCTGTTTTTATGTTTTTAAAGACACATTTTGACTCCTCGACGGCTGCCTGTGCGATACAGCGGTCTGACTGTGAGCCTCTCCGTCTGTTTTCACTGCTCAACACTTTAAAGAGACACAACCTGTGGCCTTACTAGCATCGGTATCGTGGGATTTGTAGTCCATTCAGACCCGCGGAGAGGACTCATTGCGCAAGCGCCGCCGCTGCCTTCACGGGCCGTCGGCGGTGTCGTAAACAAGACCACCATGCACATGATTGACCCGGATGAATGTAGAGAAACAGACAGAGGGGAAATGTTCAGCAATTGAAAAGTCACAGATGATAAGATAAAGGCCTTGTTGATCATGTGCTAACTGTATGGCTAATTGCTTTTTTAAAACACAAATCTATGCTGTTTGATCTCTAAGCCTAATCTTATTTTATTTGTGAAAACAGTCTACAGATGAAATAGCAACATGGCAAATAGTTTAAAAGTAAGATGGGAAGATTAACCACGAATAAGGATTTATTTATTTTTGCATTCTATTTAGGTGATAGAGAGATATGCAGCAGAGCAGCCATTGAAGCATTGTCACATTATGTTGATGCTCTGTGCAGCCTGATCTCTAAAGTCAAACAGCAGCCGTCTATAGATAGGTAATTTCATCAGCAATTAATCTGACATTGTTTTCTGTTGATGAATCATGTGATCTGTCAAATGCAAGAAGATCATGAAAAATCCCATCATACAAACGCAGTGATGTCTGTATAGTTTTGTTTTGTTCATCCAACAGTCCAAAAGCTGAACATATGAAGTTGATCATGATATTAAACAGAAAAAGCAGGAAATCCACACAGACTGAAAAGTGAAAAATTAATTTTCTGTTTATAACCATTATTGATTGTATTGACTTTCATCTCTACCTGCTTTTTAAGCAGTTATTACTATTTTATAGTAACAGACACTGACACAGACACTTTGACTGAGTGTATGAGGGGTACCTGAACGCAGCACGGTAAACTCAACAAACACCAGCACATTTTCCAGGTTTGACTTGTAACATCATGGGACACAAACACCACTGACAACATTAAAGACTTTCTGTGCTGCAGGTTTCTGATAAATGTTTCATCAACCTCTTTCCAGCATCCACTTGAGTGACGAGGAGAATAAAAGAGTTTATGGAAAATGCAACAATCCCAACGGTCACGGACACAACTACAAAGGTGTGTACCTCATTACATGCAGTGAAACACCACACAGCTGCTGTTTCAGTGTGTGATATTCATCACAGCTCTCATTTCTGTCCACAGTGGAGGTCACAGTGCGTGGAAAGGTGAGTCTGTCTGATATTTCACACTAAGGCACAAATAACTAGACCTTCTTCATCAGCAGCCAGGAGTTTCTGATGGTGATGACATGTTTTTTTATTTACATCAAAATAGATTTGAACTGTTAATATTCATTAATGTGGGGGTGAAACAATTTCAAACAACTAGATAAGCAACTTCTACATAACTTTTTATTCTTCATGTTGTGGAGCACGTTGAAAGCTATGAGCCTCCCACATGAAGACATCAACACAAACACACTGCACTGTGTGTGTGACACACACACACGTTTAACCTTGCTCCTGTGCGCGTCCACAGATCGATCGCCTCACTGGCATGGTCATGAACTTGACAGACTTGAAGAAGTGCATTGAGGTAAGATCATCCCAGCAGCCATCTCTTCCTGTGGATTACATCCACACAAAAATCTTACATTTACGTAAGTACCGCAGAGGTACTTTAATTGACTACTTTAGTTTTCTTTACTTTTATGCTGCTTGACACTGTCCTTTTACTACACTACAAATCAGAGGGAGATATTGTACCTTTTAAATACCTACATTCATTTTATAATGTAACACTAAACATACTGTGCATCACTATTTATAATCTAATAGTATAGTCATTCTGCATCATGTGTACATTTATGTTTATTACCTGAAGCACATTATCCTGATTATAACATACAGATTATTGGAAGTTGGATCTTTCAGTCAAGATGTGTTCACTAGTAATAAGAAATCTTCCAGAATTATTTTTAGACATACTATAATTTGTGCTTTGACAGTTGTTGGAGTTGCACTGTAGTCACACTGTGACTTTTCTGACCATCAGAGATGGGGTTTGGGATATTTTTGCATTTTTCTCACACCAGATACTAGTGTGCGCTTTTTATTTCTCTGATATGAAAACTAAATGCAGTGCAGTGCACTGGTGATGTTTACATCTCTCTGCCCACAGGAAGTGAAGACATTTATGATATGAAGTACAAACTTTCCTAAGTAGTGAGTTACTTTTGTGTGTAGAGAAATATGGAACAGTTTCTCTGTAACTGCTCAGTACTGCATAGATCAGTATTTGCCTGTTTATAATGGACCTTGGGTGCCTTGCCGTGCATCCCCCTAAATTGTGAAGTCACTTTTATTTGTGTAATGCAGGAACATATCAGCATTCAGTATGCTTGACCAAACTCTGATATGATGAGATTTATCCCCTCAAATTGTGACTGTAAATAGCAGAGTCCATATTTTGAATGCTCAGACATTCTGAAAGCTGAAATTTGGAGACGAGCCCAACATGATCTTTCTATACAAACATTTATTTACACTCGTACTGTACGCTGCCACCTGCTGTTGTGAAGTTATCCTGTTAGTGCAGCACTGTTTGAAGGAAATCTAAAAGAGACCTTGTCGTTTGAAAGTATCATGTGTCCCCCACTGAATCTAGAGCCTAGAAAACAAAACACATACAGCCACGAGTGATTTCTGAATCAGCCTTGTTTCTATCTACAGCTCTGCTGTCACACATGAACATACATAAGGTGTTGTTTTCTCAGGTATTATTATTATTTTGCTGCTTGGGGCAGAACTTCACACACGCTGAGCATGGGTCTCACATGCAGTATTGTAACCTAAAAAGCTGATATGGTTGACACATTATCACATAGTTGCCAACAAACACACAGCTGCAATAACATTCATTGAACTAAATAAATACCCAAAGTTAACTCCAGTGTTCACTCTTCGTTCTGCTCTGTTAGTTTCTCTCCCGAGAGAAATATCCAGCTCTTTGGCTGCCAGATTTTCCACTGTGTTCACAAGTTTGTTGTTAAGTTTGTTATTTGGCTTCTGGAAAGTTGAGTGTTAGTTGTCCCTTTAACCTACAAATACTGTGTAAACTTTACAGTGGTTCGAATGTAAGCTGCTTTCCTTCAGCTTACACTGGTACTAATGTGTTAATGATGTTTTCTTCATTTGAAGTGCAGAATTCATGCAGCCTTTTTGTACACCTGCTGGACTTTATTAGTTATTCTGCATCTTTTTATAGACTGATAAACGTATTGATTGGTTGCCTCCTGCAGGATGTAATCATGACTCCACTGGACCATAAGAACCTGGATAAGGACGTGCCATACTTTTCCACTGTTGTCAGGTGAGTGTCCTCGCCATCGACTGCTTTCACCGCAGTTTCTACAGATCGCATTGTTTACTCCGATACTACTTTTCCATTTTTCTCTGCCCATTAGCACAACTGAGAACGTGGCTGTTTACATCTGGGACAACATGGTGAAGGTGCTCCCACCCAACCTGCTCTATGAGATTAAGATTCATGAGACAGATAAGAACATCGTTATATATCGAGGAGAGTAGACATCTGAGCGTTGATTTAATGTTTGAATTGGTAGCCCAAGTGCCATTGATCTCTCTTTATTTACTTAACAGTTTGCCTACCAATGACTGTAGTTAGACTGATACAGGACTATAAAGACTTACAGATGATATTTTGGGTTAATATAGTCACACCCGCACTCTGTAGACCAAAGATTTAGTAGCAGACGTCCAGTATTGCTGTTGAATTTGTATTCTTGTAGAAGTGGAACACTTTTTTTTCATATAAAACAAAGCAATGTCTAGTTAGTGTGCATTTATTATCTACAGGCTGTAACCAGGTCAACCCAGGAGATTTTTGATTTGTTTGTTTTATTTCACTAGAATCAATTCCACAAATGTTCTCTCAACTCAGAGTGAACTCTGTGTGATTTCTGTGTTTGAATAGATGTTTACACTCAGGCCACCCCTGTGGTTCTCACACACACACACACACACACACACACACACACACACACACACACACAGTGAACAGGAAAATAGTGACATCTATTGGTAAAAAACTCAGCATCTCTCAACTTGTTGCATTAAATCTGGAGACAGTGTTGGTGAAATGCTTTCTTAAAATAAAAAAGGTTTTTTGAACATGACTGAATTAATTATTTGTTCCTCAAATGAATGATTGATTGTTCGAGTTGTGTGTGTGTGTTCAGACACATTAAAGGAGTGATCCAGATATTTTTAAATGTATGTCACTATTGATGTGACAATGTGGGCATCCCCAGGGATTTTTAAAAAGTAGACAATCAAAAAAGATGCCGCAGAGGTCCTGTTTCTCTGACTTTTACTCTCCATATGGGTCAAATTCCCAAAACATCGGATGCAACAATTCCCATGATACAAAATTATTGCGTCATTTGTTATATTTTATTGTCTCCAAATGTAAGATGAGGCATCTGGGTTTTTTACACAGCCACATGCCAGGTTCCCATCCTAAATTAGCACTAAATTTAACCAAATGCCCATCCAGTATTGCTCTGTGTATATTAGCATTGGTGCATCGAGATAATCTGCTAGTGGCACTAATTTCCCCATCAGGTACCATTAAACCATTTCAGAAAAACAGGGAACACCAGGATGACACAATTCAATCTGCATGTTTCTTCTGTGAAGCAGAAGCTTCACGTTCTTTGAGGCACTAATTGCAAATGTGTCTAAAACAGGTGAATGAAAACACAGGCTGATGTATAAAACCAGTCCATCATTCTCGTGCAAAACCACCAGGATCTATACACAAACCTGAAACCCTACATACAGACCTATACTGTACACTGGGGCAGAAAAAGATTCTCATGTTCAATTCTGTGGCTGGTTCAGATTAGTTTGATTCACTGTGCACTGGAGACAGAAAAACACTCACAGACAAGCTGGTCTCATTATACAAATCACCATCTGATCAAGGAGAACCCTTATTTATTAACTATTTGAATGAATAATGACATTCTGTATCTACAACACATATATAAATGTATGTATTACAAACATCCCAAACTTGGACCAACTCAAACCACTTCATATCAGTTAGATCAGAAGATATAATCAGTAAATAATGATATAATTCACAGACACTACAGTATGAAGGTTCTATGTTTCATAACTTATTTTCACATTTTTCTCATTATTCTCTCATT
Organism: Amniataba percoides; assembly: GCA_037176925.1. NCBI lineage: Eukaryota > Metazoa > Chordata > Actinopteri > Centrarchiformes > Terapontidae > Amniataba > Amniataba percoides. The sequence goes on along the minus strand of JBAJHX010000024.1, from coordinate 12,384,586 downwards.
CAGTGCTTTGCTTTATTATTTAGGCAGAGATTTTTAATCATAATGCCATCCTCTTTTTCGGATTAAATCTGTTTTTAAGTTCCACTATGTAGTGGGAATTTACCATGTCTATTCTGTGTTCTTTTACACACACTATTACCATTACACACAAATCAAGCACATATCAAAACTCATTGACACATTGATAATATTCTTAAAGATGCTCAAGAAAAAAATAAAATCTGAATATGATGTGCTCCAAAATGACTAAATACTGTTTTGTCTAAAGCACTGGAGATGATTAGCCACTAGAGGGTGACATATCTACTAGTAGGAAAACTCTGCATTTGCCCGTGGGGTCCATGCATTATTGACAAAAACTACAAATGACCTCAGCTGTCTGTGCTGAGTTGAGTTAATAAGGTCAGATAAGCAGTTTCTTATGTAGCGGCACTGACAGCATCGATAGTGTTACATTCTTTATCAACAGAAATGTGCCCCTCCAGAGACGTGTTTGTCATTTCCCATATTTCCCAGCTGTTTTCACATGTACATATTCCTCTCTGCACAGACAGATCCACATGATTTATGGGGATAATTCTCAGGGCTATGTAAAGCTGTTGCGGAGCAGTCAGTGGCGGCGGGCAGGTACTCTGTCTTCCAGACATAAGATAACATATGTAATCTGATTCATTACGCAGGGTTCAGCACAGCAGACATATGACCCCACTGCTGTCTCTGAGGGGTCTGAAAAACTCTGGTGACAGATTACAAAGTAAATAGAGCTTATCACCAAGTGGACAATGTATTACAAGTAGTGTTATTACTGATACGTTGGCATGGCTCATTTCTCAACCTTACAATAACATAAAATTCACCTCAGCTTTTCAGTTATACATATTTTTTCACATTGCATCAGTGAGAATGTAAACTATCCGTCTGTTCAAAATTTTTTTTAGCACTTTTAGCTACTATTTCTTGGCCAGAGGTAAAATATCTCCCAGAATTCTTCTATAACTTGTCTCTTTTACACTTCTTTATTTGCATGGATTCAGTTAGTCACTTTGTGAGCTTTAGAGCTGCTGGTAGGTTGATGTTGTTTCCGTCTTTCCCTCTCCAGTCCTCACTTGGGGGTTTTTTGGCCTTTGCTTCATATCTTACAGACAGATTGGTATTTACCTTCTCATCTAACCCCCAGCAAGCTGGTAAATGAGAATATTTCTCAAAATGTCAACCTCTTCCTTAAACGTCCCCAGCAGAGACCTGTCTCCTCGCTTGATGAGCTGTTGTGTGATTCCTTTAATGCCTTTGTGATTTTGTGATTTTTTTACACCACAACATGTGTGAAATGTCACTTCATGCACATACATGGCTGATAACAAGGGGCCCCCATCTTTTTTTGTGTGTGCCAAAGTTGTAATCTTTATGTCAAGATTCAGCTGCCAACTCAAACCTTTAATTAATCAAATTCCATAAACATGTGTCATGCACAGGCAGACAACCTGCCACGAACAAGCCGGAGCAAGACAGTCAGGGCAGCAGCGCCGTCTCACAACTCTGACTCCAGATCAAAACCAGCCTCTCTCCTCCTCCTCGCATCTTCTCACTGTGCCGACTGTTGGCTGATCTCAGGTCTGCACCCAGAGACAGCTTTGTACACATCAGTGGGTTGATACACAACAAATCAAAGTCTGTAATTACACTCTGATAGAAGGCAGCTGGATTACTGCAATTAACAGGTAAAAGCCAGTGGTTATCCTGCTGCTTCGTGGAAAAGTATTTTTCACTGCACCTTGTGAGCCTGAATTAAGTTTGTATTTATGTTCCGACAGGAGCAACTCTGTGTTTTATTGTTTGGTGTATTTAGCCCATAGCAAGGCAGATGGTCAGATTAAATCCTCTAATTATCTTGGCAAATGCAACCATAGATGTACATGTATGTAAAACACAAAGAGTCCACTCCCACTGTATGCTGTGGTTTATTCTCTGGTTATGGTGGCAGGTTCAGTGTGGCCTTTTTCAGGGGGTGTCTGAGCGACCATGGGACGAGCACCCTGCCTACAACAGTAGGTGGCTTTCTCTGAGACATGGCACCCTGCCAGAGTAAATCTCTGCTGACGATAAGCTCTACAAGAACTCGAAGGGTGCAACACAGCAATTCCTCTTGAATCTGTAAAGCTCTCACAGGAACAAGTGCTCTGTGAAAGGCTTGATTGATTTAAGCTCTTTCTGTAGGCCATTAGTTGTTCATGACGGTAAGAGTTGCTTTGGAAAAGGCAGCCTGGGAAACTGTCAGCCCTTTTTTTTACGTCATTTTTAAGTACACCTGTTTTTTTCCTAGTGCTGACTCTCATAATGTTTAAATAAAAGGTGGAGTTTTTAGATGTCAGAGATGACAAAGCTCACCTGCAAATGTATGATCCTAAAATCACAGGACATGCCCTGATGGTTTTAACTGCAGGACAACTAAGACACTTTTTTTTCTGAATGAACCTGATATGCCTCTGCAGCAGCTAAACACACCACCATGTTCCCAAACTGTTTGCTAAGTTGGTCTGTCTGCTGTTTGCTGCTGTAGCACACAGTGGATCCATGAGAGGTAAGAAATAATAATAACACAACGTTTGCAGGCATTAAAACCAAAACAGCTCAAAGACATTTGAATGCACCACACAGCTGAGCATAACAGATGATAATTGCTATTAGCAATCTCTTTCATGCAAAATACTGTAATTTGAGCCACTGTTAATATCAAAAGATCATTTAGTGCAGCTTTAACCCTTTATTCATTTTTTTTTCTACCTAAGGAAATGCAGCAAGCTAAAAGCCAGATATTTCCAGCAGACACTGAGCAACATGAACATTCATTTTGAGTCTCTGTAAGTTCATATTCACTCTCCTTTAAGCTGTGTTCTTGTTTCCACCACTTCATGAAAAATATATTGAGTGTACAGTCTGAGCTCTTTTAATGAAAACAGCTGCCTGATGCACAGACTAAAAAAAGCTCTGACTTTGTAGCTCGAGGCAAACTGTACAGTTGGGTGGTAATTCAGTGTGGATTTGTCTCTCTGAGTGACACTTTGTCATTTGATTCATTGCAAATTCATTTAAAAAAAGTGAGGAGTGCAGCTTTAAAAAGACGGTGCAGAGCAGCTGAGGTGAGGAGCCTTTAGATATCAAAAAGAGATCTGTTCAGAAACATGATGAAACCACAGGAAATGCTCAAATATATGAGTCGTTTTTCTGAACTCTGGCGTGTCAGTGAATGCAGCACAGCTCAGTGAGACCTCATACTGTACATACAGGTAAAGAATAAATTGACTTTGACGTACAGTTCGTTTTTTCACGAGCATGAGGTCAAATTCTTGAGCACTGCACACATGCTGACATCCGCTCGCCTTGGCGCTTTGTGAAACACAAGCCAGAAGCCGACTGTCATCTGATCCCCTGTCAGACAATAAGCCTGTAAAAATCCCAAGTTTCCACTGCCGGCCTGATTAAAAACTTAAATGAACTGCTCCCTTCATACCCCCGAGATGAAACGAGATAAATTACCCTCTGCTGTCATTTTTCCTCTGTTGCAAGGTAAACATATCATTTTGTGCATGATTTCCTCCTGCCTGCAGCCAAGAGATGCCACAGAGCTTTAGTGCGGAGATAACTAACTGACACACTGGCACATGAAGACAGACAACCGAGGAAATAAGAAGCACCGAGGGAAGGGTTAAGAATCAGGAGCAGCTCATTATCTTATGAATCCTTTCTGAGACCTGCTAATTCCACTTGAATAATTTGATTTCACAGGCGTTAACAAAATGCCGCCTGAGCAGATTGTCCTTTTATACAGCCCGGCCTGTCAGTTGTTACGTGGTTTCTGTGATGCGTGAAGAAGAAAACTGTTTTCTTTTTTTCATGCAAAGAAAATGGTATGTGCTTTGAAGAAATTTTAGGTGTAAGGTGTAGATGTCTTCCTTTCATTTTTCTTTAAACACAGACAAAAAAATTTTAGAATCGAGTGTTATTTTATTTATTTTAATACTGGTTCACCCTTGAGAGCCAATAATATTGCAAGGCACGATTTGAACCTGATATCTGACTGACAGCAGTAAGCCCAGACAAATTGTAGGGGATAGAAGTGTCACTTCAACTCTACATTAGAAAAGTGCTGCTACGTTTTACTTCAGTACTATATTTTAACCCATTCAGGTACCCAAAGACACTGGTGAGATCAGGTGACATCAGTTATCATAGGACAGCAGGTCTAGGTGAAAAAGAGAAATAAAACAAATGTAAATGGTCTGAATAGACTCCTGAGGGTTACAATGATTTTAGCCATGGTAGTGATGTTGCAGTAGAATCAGCAACGTCTGTTAACTGATCAGTTATGCTCAGTCCACTTTGGATCAGAATGAAAATTCAGTAAAACAGCTTGATGTCTACTAAATGGACTGACACTACATTTGGTGAATGAATCCGTAAGTATTCTAACACATAAAGGATGGTGAGTATATCAGCACTTAACTCAAAACAAGCATGGCGGCAAATTCTGTTTAAGGTTATATATTTAGATTTGTATGTGTATCAACTGAATTTACAACAGGTGCACTCCATTTAAGCTGTAGAAACATCTCAAGGATGACGAGTGGAAACAGGATGAACCTGAGCTCAATTTTGAGCTTCAAAGTCTGTGAATATTTGTGTATATGTGATTTCTTTGTTTTTTATTTGTAATAAACTTCCAAAAGGCTAAAAAAAAAAACTTATTTTACGTTGTCATTATGTGGTGTTGTGTGTAGAATTTTGAGGAAGAAATGAATTGAATCCATTTTGGAATAAGCCTGTAACATTAAATGTGGAAAAAGTGAAGCATTGTGAATACTTTCTGGTTGCACTGAACATTACACTATGAATCATGACAGCTTTTTTATTCTTAAATTTAAAAAGCTGCATTATTAGATAAAACTGTACTTTTATTGTCACAGTACAGTTTTACTGATAATACTTCACTTAACATTTTCAAACTTTTAGTTGTAACGATGAGTATTTTACACTAGACTGCATCGTTTGATCCTTTTACTGTCTACTTTTACTAAAGTATGAAATCATTTTTTTAAACAGGGAATTAATGCTTATATGTTTTATCTGATTTAAAAAAAAAAATTACATACTTTTTTGTGCAAATTGTGCAAAAAGCTTTTATTTCCCCTTTTTAATGCAAGGTAATCAACACATGTAAACCATTTCAGTAATGCGGGATGCCCTAAGTTTGGTTGGAGATGAGCCTCCTTCAGAGTGTTACTTCTCTGACAGGAATGTACTTTTTTAAAGATGAAGTGTGTGTTTGTGTGTGTGCGTGTGTGTGTGTGTGTGTTGGTGGGGGCTGTGCATTGTTCTGCTGGAGGCTGGCAGTCTGTCTCTCAGTGTTGTACTGCTGTCAAAAGGTGGTGTGGCTTCAGGCAGGAGAGCTGTGTGTATGCATGTGTGTGTGTTTGTGTGTGTGTGTGTGTGTGTGTGGGATGGGGGTGTGGGGGGACTGTTTGAGCTCGTCCGTGTTTTCTTTTTGCCTCTCACCTCCCTCCCTCTCTCCCTCCCTCTCCTCTCCTCTCCTCTCCTCTTCTCCCTCCTGCTCCTCGCAGGGTCAGGTAGCAGGCGTAACACACTTTCACACACACTTACACACCCTCCCTCTCTCTCACACACTCCCGGGCAGCCTCAAGAGAGCACACACACACGCACATGCTTCACTTCCTCCCCAGAGCCCGTTTGGATGAAGACAGCATGGGCAGCTGCGAGCTGTGAGGATGGAGAAGAGAGTGTGTGTGATCCAGACTGACTTCCACCAGTACAGACCCACCCTCGCTCTGCACGGCAGACCCCTGGCACACGTAAGAGACCTGCCTCTCATCCTCTGACACTCCAGTTTTCTCTCTTTCTCCCTCATTTCTCTCTCTGCGGCTTTGTCTCTAACTTATTCTCTCGCTCTGGTTTCATTTTTAGTCTTCATCTCTGTGTATGTTCTCCTTCAGCCTCTGAGCCTGTCCTCTGTCTGTCACTGTTCTCCAACATGTTGCAGGGCTCCTCCTCACTGCAGGCCCTCGTGTCTGTGAGTGAGGATCTGTGTTTTCAACAGGGGGCGTCAGAGTGTGCAGGATCCTGTGTACTGTATGCGGTTGCTGTAGGCGACATGCACTGTTTGTGTCTGTTGCATGTGACACTTTTACCATTTTTTCTGGTATCTATAATCCCAACTCTTCTGTTTTAAGAGTTGCTTATGTCATATACCATATCAGTTTGTCTCTGTCTCACACACAGAGACACACACACATAACAAAGGAATGCAAACACAGACAACCATCAGACAAGCACTAAAACAGAAAACGTTATCTGCTTGTATATATGAAGTGCAGCTGAAAGGGAAAACTCGACCATGTTTAATACTTAAGCATTATGGGAACTATGCTTATTCCCTTTTATAGCCAAGAGTTAGATGAGAGGACAGATGACACTCTCATGCTGTCTGATAAATATGACAACAGACAGTAGGTGCTTAGCTTTACTTAGTTTATAAAAGAAATACTGTTATAGTGTATTAGTTTCACATCTGCTTCATTAACTATTATTTCTCTGGAAACACTGCTGTCCTGTGAAATATTGTCAGGACTGAGTGTGAAAGGTCATCTTTGGCTTCTTTCAAACACATTTTCATCCATCCAGACTCCATCAGCAGATGTAGCTTGCTCATGCTTGTCGTCATGGAGATGTCTCAGGTGTGGTGCACATGGAGGGCTAAGAGCATCCTTAAAGCAGAAGAAGCTAACAATATTTAAAATATTGTCACTGTGTCCTGGCAATAGTTCATAAGAAAGATCATCTGTGATGTTTCCACCTGCTGCCTCTCAGGCCATCTAACAATGTAACAGTGTAATGGCAGATAAACAACAGCTGAACAACCAAGCAACGGAAACACAACAGTTTACATGAAAAGAAAGAATCAGACCATGTGACAGTGTGTGGGGCTTTGGAGGTGAGCTGGTGCATTCACAGAGTTGGGAAGGGACTGAAACTGGCTCATTCGAATTTACAAAATAAGAGCACTTTCTCCTAATCTTAATGGTTATTGCTTAAAGTAGCTTTATAGAACTTTTTATTTTGTGTTTTTGGCGGTCCCTGTGGACAAAGGGGGTAATTTAATCTAACGTTGGGGTACATGTTCTCTCTGCTTCACTCCCTGCTCCAAAGAGGTTACTTCACCGGGCGGAGAGCAGGCACACATCTTCAGTTTATGGTTAGAACGACCTGAATTCAACCAGTGAGAACCCAAGAGTGTCCCGTGGCAGGCATAGAATAACTAACAGAAACAGTCAGTCTTCTTCCTGTTGGTCTTGTTTACTTATTCAGACATCAGTAATAAAAAGATTTGTTTCATAACTGGTTAAAATTTCCATACTTTCCAACTTTTAAGAATGCTTATGGATGGTCTTTGAAACTAGTCAGTGATAAAATGATGTGTTTGGTAAATGGAAACTTTTAAGCATACAGGAAATCAGTAAAGCATCAGATACTATGCATATTTTGTTTTAATGTTTGAAGATATAGTCCAAAAGATTTGAATTCAAATAGATGTCTGTTAAATCAACATATATCGCTAAATGATGCAACACAAAGGTAATTGAAGCTTATGGCCCACTGATGAAAGCCTGCAGAGTTTGCAGTGTTATCACCTGGGTGCCATCTAAGTGCAACATCCACTGACAAAGCACTGTGTGGGTCTCATTGCTGGAGACGGCATGCCTGCATGCTACCTGTCTCTCAGTGATATATGACTTTGTCTCGCTGCAGACCATCATGGCTCTTTCAGTGCACGGATGCTGGTCTGATCTCTTGGTCTTGTCTCCCTCTGTATTTTTGCACCCAAACACACATGCAGCACATACACACACACATATACGCACAGCTGGATGAGCCGACAAAGACGTGAAAAGCCGTGCGTTTGTCTCCTTTGATGATGCTGCACGTGGGTCATCATTACGCCTGAGTGTTCTCAGGGGTCAGGGAAAATACTTTGAAGCTTTGTGTGTGTTTTGCCTTGTTATACGTTTGAAAGGTGCCAAATTGAAAGGAATCCCAGTGATTTCCAGATAATGCCATGTTTGGGTCTGTTCAATTCATCATAACCTCAGTCAGCGTTGTCTGTAATCTACGACAAGTCCAACTATGTCAGGTATTTCAATCCAGACTATCAGGACAATAACTGAAGAGGACGGGAGTCTCAAATGCGTTTATAATGTCAACAGCTATCTCTCCAGGGTAATTACTCCACAACAATAATGTCATTGATATGATTTATAAGCTGATGTTATTGCACCTGACCTGCAGCCAGTCAGCCATCTGAGTATAAGCAAACTGTGAGGTGCTGATCAAAGGCTGGCCGTGCTTTCCTCCGTGACCTGGATCCGGAGTTCAGCCAGAGGCCAGGCTTCACCCTTCAGCCCGTTCACCTGTGAGCAGTTTGCACATGAGAGTTTGAAGCCATACAGTTCAATACAAACACTCCTGTGCAGAGGTGCAGAACAGCAAAATGGACAGAAAAAGGAACACACATGTGACCGATGTGGTGTGTGCGTGTTGAAGCTATAGTCTGTGCCACCCGCAGGCAGGTAACAGCTCTTTAGGCCAGCAGATGACGTGCTACAGTGCGCCAATGCAGATGCAGGAAATGTGTATGGGAACTGTACTTGGTACTTTTTGTAGAACATTTTGGAACATAGAATAGTTTGCGCAGGCCCTTCTGTGTGGAGTTTGCATGTTCTCCCTGTGTCTGC
>JBAJHX010000024.1:12364901-12375685 GCA_037176925.1 Amniataba percoides | reverse complement strand
TGTCTTGTATGTGGCCCTGCGACTGACTGGCGACCAGTCCAGGGTGTAACCCCGCCTTCGCCCTAAGACAGCTGGGACAGGCTCCAGCACCCTGTGACCCTGAGTGCAGGATACAGCGGGTTAGAAAATGGATGGATGGATGGATGGATGGAATAGTTTGCAGTGGGAAACGAGAAAGAGATCAATTCTATGTCTATTATTTGAGTACGTTTGTTTGTTTGTTTTTACTAAACTAAACCAAAAAGTATTATATTCATCCCAAATCATGCAGTAGATGACAAGAAATGTAAATTGCACATTTATTTACAAAATGTTAACATTTGCTGTTCCACACACATCACAGCAGCATTTAAAACAGCAAAAGTTTTCATCTTCAGCTGATCTGAAGTAAATTGGCCATGTGTTTCATGTCCAGTTCAATCTTGATGAACTTTGACAACCAAATTTGGGCACATTGACTACTAGCTAACACTCTTGACATGTTAAGGGCGTGGTGCAGGGCGAAGTAAGGTTTGGACCCTGGATGCAGACGAGGCAGGTAGAGTAGATTGAAAGACTCTTTATCCCAGAACACAGGGAACAGGAACGTACGGGCAGAAACAAGGCAGGCAGGAGCAGAGAACGGGCAGAAACACAGGGGCTAAGTGACAACAAAAGACTGACTAGTAATACACAGAATGGCAGCGTAACACAGACAACGCTGCAGAGAACAAAGGAAACAGACCAGTATATATACACACTGTGAGGGACGGGCGAGTGGAAACAGGTGAGGAGACTAACAAGGGACAGGTGAAACTAATTGGGGCGGAGCAGGTTAATCAGGAGGGAAACACACAAGGGCAGGAAGTGAAGTGACAGATATGTGAGGAGAGAAGGGGATTCAAAATAAAACAGGAAGTGACTAAACTGGAAAAGATGAACAGCGACAGGAGAACAGAAACAACTGAACACAGGGCTCAGGGAATGACAGCACAAGGAACATGTAAAACCAAGACCCAGACCACACTAAACACCCACAAGACAGGACAACAAGGCACAAGAATCACAACATGAAGCAAACCCTAACATGGCACCATTCACTTTTACATAGTTCTGCTCTGCTAGAGAATACAACTCTACAAAAACAACATATGAGAGTCAGTGCTCCAAATCCCTCTTGAACTCTTGTGTTGAGGTTTTATCCACTTAATTCTGCTGGTTAAGTGACAGTCTGGAAACACTACAATGTTCCTGGCTGAATTCATTGTTAGCTCAATCAACAAGCCCTGCAGATAGTCATTATGTGCACAGTCATCAGTTATGCTTCTTACAGTGTAAAACCTTAAACACAAAGTAAACAGCACCTAAAAAAAAGGTTTCTGTGGCACTCATTGAGTCACATATGTTGGACTTGCAGCAGCTGTTAGTTTCTTTGCTTGCGGGGAGTAATATCACTATTTTTATAAAGGTGGTGCAGGTTGACAGATGACAACTGTTCCCGAATGAAGTAGACAGCTCCGCCTCATGGAGAATCTGCAGCTGGCTAAAAAGAATTTATGAGTTTATGAAGATCAAGACAGTCAGAGCTTCAAAACTAACTCTGTGAAAATGCAACATTATGCAAAGCTCTGAACCAGGATCCAGACTCGGTGTAATGTAGACAGTGAGTAAGATCACACTGGTGCATCGTTTAAGGGCTTGAGCCTGTAGCCAGCTAGCAGGTGTGAATAGGAGTTGAAATGGTGAACAGCTGTTCAAATAAAAGACAGGAATGGAGATCATGGGATTAATATCCCAGTTACCTCCACTCACACCAAGAATGCCAGGAATCAGAGTAAGACGGGTTTCTTCGGAAATTGCTGCACTGCTGCATTTAGGAAAAAATGTGAAAAAAGTCATATTTTAAACTCACTAAAACAGTTTTTACAGAGCTGTGAATCAGATGGACAGTTGGAAAGTTTGCTTTACTGGGAGGAGAGGAGCACTGTGTCTGTGTGTTTCGCTCTGCAGGTTTGATCGGACAAACACCTCCAAGCTTCAAGTCAAAACAAGTCAAAACTTTGTTTAAGTGTAACTCGTATTCATCATGCAAAGAAGGCTTGTGCTGCAACAAAGGGAGCGTTTCACTTGTGCATTCTCAACAATAGCGCCGGCTTAAGAGGCTGAGCCTTGTGATCATGTTAAAGGTGAACCATTGATGTGTCACATTTATCTTCCTCTGCTTTTTTGGCATCGGTGTGCAGATTGATGTTGAGTGCGACAGTAAATCCTGCACTGACAGGTAAATATATCGTGTGTTTAAACTGACTATAGGCGAAGGAAGTTCAGGTGTGTCAGCAGGCATTTCCACATGGCGGTTTAAACACACATGTCTTAAATCTTATTTAGACAACATGGCAATTACGACAGCATACTTAAGAAAGATGATACCATATTTCCCTGTCTAATTTCTCTGTCAGCCTTGAGAGGTAAACTCTCTGTCAGGGTTCACAGAGCCGAGCTAATGACGGCTCTTTTCCAATGGTACAGATACCGACGCTCAAGCAGCAACAGGTTTTTCTGTGTGTGAATGTGTGTGTGTGTGTGTTCTGCCTGTCTTTCTGTCTTTCCCTTTTAAACCTCCTCTTCTGCTTCTTCAGATCTTACAGCGGAAAATCAGCTCACATCTGTTTTTCCAAAGAAGGAAGCCGCATTTTGTTGTTTTGCTTCGGAAGTAAAGCCAAATTTACTTGTAGAATCTTGTTAGGTGTGGAGAGAAACAAAAGAGGGCCGACATGAAGTGTAAATGCATGCAGCAGACAGTTGCTCTCTGCAAGAAACATTAGTTGCGTTGGATACAGTAATGCATTCAGGTCAAGGTTGGTTGTTTGCTGTGTAAAAGACATTAAACTATGGCTGTTAACGGACATTACGAGGCCTTGTGATATAAAGACTTACTTTACTTTATACATATCTGTATTTTAATGTCCATTTCTATGCAGATGACATCATATTATATGCATTCACTTCTCATCTCTCCTTTTGATGCATTTTAGCTATTTCTTCCCTCTCATGTGTCTCTGACTATTGCCATTGACCATTGCTATTAAACTGAATGATACTAAACTAAACTTTGCATGGTGCACATTTCACTCTTATATACAGTCATACAGAAACTTGAATTTGTGTATTCCACATTTAACCTCTTGAGAATTAATTAGAAAACTAGCCTTCATAATGTGATTACGAATGTGTAAATCACATTAAGTTTCTTTTTGCTCTGATTTTGGTCTCCATCGATGCTGAGGAGAATATTACAGTTGAGATGCTCCACTACTTTACATATCAGCTTATCAGTGACTCTGTCAGCTGTTTGGTGCTAACAAGGTTGTATGCAGCGGGGTTATCAGCTGGAGATAAGAGAATAGAGGGTAACGTTGGAGGGTAAGTTGCAAACCCAAATAAATTAGCTGAAAGGTGATAAAAAGCTCTGCAGAGTGCAGGCAGACTGCTGTGATAGTTCTTGCTGCATTCATCACTGCAGTATCCCCTTTTGCACAGAGGGAATGAGCAATCATGGCATGTCAACTATTACTACAGTACACAATCTAATTACCTAACCTCAGATATCCCACATGCATGCAGTAATCTTGGCAAAACTAGTTTCAGGTAGTACCTTTTAAATGGAATGAACTATAAACTTCCCTCAAGCTACGTTCTTTCATTCCCCTTTTTAAAGCTTAATTACGTGTTTTTATGAGTCTTTTAACTGATATAATTAATTCCATTTCCTATGTGGATGTTGGTTGTTTCTAGTTGTGTTGTTGAATGTTTCTTATTCCCTCATATCTCCTCAGATAATAATCTCAATGAGAGTACCTGACTTAATGAAGTGATATAACACTGCTGTAAACAGCAAAACCTATTAGCACTCAGCCAAACCACTATCCAATTTTCTGGTTATTATGATGGGGAGCGTTGGCAGAATGCTCCTCATTCTGAGCTAAATCCCACCGTGAAGCTCCAGATTGGTTTATGCCTCAGTGTGTACAGAACATTATTGTGTTTACATCAGTCTGTCAGTGGCTGACAGATGTCTGTTTGGCCTGCGAGTCTGGTTCGATGTGGTCTGGTCGACTGGTGAGGTGCTGCTGATATGGAGAGGAACTCTTCAGCAATAAAGTGCAGCCCACATACCAGCAGCATCTTTACGTTTACTGTCTGCCTCTGATCGACCAAACACTGCTGGCTGACCTTTGATCTTTGGCCTCTGTACCATGTAGTGATCAGGTAGGAGTGAAAGAGCACTTACAGTTCATAGTGCTTGTTTTAACCTTCTAGAGGTGCCAGAGTGGTTAACACACAGGGAATGCTAAAAAAAAAAAAAAAAAAAGCGTGTTAAGTGGTTTTACCAACTGTAGCATTTAGGTCTTAAAAAGTGTCCAGCCAAAGTTTTTATTACAGTAACTGTACCTGCACTGAAAAAGATTATGGGTCTGTTTAGCAGAAACCTTCAGCAAAGTTAGTTAGAGCATTTTGGTATCTTTACTGTACCTTTGCTGTTTTGGTTCAGTCACCCTGTTAGTATTTTTTTCAGGAGATGGAGGAGACCAAAAATAAGGAGTGAATTTTGGAAAGTGAATTTTGGACTACATACCCCAAAATGAATGTTGTTCTGTGACTCCTGGATTTGTGTGTTATTTTAACAAGCACAATTACTACTAAACCACATCCAGTATGAGACAGAGAGTTAGTAATCTTAACCACAGTGTCATAATTCATTTATCATTCACACATTTACATTACAGAGGCGTATGTTGCATTTTGGCTTATCTACCTGGCTGGAGGTAGCAAATGTATTTTTCCTATATGATTCCAGATCACTCTGAAGCAAAGCAGCTGCACAGGGAGAAGTTTTTAGATTTTAGTAAAAAGAAGGCCAGCAGGAGGCCGGTCCAGAGAGAGAGGGGAGGAAATGTGTGCACGTATTCATACATGCATGCGAATGTCTTTCAGAGGGCAAAGCTCTTTGACAGAGTGTTGGTGTGTGTGCCTGTGTGTGTGTGTCAGAAGTGGACGGAGGAGAGAGGGGAGAGTACAGTGCAGAGTCCAGACAGAAAGTGAACAAAAGTGAGCGAGGCTCAGTCAGAGCCAGCCAGCCGAGCTGAAATATCAGGCTCTCTGTACGTGCATGTGTGAAGATCTGGATATGTGTGTGTGAGTTGTTCCAGGTCGGCTCCCTGTCGTTGCAGCAGCACATTCACACACAGCAGGCAGGGATGAGGGAGAGAGAGGAGCTGAGGAGAGCCATAGAGCAGAGTGACCGACTCCTCTCCAAGGTCCGCGAGCTAGAGGAGCAGAACACCCAGCTTAACAAGGAAAAGAATGAGGTGGCCACTAAATACCGAGCTGTAAGTCTGCTGCTCTGCTCCGCTGCGTCTCTCTTCTCTTTTCTCATTCTTTCCCTCTAAAAAAAAAGTCATTCTTCTTTTGTTTCACTAACTTGATACTTTAGAACTCACATGATTTGCGATTCAGTCTGAATTTCTGCTTGATAAGGGATTTTGAACGTGGTCATTATACCAGCCCCGGGTGGATGAAATTAAGTGGATAATGATACCCTAGCAGAGGGAGAGAGGGAGATGCAGCCACCATGGCAGTCACTGTGTTCGAGCTTGTTTTAATGCAGCGTTTCTCTCTGTGGCTTTTTACTGCTGTGTTGACCATTTTCCAGCTGATGGTTTTATTGAGAGAGCAAGTACAGAGTGTGTTGTTCACGGAGGCTGCTGTCATATTGCTGTGAGGTACCGTGCTGTTTCCTGGCCTGAGGCGCTCTGTATGATAGAGCGGTTTACAGCAGGGAGGACTGCTGAGTCCTCTGTGAATGGCACAGCCCCTCTGGTTGGGAGGAGGTGTTACCACAAGTTTTATTGTGAGAACTACAAACCCACATTATTGTTTAGAACTATTCTGTCCATAAATACTGCACATTTCATCTGACTATTGAAAAGATCAAAGCTTTAGTCTGATTTTTGTTAATAATTGCAAAACAATACTGTCTATTCATTATAGTGAGAAGCTAAAGCTGCACTGAGCAGTGGGCTTATATGGACAACAAATCAAATGACTATGTGTAATGTGAAAAGGGGACAGTGGTGGTGATGGATTATCAGAAAATCACCCAACTCAACACAATCTTATATTCATCATCTTTTTGTTCGTTTTGTTTTTTGCAGTTTTTGTGTTTTGATTCACTCTTTCCACTCTCCATCCAGCAAAAGCAGGCCGCTGTTTTCTGCGGAAAAAAGATCATTTGATCCTCTTAAACTCTAACTTACCTTCACCAAGCAGCAGACAGACGACGTTAGCCATGACAATGTAGCAGGTAGTAACTTAGGAGATAAATATATCCCTCAAGATTTACATCTTCACTGGAGGAAAAAAGCCTACGGATGAGTGCTACAGACAGGTTCAGAAAGTCACAAATCAGCTGACTTAAATGAGAGTTCTTGACAAAAGGCAAAAATCTGTAAAATGATCCAAGCTCAAAAGTTCACTTTCTGAATGTTCAGACCACATCTAACAGTCCTCATGCAGTGAACAGAGAAGGCTCAGATCTCATGATGTGACCTCAGTGTGTGCTGTACGTCACATGAAGGCAACTTAATGGCCAAATTTCCACAAGACAGCTCTGCAAGCTAGTAAATGAATCTTTTGACCTGAGGTTATTGTGTTAGGTATTTCTTAATGTCAAAGGGAATATAGAATGTGAAGTAGAAGTAGAAGTTCTAACTGGACATATTTAACTTATTAACTTTTTCAGGGAAAAGAACTTTAGGGCTACAGTTACATTATGAATGAAATGTTTTGATATAATTCTGAAAGTATACCCATCTTACCAGTAAAATCTTCTCATAGCACAGAATAGTGTCAAAACCTTTGTTTAATGAAACACATAAAATCCCCGTTTGTAAAATGTGATTCTCTTGTTTGGGTCACATTATTACCCCCTAAAAGAGCCTTAAAACTTTAACAGAAATAATAATAGCTGTTTTCGCATTGTGTGAACGAGATGCATTATTCAGAGATTCAGAGAACTCAAAGATAACTTCTGTGTTGAGCATGGCAATCGTTCTCACTGTTTGTCTCATTTTCCAAAAGGGAGAGAACGTCCCATTTCGCATGAATCTCTCCTGGAGGCAGAGGATTTAGTGTGAGAGTGTGAGGCGGCACAGTTGTTGCCAGTGTTTGTGGAAAGCGCTCCAGGGTTGCCCATGGGATTTGGTCATTACTGGTGCTGAGTGCCTTAGCAGACTCTTCAGACGGTTTCGATGGAACACATCGTAAACCGCCTCGAGGAGCTGGACCGCGACTCTCGTCACTCTGTATTTTACTGCTGTCTGGATATGACAAATTCATGTGTCACTGCTGATCGTTGTCAGAACGTGCTGTTGAATATGTTGACTTTTAGCGGGTTTAAGATCACTGGAGCTCTAAAACTCACATTTTTTCCAGGTATTTCTTTAATAAAGTCTCATTTCAGTAGAGGTAATGTGTTAACACTGTAACTCCTCACTCCTTTCTTATTACCCTTTTATAGACAAAAAAAAAAAAGCTTTTTATGGAAATCACCAGGTGTGCTCTGGCTCCAACTGTTTCTTTTCTCCACTGCTTAGATTAGCCAACCATAAATAATGAAGTTAATCTGTGGAGGAGACAGATCAGCCAGCATAATTCATACCTTGGAGCCCTTCTGATTTGACTGCAGTGAGAAATGTGACCCCCTGTCAGAGCTATTTAGTGCTGCTGCTGCCTGCAGGACGCCTTCCAGTTTTCCAGGGGAAGTTTGTCCCGTTCCTCATTATCCTGTCGTTTGCTGAGGTTGGAGGGACACCTCACACATCTTTCATCAGGGGTACAATGAATTCCTGCTTCTTAATCAACCTTAATGCACTGCTGCCCTGTAAGGTCAACACTGTCCTGACAGACAGCCACTCTTTGATTTGCTGTTTTTTTAGTTTTTAAATGCATGAAAATGAAGTCGTCTCCAAAGGAAAAACTAAAGAAGCTCTGTTAAGCTGTGGTGATACAATCCAGGCAGTGAAATCATTTCAGTTTTATGCACTAAACACCTGTTGTTATGTCAGTCTGCAGCTCTGTGGGTCACCACTAATGTCTTATGATGCAGTTTTAGTATAAGAAGCAGAGGTGGACAGATAATGTAGAATGAGCTTATATTGCACTGTGAAGATACTGTACAGCAGCGGTTGGAGTTACATGCTAATGCTAAAAAATATTCTCACAGTGACAATGCCAGTAAACTGAGGATTAATGGGTATGATGTTCATATCTTTGTGTGTTAGCGTGGTAACTTTTACTAATTAACGCTAAACACAAAGCACAGTGAGGCTGGTGTGAATTGCCATCAGTTTTGTGAGTATTTGGTCATGAACTATAGTTACTGAACTTAAGATGGAGGTAGATGGGGGAAAAAAAGGTTTGACCAACTGGGGATGCTAGGTGAAAAGTGAGTGGATCACCAAAGTTGTTAAGATTCATCCTTTGGGTACCATTAATATAAATGATAAGTAATGATAAAAGCCATGAATGCCAGTCTAATGGTGGTGATAATGAATGAGTAAAGATATCACCAAAGTCAGTAGGATAGCATGAGTGTCCATACAAAACTTGATGATGAACCATGGCATAGTTTTTGAGATTTTTCAGCCTGGACCTGAATTGTGGAACAAACGACCGACATCTAATGACACCAAGGAAAAAGTCGAAAAAACACAGGAAAGAGACGTGACAGTACCACCCAACTCTTTGTGATGAACTACACATATTCAGAAGTCCACTGCAAAAACACCAATAAAAACGCAGGCAATAAAACGAAATTAGCAATTTGAGGATTACCACTGCAACAAAAAGGAGAAAGAAAATATTTTTCTTTATTTCTTCTGTTGTTCCAACCACCCCTGGTACAAATGGATATAAACAGTGAAATGTCCACTGTTTACCCCCCAATTATTGTTAATGGGAAATAAATGTGGACTGTTCCTGCAGAGCTCTCCAGATGCCCCAGTTCTGCATGTGGAAAAACTTTCAGTCTGGACTGGCTCTGAAGTTTCTGGGGCCCAAGGCAAACTGTGGGACAAAAGACTGGCAGGGAGAGATGAATGAGGGTGGAGAGGGGAGGAGAGGGGAGGGTGAGGAGAGGCTCAGGAATGGAAGACTGACTTGATGTTCAAGGGCAAGGGGAAGGAAGCAATTGAATGTATGAACAAATTGGCCGGCAGAGATAAACTTTGAGGTGAGTTTTGGGTAAAAGTCTGGGCTGAGAAATTATGTAGAGACTGTCAGATGAACTTCATGGGAAACAGGACACTACTGACGTTATATATGAACCTTAAAACGTTTTATGCTTTCCCCTCTGATCTGCAATGAACTTTTCCTTGTCATTAAAAAACAATGAGCATAAGACGTTAGCATGTTGTATGCATACGGTGATATATGCTGCTTTAAAACAGAAACTCATCTGTACTATGTGCCAACAAATGTAAGATTACACTAAACAAAGCTCATGAACACGCAAAATATTAGCATGTTAACAGTGACCAGGTTGCCATGTGCCATGCCATGCCAAGTCGCTGTCGTAGTTGTAGGATCATCGCCTTGTTTTTTTGTTTTTTACGGGACTCCACAGCAGATATCGTAAAAGAATCCAACAGCTGAAGCCACAACTTCCTCTTCCCTCCGGTGTTATCACTCATCTTGCCTTTTGGATGTTAAGATGTTAGGATGCAGCTGGCAGTTAAATGCCAGGCTGCCTGCCTCATAGAGGTACTCTCACTCTCAGGATATGGGTTGCATTCAGCAAGGAACAGCCAAACATGGTCAGACATCATCTGTGTAACCAGAGGCTCTTCCTGTGATGCTTTCATCTACAGTACCCGTGTCCTTACTTTGCCTTTTAACTCTGTAATCAGCATCAACTGCAAATCAGACCTCCAGATGAATGAATGAATGAATAAGACTTAAGAACAGCAGTGTAAACAGGAAACTTGCTTTATAATGTTTCTTGGATTCAAGCCCAAGAGTTGGTATGATGGGAATCTGATAGGTATTCGAGTTAGTCACATATGTGATACACTGGCGGCCCTCATGTCAGATATGAGAGTGTTGTTGTTGGACATGAGCGGTGTCTGGAGAGGCAGGCTGGGCAAACTCAGTGTGTCTTGCTTCTCCAGCTCAAGTGGGAGTTACATGAACAGATCTCTCTGTGCTGCCTCTCCGCACAAGAACCCAGACCACATTGTCAAAATAAAACTATTTGAATTCTCAGAAATCCTGTGTTCTCGTGTTTTTTTTGGTGACTGGATGTCTTCCACGGCTCAGTGGCATTGGCCGAGTGCTTATCCTCGCTCATATAACTGTGTCCGCTTTTGGGCAGTTTTAGAGTCAGTGTTATTCTAGCTTCATGTAATTTAGGACGGTCATGTATGGTTACTTCTCCACAAACTTATTTTGAAGTGAGAGTCATTTTTTCTGTCAGATGCTGCACAGTGAATGTCCTGGATTGTGTCTTGGTGGCATGGGTAATCTTTGCACTTGCATATTGTCATTTTTGCCATAAATTTAGCTTGCATTTGCTGAAAAAATGGACGGCCACCATGTTCTTAAGTCTGCACACTCTGCATAAGTTAACATAATAAAGATGAAGTGCATATATCACAAAGTTAGATGGTGTTTAAAGTACACATCTACATGTTTAGATACTCTGTAAAGTATAAATGTACAGCTCTCTATAGACCTATTCATCGAAA
>JBAJHX010000024.1:12346177-12364801 GCA_037176925.1 Amniataba percoides | reverse complement strand
CACAAACTTATTTTGAAGTGAGAGTCATTTTTTCTGTCAGATGCTGCACAGTGAATGTCCTGGATTGTGTCTTGGTGACATGGGTAATCTTTGCACTTGCATATTGTCATTTTTGCCATAAATTTAGTTTGCATTTGCTGAAAAAATGGACGGCCACCATGTTCTTAAGTCTGCACACTCTGCACAAGTTAACATAATAAAGATGAAGTGCATATATCACAAAGTTAGATGGTTTTTAAAGTACACATCTACATGTTTAGATACTCTGTAAAGTATAAATGTACAGCTCTCTATAGACCTATTCATCGAAAGGTTTTCTTCCTATACAGTTACTTAGTGAATATATTGCATATATTTTCCACTTATCTGTAATAGTACAGTACATACTTCACATTCTTTTTTGACTTAGGAATATTTCAGCTTTTAATAGTTGAATAAAATCATGTTTTATTCAAGGTCTGCTATTGAATTTCCAATCACATCTCAGGCTCCTCACCTGCAGACTTTACATTGTTGTCATGGAGATGGCTTAGGTGTCATACTTATGTCATGTCCATCAAGTCCAGTTACGTTGAAAACCATGAGATGTGGTTGACAAATTCAGAAAATGTCGGGAAGAGGACATTGAGCTGACAAAGATTTCAATGAGAGTTTTTTGGCAACAGTTTTCAAGGTCATAAAGGAAGTTATCCTTCAATTAGTTCTGATTTATGAGTATCTAGTATTTTTACTGTAATGGACAAGTTTCTCATGGATTTATCGAGTTCCATCCTTCCTTAATCATCATGCCATCTTGCGACCCTGCTTGATGTTATCTCTAGACGTAGAAGTGCTTAGTCTAGTCTTTGTGGGTCTTGGTGGCTTCATTCAAGAAAAACATCCACTCTTGAGTCAAAAGCACAATACGCCGCGTTGTTCTGGCAAAGATGAATGCCGGGGCATTGTGGGGGGATCATGTGGGCGTGGGCGCACAAGACATTTATGTCAATTATAACGTAGCCTGAAAGGGTAAAAGGCATCTGTGACTCTGGGACACTGCCGTTGTTTTCGTGTCTTTCTGTGGTGTGGCTTTGATGGTACAGCTGAGGGCTGCGTTTCTGTGGCAGAGCGGCAGCACAGCGTTCCAGGCTTTTCTCCTGACGTGACATCCAACACCAAGCGCTTTCCCTGTCGGACACCTTTGGATCCCCTCAAAGTCGGGAGAGCCACCTGTTTCTGGGGGAGGAGATTACAGTGAAGACAGACGGCAGAAAAGAAGGTTGCTGTGGTAAAACTCAGTGTCAGAGTGGACCGAGCAGTGGCTACCTGCAGAGGGTTACTCATAGCTGCAACAGGCTGGAAGGACGTACAGAGGAATGTTTGGATTTACTGGCGTAGACCTGCACACCCTGAAATGAAACGTAGATGAATGGTTGATTGAGATTAGTGAAAGAGCGAGAGAAGACAAGGGGGGGAAAAAAAGCAAAAGCTCACAGAGAGGGTTGAGAGAAAGCAGACTGACAGATTAAGTAGCGTGAGGAAGGCAAAGAGAGGTGAGCTGCTAATGAGGATCTGCTGGGAGAAGACAGACTGAAGCGCCATCAGAGAGTGAATTAGTGCTGTTCCTCCTGCTGGAACCCACCTGGAATAACCTGAACAGCTGTGTGCCGAGCAAAGAAAGAGACAGGGGAGAGAATAAGCGTCTTTGCAGCAGCGTGGAAACACTGTCAGAACAAGTTGCTACTTTGCCAAACAGGTGAAGTCTGCAGAGCAGCAGAGCGAGTAGAAGTGTCAGGGTGATGTCTGCAAGGCGCCATCGGCGTTGCCACTCCCTCTCTGATGACTCTGAGGAGGCCAATGGAAACCATGCAGATCCTGGACCAGAACCAGAACCCGAAGAACTGGACTGGGATAGCTATAGCACCACTTTGGAGCACAGATTAGCAGCTGTGGGTAACTGTCGCTGGTGTTTGTACAGTGTGTGTAGCTGAGTGTAGAGTCTATTTCTCAGAGGCCAAAATATCTTGCAGGCAAAACTAATTGTACTGGTAGACTTTTTATTAGACTGGTAGAGTTAAACCTCAAATGTTTTTTGTTTTATTTAACAACAGATATTCTGACTTTGTAAAAGCCTAAATGAATTAACAGCAGTCTAGTCTTGTGCATCAGTAAGCCACCACAGTCTGTCAGGGCCCTGACTAAACGTTGTGTCTGTGTCATTGTTGTAGTGAATGCAAATGTAAAGTGCAGTCAGCATGTGAGTAACTGCAGATGAATTGTACTTCATACATGGACCTGTCAGTCAGGTTGTTTATTCCTTTTTAAAGCCAAATGAACATCTCTATTAATATGCTAACTAGCTTTCCCCAACCCAGTCAGCTGCAGTCTGATTTTAGTTATTTTCTATTTTGATGCTGTGCCTCTTAAATTCATTCATCAGTGCCATTATAGAAAAAATAATGGTGGTCATTGCTTGCAAATTTCTTTTTTCTAAAACTTCCACAATGTTTCACCTTTCATGTCAAATTACTTATTAAAATTAGTCTCTCAGAGCAAGTGACTGATTTTTCAGTAAGTAATAGTGATTGACAGTGACACTGCCTCCATAGCAGTGCCACACCACTGAAGTGTTTGTACAACACCAAGGTGTGTGTAGTAATGTGCAAGTGTGACTTTTACGTGCACGAGCATATGCACATTTTTGTGTGCATGTCCATTGTGAAATCTTTTTATCATACCTGCTAACATCAGTTCAGTGATGACGAGGTTAAAGTGCTAAAGGTACAAATAACTGAGCACAAGGACTGAAATGATGTGAGGTTTCAGAAAAGGCAGGGAAAGAACTCAAACCAAGTACTTTTATGGAAATAAATGCAGATGGAAATGTGGTCGCCTGATCATTTCACAAATGCCCAGATATTTGGGTATGCTATTAGCTCCTTCCAAATGCCTTGCCCATGATGACTGGCCCATAAGAAAGTAACAGTAACCAGAGCAGGCTCTCACAATCAGGTCGTTTCACTCCTCTTATGGATGGCTGTTGACGAAGTGATCTGGTGTTTGGTAGAACTTGCTTATCAAGTCAGAAAAGTACGTCACCCCGTAGCCTTTTCAGACGTACTATATTAAGGCAACTGGAAATTAACAAAGGGAAGCTTTCTTCTGACTTGAGGGAGGATAAGTTTCATCTTGTGGTGTAACCTGTGGTAAGATCCTCTTTGTATGAATTAATTGTCTCTATCTGTGCCTCTGCTGCTTTTATACAGCTAATCCCATCAGATTCATGCTTGATCCCTTAGCCTTTAACTAATTCTCTTCTTTTTCTACCTCATTTGACCTCACTCTCTCCCCGTCCTTCAACTCTGTTAACTAGTTCTCCACCAGAACTGCAGTATATTTGCAATTAAGTTATAATAATGTTAAAAAATGCCATTTCTTTTGCAGCAGAGATATTATTGTGCTAATGTATAAAGAAAATTTGTGTAATTTCAATGAAATACATAATTATACTTCACTTAGTTTGAGTGTTTTAAGTATTTGACAAAAACAGTTCAACTTATGTACGTTAATTATTAATTTGTAAATGATTTAAAAAAAGAAGTTTCCAGACAGAGTTACTTTTTCTTACCAGGTGTGACAGAAATCTAACAAAGCCAGACCTGCAAACAGCACACCTGCTTCCAAAGATTCAACACAACACAAGGTTGTGTAAGATATAACAATAAAACTGGATGAAGAAAATGAATGATATGATGTTCAACACCGTATGACTACCTGCCTATCCAAAATATGAACTATATGGCACATAAAGATAAAAAATGGTCAGAAATCTATATGTATGAAAGAACTGTATGTAACTCAAACCTGCACTGACAGATGAAGCTCCTCGTCTAAGTCTCTCTGTCTGCTAACCTCCAGGAGCAGGAGAGTGCCCAAGCATCTGAGCAGCACTGCGTCCAGCTGGAGAAGGCCCGGCGTGAGCTGGAGCGGCAGCTGTCAGGCCTGTCGGACCGTCTGGAGGAAGAGGAGGCCTGCTCGGCCCAGCTGACCCTCCAAAGGGACAGGCTGGAGGCTGAGTGCAGCAGCCTCAGGAGAGACCTGGATGAACTGGACAACGCGTTGACTGTACTTGAGCAGGACAAACAGGTACGACGTTACGTGATCTTCGCCTCAGGAAGGTCCTGGACCTGATGATGTCCTTAAATAAAGAGGGAGATGGTGGCTACTTTGATAGTGACATGCAATTGTTCCAACCACCCATCAGACGCTGCAATAGTAAAACTATATCTAATTGGACTCAGAGTCCCATCTGTCTGACAGCCTCTTATGCTGAAAACAGTTCCCATTACTCTAGCAGCCCATATTTAAATAAAAGTTTTCACTATCATTGTAACATCGCCGCATCACTTCCTACATAATGTTTATCATAATTCACCACATGCCAACAACTTATTCACATTGCAGCAGATAAAGAGTTTTTTTAACTGCAGGGAGACTGTGCATTTTTGAACAAATGGCCCATCAGAGCAATGGGGATTTGCCTTTGCTATAACATGGTTTCAAGCAGTTTGGCATTTTGTCCAAAGAGACCTTTTCCTGAATATTAGGGTGTCAGACCAACAGGCAGTCCGGCCCAGTGTGTGAGCTTCATGTTTAGCACGCACAGAATACGTTTTTCAAAGCAACAAATCAATCTACAAAAGAAAAGGAAACACAAAGGAAACTTTACAGCTTGTCATATCACAGATCAGGGAACCATAGCCTGTCTCAGTTTGCTTCAGTGTCATAAATTTCAGGTCTCAGTTAAATGCCTCCCTGCTCGATGATTCCAGCTTGAACCCCTGAAAGAGTCATCCTGTGCTGCGATGAAGCACTGTGTCTACTGTTAGGACGTCTCCATTACAGCCCCTCTCCAAACCCCTTTATCTGTTTCACTGAGGTGTATTAAAGGATTATGATGCTATCTTTGCTCAGGAATGCCGCAAGAATGTACTCCACTCACAACGCTGCGTGCTCAGCCGAGTTGATTCAGCCTCTGCAAATTTAAACAGATTAATTTGATCAGGGTCACGATGTTAAGAACTTGATCCTCTGGCTATATGACGGTTTTCTTGGCTAATTGCTCTCCCGGGTGGCTAAGATACTGTACGAGAGCGCTGTGAGGAGAATCCATCACTGTTGGTGCAACAAGACCAGACTTGTTTTATAGCAAAGTTGACACAGGAAGAAAATGACGTGACCATGTCTAATATTTATGGTATGCTGTCATAACAGTCGCTATCACTGGACATGATGTGTTTGATCCAAAGGGGCAAAAGTGTTTTGTAGTATTTGTTACCCTTTTAGAAGAATAGGCATAGAAACCGACACCACCACATATCCTCCCACCCCCTCCTCTGCTAGCTCCCATTTGCGGTCCAATGCTCTGACAGATTTTAAACTATCACACTTGTCTCATTAGGTCCTCATGTCTTCAATAGAGACCAGGATTGCACATGTAAATAAAGCTTTGATGTCCATAAGAGAGAGGCAAAATAATGACATCTGTTTCTGTCATGACTGGAGATAATTGTTTTACGGTGCGGCCGCAGAGTCAGAATGTGCGTACTGAGAGCTCTGTATTCACAGGCCACCGTGGCTGCTTGCCCGAGAGGAAAACATTAATAACCACAGATAGAAGGGTTCTTAGCAGAGATGGATACGAGTTCAATCTCATATATGCCGAGAAATGTTACTTGAATATATAGTAATGATACATTTTGTTGAATGGCCTTTCTGTCTTTCTAGTCATCAGCCAGTGAGGTGAGGAGGCTGTCAGAACATCTTTATCAGAAGGAGGAGGTTGTGCAGAAGCTCCAGAAGGAGAAAGAGCATCTGGTGGAGCTCAGCCAGGTGAGAGCACAGTGAATGGTTAAGGTAGGACGTGACTGGACTTTATGCAGTGATACAGTCTTAGAAGAAACAAAGATGTCTTGACCTTAAATCTCTGGTGTGGGTAAGATATATAACAAATTTGCCATGATGCAACCTAAAGCATCTTTTTGGTTAGTAAGTGCGAACAACTTCCAAACATTTTGTACATACATGGACCAGAAATTTAAAGTGTACAAGCCAATATAACCCTGATGACATCACAAGGGTCATTTATACATTTTTATAATTTGGATCAAGGGACGTTTGGGTTCATGGTCAGAGCCTTGACCCAGAGGCTATCATGCTATCAGGGTTAAGTTTCCTTTCTTTTCTCTTCTCTTTTTTTTTTTGACTCTCTCTAAAGTCAAGAATGAACTTTGACGATCTGCTACTGTAATGGATACCACAAAGTCAGCTTTAATTAAGATATATGTCATGCTCAGTGTAAACCATGTAAACCACACCAGTGCTTACACAGCATGTCACGCTGTTTGGTATTATTTGTGATTGTTTATTAGTGTAATCGATAGCCTTGTCCCATTTATCAGAGCGCAGAGAGATACCTCGCTTGCTGCTTGACCCAGAATGAAACATACATTGTGGAAAGCAGAACCATATGGCCTGGGGACCTGCCAAAAGTGGCACTCATGATAAATGTGCACCCCATCGGAGGCACAGCGCTCTCCACTTTGAAAAGAAGAGCAGATGCTTTGAAAAAGAAAGAAATCTTAACCCTCAACAACCTCATCATACTCTGTGGCGGCTATAGGAGGCCCTGTTCACTAATTTCTCCCAGATGCTTTGACCTACAGTAGCAGTCTGCATCATTTTGTAATCTGCGGGAGCAATTTAGCATTAGGCCTCATCATCTTCCTACTGTTTGTCGAACATGTGCTAGATTATGGATTTAGTCTGGAATACAAAGAAAAGCCTGTGAAAAAACACTACACAAGATGAATCGACTTGGCGTAGCAAGAGCTGATTCAGTGAGTTTGATGTTCCAGCTCCGTTGTTCCCAGTTGACGGAAAGAAAGAAAGAACATCTCTGATCCGTCAGATCAAACTGGAGTTGACTTTTGACATTTTCTTTGCAACCAAACAACTCCTATCTTTCCAAGCGCCAATGTGGCAGACAGATGGTTGTGAGGCAATGCTGTGGAGGATCAGCGGTTTAGGGACACATGTGCAGCCCAGGCTCAGAAATCTTGTTTTACCCCCACAGCAGGCCATCGAGGACCTGCAGAGTGAAGAGGAGAAAGTCAATCTGCTGACCAAAGAGAAAACCAAGCTACAGATGCAAGCTGAAGATGTAAGTTAAAATTCTTTATATTTAGTGTTTCGTTCATACTATATATGATATGTCTTTCTCTATTTTTTTTAACCAGTTAACTGTAAAACCCGCCGGCGGGTTTGAAGTAACATTCCATAACGTATTAAATCATATTTTATCAATTTTCATTAGCATAAATTTATCACATAAAATCGCCCCGAGGGTTAAGTGGGTAAAATAGTATCTCAAAAGTCAGTTTGGCAGTTTTGTGAGTATTTGATACATTTCCGTCTGACATTGTGATATTTCCATTTGCGATGTATTAAAAGGCATTATGTCGCTGAACTCAGCTCAGCTTAGTTTTTAACTTAAAACTGCTCCAATAAATGTTTTGATATAATGTTTAATATTTTAAAAAGGATGCCTATTTAGTTCCACTTAGTTATGATCTTGTATTTCATTTGCATTCGCAATTCATTTTACTGCGCTGGACTTTACTGCTCTGGTTCAGTCAAACTCTGATCAACACTTTTCCACAGCAGGCAGCTGTTTTAAGGAATAACACTCTGTTAAAGCCACTGACCGTACACTACATGTCGAACAGCAGGCGACAAAGCTAGCGACTTTGTGAACATATTTGGATGTTAAATTGGATTCATCAGAAACATGAGCCCTGATAAATGTCCTGTCTCCTGGATATGGGAACAGGTATTAGTTTGCTAACATGTTCATCATGTGTTCTTAATAAGGTGATGATCGTTTTCTGCTTCTTCTGCTCCCACGTAGTAAATAGATCTATGAATGCAGTTTTAAATCAGCTATAATTGGGTGTATTAACTGTGGTGATATAACATTATAATGCAGTGTAACTGATGTGCATGTAACTGATTTAGTAGTTTCAGTTACTGCAATGCTGCATACTCGCTGTATACTGCTGGTAATGTCAGACTGTGCCCCATATAGTGTACTTAAACCTGCAATTAAAGTCATTCATTTTTGTTTTGGAGGGACATGGAGCAACATGCTCAGCAGAGCTGATTGTAACTGCAGAGCTGAATGATAATTCTTCATCAGTTTGTCACAACAAGTGACCCAGTTCATATACATGGACAGAAAAAAGCTAAAAATAACATAACAATGAAAGTCTTTTGATAAGTGAGTATTGTGTTACTGTTTAAAGTCTACAAAAATAAGGAATTGATTAATCTTCCTCATATCATATCAGACTGTATTGACTGGATCATGTCATCATTTTTCACAAAACAAATATTATAATATTCAGATTAATAAGATTAGATTAATAAGACTTTGCAGTTTAACACATTTGGTCTGTCGTTTGCATCCAACAGAAGCACACATGCTGTACACATTAAATACTGTAGTAATATTAAGGTCATGAACCAACCATTTGACAGTAATATGAGGAATGGAAACTTAAGGTTATTTGACTTAATTGTAGTCCTGTTAGCCAAAAGACCTTGAGGAAACACTGAATACATGTAATTATGTGTATAAAAATAGTCACATTTTCAAATGTAATAAATGGTCAATCTTTAAGTTATTGATTACTGGCACAAAAGATTTAGGAAATTGGCAATTACAAATATATAAATATATAAATATACTAGTACGAGTTGAACTCTGCTTTTAAGTATGCCTTCTACAGCTGTGTTACATTGTGATCGCTGTATTTTTTTTCTTTTTTGTTGTGTTTGTTCAGTTGCTGTATCAGCTGGAGCAGGAGCGCCGTCAGCGTAGCGAGCTGGAGAAGAGCAGGAGGAAGCTAGAGGGTGACAGCAGAGCCACACAGGAGAGTCTGGGAGAGATGGAGAAGAACAGGAGTGGGCTGGAAGACCTCATCAAAAGGTCAAACACACACTCACTAATGTCGCAGATTTACAGTACGTGACTGAATTTCACAGTGTGTGACTAAATTACCCAACATTACATCTTTGTTAAACTGTGGTATAACTCAGTTTTGACAATACTGTTCTGGAAGTTGGTCCATCACTGAAATATGTGAAGAGCTTTGATGGATTCAGTTAGGCACAGATGTTTTATCCTCAGCACCAAATGTAATGTTATTTGTGTTTTGAGCTCCATCATCAGGTCAAAATACCAGCAAAATGATGACTAACATGGTAAAATTGTAACTCTAGCAAACATCACTATGCTGACGTTGTCATTTTACTCTAAGTATGTTGCAGGCTGACGTTAGCATTCAGCTTAAAGCACAGTTTTGCTCACACACAGACTCACAGATCTGATAGACTCTTGTGTTTTCCTCCCTTCTCCATTTTGTATCCTTTTCTATTACATGATCACTCACTTTGTAAACATGATCATGCTTTGTACAGTTTACTGAAACACATTACAGGATTTCTTTCTTTTTTTTTGTATTTGTCTTAGTTTATATCTTTGTAAACCTGTGGAATCAGCCATGAAGTGCTTAAAAAGGATGATCAATCAGAGATGATGAGAAGAACACCTACATAAAGACATGGACATTTTCAGAACATCATTTCTACCAACTATGAAGTTACCTAATGAACCTTTGTACCTGCCCCAAAAAAATAAAGAAAAAACACAGCCAAATGATTTTCATGAGATTTACTCTACACTCCAGCCTGTAGTACTACAAGTCATGCGTGTGACAGCAGGTCTTATCCACGGCCATCAATCGATGTTCCATTGAAATAAGAGCTGCTGTGATCATATCTGTCAACCCCGGGAAAGAGACCAGCCGGTGGACTTAAAAACACTCTTGATGTTCTGATATGGTGCTGGTGTCCTGAGGCAGAGCAGCTTGGACAGTAATATGTGATCTACCTGCTCCACAGTCCAGCTACCTCCACTCTGAGCCGCATGTTCCCCCCAGGCAGCTCAACATGTTGCTATCTGCCCTCAGTAATATGAGAGTGAATGGAGTCATTCACTGTACTTTACCTTGCAGCTGCAATTAAGCGGAGACAAGATCCAACTGCACGCATACACACACACACATACACACCCATACCAACACAGTTATATATGCATACTGAGCACAGCCATCACTGAGCAATAATGTCTTAAAGTTAAAACTTGTTCTTTTTGGCATCAATAACTGTATGAGCCTCTTTCACAGTGAACACTGACAGAGTGACTCACCTTGTTGCTAAGGTGCTGTGTTTTCCAAACACTCCACATTTGGAGAGAATATGAAATCTGTCACTCAGTCAGATTCGATTCTAAAGTCAGTGAAGGTTTATTGGCATGATGTTCTGATTAAAGAACATGTTGCTGACACATGCAGAGCACAATGAGGAAATAAAGCATTCAATTAATATGTGACTAATTGAACTACAGTAAATGGAATGAGGACATGTAAATACTGAACACTCACATTCTGTGCATTGCACAAGTTACAGAAGAGAGGAAAAAATGTGTACATGAAAGAATTACTGCTGTTATTGCTTTGTCCTGCAGCCTGTGAGATAAGTGGGAACACACTCAGTGTATCTGCCTCACCCACCATTTGCTAAATATCACACAGATCGACAAAGATATTGCTATGTGAGTTACGTCTAAAACAGTGTTTTAATTCTGCTGTATTTAGTGAAAATTACTTGCTCTCTGATTTTGTTTCAGTACTGGATCAGTTGTCCTGTCCAGCTTCAAACCAGCTGTTTTTTCCAGTGGTTCAGTAAATGTGGTGTGTGATATCTGTTTCTGTCTGCAGGAAGGACCTGGAGATCATCAGTGCTAACTCCAAGCTAGAGGCAGAGGAGGCCATCAACATCGAGCTGCAGAGGAAGAGCAAGGAGCTGCAGGTCAGACACTTTCATTTGTGTGCACACAGCACAGCACACACTGAGTGTGTATTGTTCACACTGTGGAGACAAGAATATGTTCGCACAGACCATGTGAACATTTTGGGAAAAAAAAGCTTCAATTGGTTTAATTTTAGACATGGTTTTTAATTAGGGTAAATCTTCAGGAAATGAACGTGAACCAATTTGTGTGAATCCAGACAAGACTGCTAACAACTGTATGGAGACTAATGCGGATCCACATAAATGATAAAACCTGATAAATGCAACGTCCTCAAAAACCAGACAATAAAATGTGTGTGAATGTCTGTGACGGTTGAGGGCTTAGACTGGCATAGCAAAGTTGTACCATGCTATCATTCAGTTAGGAAGGCAATTTAACTTCTACAAGCCACTGATGTGCAGTTATTGTTATTTTGGTGACTTTCACTTATACAGACACAACACAAGCATACTTGTGTTAAATAATTGTTGGAGTGAGTCCTAAAGCAGTTTTACTTTAATATGATTTACTTGTAGACGAGTTCAAACCTGCACTAAACTGTTACGTTTTATTCATTTAGTGGAAGTAAGGATTAAAGAAGACCAACGCTAATGACGAGTTAGTCAGTCTCTCTGTACTTATCTTCCCTTTCATTCCATGAATCATGGAACCCGGTGCCATGTGGCCTTTAAAACACAATATATAACTAGTTTAAGTGACTATTTAAGAAGCATCTCAGATGAGAGGTGGAACTTCTTCAAGAACTTGAAGCAAGTCCAGCTGACTTTCTTCAGATTCTTAGAAAATACCCAGTTCAACTTGTTAAAGGGCTCTGCAACTACACCTGCACCCAGCATTGTCTTTTTAAATAATCACTGCTTGAATAGTGCATTTGTTCCAGCAGCAGGACTGAGTGTGTGTGTGTGTGTGTGTGTGTGAGCGCAAAAATAACAAAATAAACTACAGTGTGTGTTTGACGGGGCATGTCACCCAGTGCAGGTGTGGCTTATTTAAAGATATGAATTGGTTTTGGACAATAGTGAAGCTCTGTACACACAGCACTTACCTGTGTGACTCACTGTTAGTTTACTGTTTGTAAAGTGCACACACTTCTTCCCTTTGCTTTTAGTTGATAGTCATCTCCCAGACTGGTATGTGCCTTCCATCTGCAGCCTCTAATTTGAGAGATGCGGTGAACATTTTCAAAGAGCTGTGCACATCACATCCAATAGCAGCACCTTGATGAAATCTTCCTCGACCTGCAGCTGGCTTTCAAGATTAATGCAAATCATCGGGAGCACTTAAGGTTTCGTTTGGAGGACATACTGACACGTGGGAAAAAGAAAGCTATAAAAGTAACATACATACATACGTACATACATAAGGGACTGTCTTTACACTGACTTAAACAGAACTCAATATTAAGTCATTATAAGTGGATTATATCTGGTTGGAATGTCAACCTGTGGCTCTGATTGGCTCGTGGCAGGAGGTTGCTTTCTTAAACAGACATGCAGGGGGCTCAGCTGCAGCTCACAGAGGAGTGCTGAGACACATTCCTGCCTTTCAACAGAGCTGCTGGGCTCTGCTCTGTGATTGGAGCAGTCACTTCACGGCTCCACGCCTGTCAGGAGAGGGTTAAAACACACCGCCTACATACACACTGATAACCATCTCCTGGTTGGGAGTATTTGCAGTCAGCAGCTTTTCCTTCTGCTTTAACAGAAACAAACGTCTTCTTTAGACGTGGAGTTCTCCATATTTCTTCTTCTCAACGTTATTAAGCAAAACATGACACACACTCATTCTTTGATAAATGTTGTAGTAGTACTCTTTTGTACTCCTTGTTTGGAGTAAATTGAACCTAAAATGTAAAATACGGAGTGTCCCATTCAGAGATGAAACATGTTGAATAGACTCCTGTCTATGTGTATACAGATTTGTGTCTTGTTTAATTTGTGAGTGAATTACATGTTGTTTTGACTTTTACAGGCATTAATATCAGAAATGAATCATCTGTATTTTATGCCATGTTATGACATCAGCCTCAGATGTACTTTATGTGTGTAGTGCCAGGCATGAGCAGAGATGGTGAACATGGTCTGAGCCTTGTTGTTGTGAGCCTGCTCACTGTTCACTGTACGTCACCACCATGCTGAGCATGAGAAACTTTTATTCATCTTTCCTCATCAATTTTGGTTTATAAAACAGAAAAACAGAGCGATGACAAAGTGTATGAGAACCACGCTGCAGTTTGAAGTCAGGCATTGTGTAACTGTATAAAATAAGGGGATGACACTGCGTTTAAGTGCTGTCCTCTCCAGATTGATGCACTGTGTTGCACCAGTGTTTCTACTGGCACAACTGTGTGAATTTCCAGTGTCAGCTCTGAGGTGGAAATAAATGGGAGATGGAGCAAACCCTCACAGGACCGAAGTGTAATGTGATCACGCTCACATAACGCTACATGATTTATGCTCGGTTGCTCAACATTCAAATGAGTGTTTCTTTACCAAAGCCAGTGTTGATGACAGCTGCAGAAAGACAGTAAGTGGAGATGAGTTATAGCACGGTTGCCTTGTTCTGGCTGTCACATTTTGACTTGTCACTGCAGGAATAACACAGCTGTAGCTAATGACATTATCCATGGCTCTGTTCCATTTAATGTTCTTATAAATCATGCCCGGGTCCCGTCAAAGTAACATCCAGCTGCTATTAATGCTGGTGTTCACAGGTAGAAATCTGCCGTGACAAATCCATCTCCACTTTTATGCAGATGAGTCATATAAATCAAGATATTCCTTTGATTATTCTGCCAACCTTGTTTAAAGACGTAAAATCAGCAACAAGCCATTTAGTCAGCTGAACAGTTTGTGTTTTTTTGACATTGTGTGCTCCATCAGAATGTGACAGCCTTTAACAGGGCATAACTAACCGTATCAAGTAGTGAAAACTGAATGATTTTCTTTTGTGAAGCCACACACATCTACCATCCAAGCATATATCAAACTTTATTCTGATCCTCCTCAGCTGCTGAGTGCTGCACAATGCTACAGTTTAGCTATTCAGCCTCAGTGTGTCGGTTTCCTACCACGTGTTCATGCGCGTTATCCATTTTATGCATAAAAAAACCCGCAAAATAATGCCAAAAATGGAAAAGAAATACAGATATATCACCACAAAAGTTTAGACCATGTAAAGCAATAATAATTATGTGTTTTAAGTTTGTTACCTCACAGAAAAATGTGTTATTAACCATTTTTCCCATGTTGAATGATTAAAAAAGTATATCAAATAAAGTTGAATTAAGGTGGAAAAAGTTTATCGATAAAGGCAAAGTGTGACAAAGCGCAACACAAAGGTAACTACATTTATGTTCTATTGAAAGTCCTTTTTTTAAGCAGTATGGCTCACTGTAACATGAGTTAAAGTTGTGAGGATGTAACCATGTATGAAAAATGTATCAAAATCCAGCACAGAGCAGCTGGTAACTCTGCCCTGCACTCACTTCTTTTTAGTACATGTGTCACTTTTCTTTCTATCCAAACCTGTAATGTCAATGTAATGTGTTTTGGAAATGATTCAGCCCAAACCTTCAGCCCTCTGTAATGAGCAGCACTCTCTCCAGAGCCCCGCTCACAAATGCTTCAACATGTGCAGAGATGCAGAGCTTTGACAGAGCTATCAGTGACTGTGACTGGCGCGCTGACTCAAACCACTGCGGCCTTTACAGTGGAACAAAAGCGTGCCACCTAACTGAACCTCAAATCACAACTAAAGTAAGGGAAAAGTCGTTACGGTAGTGGCCACACGGATTATAAACAAGTCATTTTGGTGTGCGCAGTGGAAAATCACCACAGCAGTGACCGCGAAAGATGCTGTCGTTTAAAACGCCATCTTCAGGATTACACTTTTGAAAGGCCTTACAGCACATAATCATTGTATAATTAAGATTAGGGCGGCATTATTTGTTTGGATTATCCAGGTTTTAGCGCTCTGTTTACTCTGGGGTTTCAGTTTGCTGCTGGACAGAGCGCTGAGTTTACATTGAGGCTTCTCCTGCAGATCTTACTGTGTCATCCAGATAGAATCGGGCACGTCTGAGAGCTTTTATCTGTGTCACTGGTGCATGCAGCAGACAATTTGTTTTGTCTGTGTCTCCCACTTCGATGGAGCGAGCGAATCACTCAGAGTGGGAGAGAAGGGCAGAGTGAGCCAGAGTCACCGGGGGAGACGGCGATTTCAGTGTTCAGGTGGTGCTTCTTCGCTCCGCCAATGCCTCCGGGAGGCTGATGTTTGGTCCAGAGGTTTGCAGGAGGAAAAAAATAAAGAGCGCCTTTGTGGAGGAGTGAAAGGCGATCCGTGTGTCTTTGAGGCCGGGCGTGTTTTCGCATCTACTGTAGCTTTGGCATTCTCCCTATCTCACAATGAGGCCATTATCTGTGCGTCTGTGTGTGTGTGCCGACTTCTCCGCTCCTCCCGCGGGTACAGATGCAGGTGGATGGTCGGCCCACCTCCTCTGACGCCCACTCGCGTCTGGTTGTGATGTAAAGGTCACATGAATAAGTCCATGAATCTGAGAGGAATCAAAGAGATGGCTTTGTCTATCTCTGATGATGAGGCCGCCTCTCCCTCTCTGACGGGCTGTGATTTAAAGCAGTCGGCTCGCAGGGGGTGTAACGGGGGTCGCGGGCCTGCAGTCCTGATTTCTTACAACAGCTCTTCAGTGGGTTTATTACATGGCCGTAAAGCAGTTACCCTCAGTGCTTTAAAGGATCATCACGATCTGAGAAGATAAAGCTCGGTCTTGCCTAACAGATGTTTCCCTTCAGGTGTCACATCAGATTGTGTCTGGGCGGCGCTTATAAATTCTTCTCAAGGATTTGGTGAAACATCGTAATGCAGAAGAGGTGCTTTCATTTGTTCAGATTTTAAGAACCCATCGCCCCAAACAAATGGGATGAATGGAATTTTGTTTTTAGTAATCGCAGCCATAAATTCGACCGCAACATTTCTCTCCAGAAACAGTGCCCCCTTTTAATTCACAGCGTCAACACTTTTTATAAGGGCTCTTTCTTTGATCAAAAGTTGTTTCACTTGCTTTTACTTTTTGTAATTTGGATGCGCTGAGTCTTTAAAGCTGCATTAATTGATTTTTTTTTTCAGTTGGGTATTGGCACAACAAGCTGTAAACACAATGCTGACACTGCAGTACTCAAAATCACTTCAGCATTTTGAGATATACTCTTGACTTTTAGATCTGTATCAGTCTCAGGTCTGTGAGTCAAAGCATGTTTAACTAGCATCTGCTCATTAGTTAACTGTGGAGGTATGAGAAAAGCGTCCTGACGACTCATGTTTCACTCATGCTGAACGTGTATAATGTATTCACCTACTTTAAGTTTAATGCTCTCATTTTGCAGAAGAATTGTAGTGATCTTTATGTTGGACTCTGGCAGAAGGCTGCTCTACATTCAGCACTGTACCTGAGTTCATCCTGTGCACACACAGACGGAGCACTGACGCTCACATACGCCTCCTGCAGAGACGCTTCCCCATCACAGAGCGGTGTTGTGAGTCAGGACAAATACAAACAGGTCTGGAGCTGGAGTTATTCTTTAGTGAAGGGATCCAGTGATGACAAAGACCCTCCCTGTTTTTGTTCCAGCACTCAAAACGGTCACGAATAATTAAAACTCAGCTGTGTACAGTTCACTGCAGTGACCTGGGAGGAAACCTTTGGGATTTGGAGAGAGCACTGGGATCTCTTACAAATCAGGGAGTGTACTGTAATGATGTATTTCCTGCAGTAGGTCTGAAAATACCAAACTTTTGAAGTGTTCTATTTTAAAATGAAACACAATCACATGTAATGACTGTCAGATCATACATGTAAAAACTGTTACGATTTACTCAGGCAGACAGGGCAGGACCCAAATGCAGGACACGAACTAGGAGCGAGGGTGCAAGACGTTTTAATAATAACATAAGAGTCCTTTCAACAGGCGAAATCCAAAAACAACTCAAGAACCAGGCAAAACTCAAAAACTCACTTGATGGCAAAAATTATCCAAAGAAACAAACAATGCAAGAAACTAGAGGCACAGATACGTGGAACAAGACTGGAACACATGAACCTGACTTGCAGGACATCATACAAAACATGACTTGAGGATCTGGCAACAAGACAGGAGAGACACAGACTATATATGCACAAGAGGTAACAAGGAACAGGTGGACACAATCAGGGCGGGGCAGACAATCAGACAGGAGGAAAACACACTGAGGCAGGAAGTAAAGGAACCTGAAACATGAGGGAGAGATAATTTCAAAATAAAACATGACACGCCAGAACAAGGAACCAGAAACATGACAGACATGGAAACTTGACAATACATAACATAACCAGAAACCAGACATGCCATTCAACAATAAACAGGACATGACAATACTACAAGAAAACCAACTAAACACACTAAGCCAAAACATGAAACAGACAGACAAGAAAACTTAAACAAGACAAGACATAACCTAACCCAAGACGAAACCAACAGAACATGGAACAAAACATGATACATGAAAACCAAGACAGGACCAGAAAAAGCCAGACAAGAAATGAAACATGACAAAAACCTACAGTGCAATGTCTGAGTCAAATGTCTGTATCTCTGTGGCACAGTGTGCACCTGTGCTGAGCAGGCATTACGTCATTTCCAATAGCACAGATCTGACCTGCGTCATCGCTCGAGTCCGAGGCTTTGACCAGGTCAACAGCACCTGTCATCACCCGGCCAATCAAACCATGACTTGTACTGTTGGAAGCCGTACGCCTCCATCTGAAGCCGTTTAAAAGAACAAAGCAGATTCCAGCCCAGTCGCAGGGACCTGAATCCTGTGAGCATGTGTGGATAGCATGGTGGACCGACACCAGCAGGGGGTCTGAATCGCTCCGTGTCTGCAGGACTTTCAATTGTTTGGCTCGTTTTCCCCTCTGACTGACATGAGGGGGGGGGTCTCACAGGATATGGCTGCCCACGCCGCTGAATATCCCCTCAGACACAAGCGAGGAGACATCAGTTCTGAGGCCACATCTGATTGCAATTTACGGACAATTATTATGGTTTCAGAGTGCGGCGGGGGAAAAAGAAAGCTAAAACTTTAAGCACATACAATTATGGAGATCAAACCCTGCAACCATTCTCAGCAATAATGGGCTTATTTAGTTATTTCCCCACATGACTCCACGAGTGCTCCTATGTGGTGAAGGTAGTGTGAGATAATTTAGAATAGAATAAATTTCATTTAGAAAAGTGTCCAAAATCAGTGTCTAAACTCTTTGTGACATAGATAAGCGGTCCAAATTGTGTTTATCCATGCAGTCTGGCTCAGGGATCTTAACACTGTTACTACACTGTGTTTTCTACAATTGTATTAGAGCCGCAATATTTATTTTGAGGCTGGTTTGAGGCTGTGGAAAGGAGGAATTTAACAAGAAACAGATATGTGAGTGGGGAACTGTGAGAGACAGAAAAAGGCTGTGCATGCATAAGGGGGTGTGGACAGTAAAATGCCAGAGGGGATCAACAGTGAAGCTGTGTGTGTGTGTGTGTGTGTGTGTGTGTGTGTGTGTGTGTGTGTGTGTGTGTGTGTGTGTGTGTGTTCGCGCGTGC
>JBAJHX010000024.1:12332266-12346077 GCA_037176925.1 Amniataba percoides | reverse complement strand
GTGTGTGTGTGTGTGTGTGTGTGTGTGTGTGTGTGTGTGTGTGTGTGTGTGTGTGTGTGTGTGTGTGTGTGTTAGAGCGTGCATGTGTGTGTGTGGGACAGTCAGTCAGTCAGTCAGTCAGTTGGGCTGCTGCTGCCTCACCATGGCTGTTCTCTCTGCAGATGTCCTACGCTGGCATGTGAGTTTTTATTGAACTTTTTGTATATTCTGTTAATGGGTAACTTTAGAAAAATGCTGCTGACAAAAGTAGAACAGGTTTATGTTTATATGTGTTATTTTTGGCTTTATGCTGTGACACATCTGAGACCACTCTTTCTAAGAATATTTTAAATTAACTCTGCTTGCTTTAGTAATGAAGTATAAACAGTACAAATGCAAAGCATGCATGTCTGTTAATCTTACCATAAAGTATCTGTTAGTGTCATGTTTGGGGAGCTTTGGGTGCCTTGTAGCTGGCGAGTGGCTTTCACCACATCAGTGAATGTGCTGTAGGTGTTGTTGCTGTGAATGGCTCCGGGCTACACGCCATGTCAGACACACTTCCTGACACTGAGACACAGATATGAGCTGGAGATAGCGCAGAACATGACACAACTTGGAAGGATGCAGCCAAGTTGGGAAACTAGTAATACATTTTTATTAGCGGTTCAAAACGCGGCTTTGGCACGAGATTAGTGGAAGTGAAATGTGCTGCGACTGATTTATTTGTGTTAGATCATTCAGATTGTTTTGACGGGTAAGATAATATTAGGAGTATAAAACCACACTTAAAATGCACACAAATGGCTAGATTTGATATTGGATTAATACTGGAACCATTGTTACAAATGCATTAATGTCTACAAAGACTTTTACTGTTATGGTTAGTGTAGTTGAAGCGTTTCATTGATTTGCAAAAGATTCTCATTTGTTCTGGGTTAACAAAAATGTTGGTAGAACTTTATTTTATTACCCTCCTACCTGCTACATTTATGGTGTAAGTAATACATAAAAAGTTCATTAATGGTTCATTACATGCTATAAACTGGCTGTAAGTGTGGAGTGAGTAAGTGAAGCATCAATAATTGTGCATAAGCAGTAATATTAACTATAATTCGTTATAACACAGTCATATATGATTATACCAGTTGGATCATACAATACATTACATGTCTTCAGTAGTTTTAAACACTAAACAGCTTTAAACATGTGCAAATCATTTACACACAAGTATGTATGAACAGTTTTTTTAGTTGTAAGATGTATTATTAAAATTTTGTTTGTTTGTTTATTTTTTATCTAAATAATTTATTTAACCAAGATATGGCCTCACTGAGATTTAGTTTCCTTTACAGAAGCATCAGGCAGAATATACAACATAGATTATAAAACATATAACATAAACTTAGTGTCTGATGAATTAGATAAAATAACAATGATTGTGATATCTACACTGTCTATGCAGTCTTTGATGCTGCTTGGGAGAAGCATCACTTACTTCCAGTCAGGACTGTGAAACCAAGAGAAAGCAAAAACATAACACAAATTCCTAGAATGTCATGAAAATGGCACCAA
Organism: Amniataba percoides; assembly: GCA_037176925.1. NCBI lineage: Eukaryota > Metazoa > Chordata > Actinopteri > Centrarchiformes > Terapontidae > Amniataba > Amniataba percoides. Next base: position 12,344,523 of record JBAJHX010000024.1, on the reverse strand, counting down.
TGCTTTTTCGTCTTGCTGACCGGACATAGCAGACCCAGCCCTGGGTCAGAATACAGATAATGATGGTGACTACAGACATTCTTGCTCTAAATTGCTACCTGAGGAAAAAGCCAGAGGCATGCCAAATCCCCAGAGAAAGCAGAATGTATGAAACGGCCTCACCACACACAAGTGCTGCCCTGAAATAGCAAACAATCTGCAGAGGTGACGCCCCATTTGTTCTCTGTCAGAATGATATAGGCACTCTGAAAGCAGAGGATAACAGCTCAACTTCAGATATCCTAGTCATATTTTACACTTTAGTGAAAGCAGACTGTTATTCTTTTAGCCGTTTCACTGAAATCCATTTCCACATTTTTTTCTCTCTTTAGGCTCGCATCGAGGAGCTGGAGGAGGAGCTGGAAGCCGAGCGGGCCATGAGAGCCAAGGTATGGTATACAACTACAAGGCCCTGTGTAACATCTCCCCCCTCTGTAAATGAAACAAAGAGCAGATGAGCCCTAAATCTGTCTGTCAGGCTGCAGAGCAGATAAGACGATGCCAGCAGCCCCGGGATGAGCCGCTCTGCTGCAGCGCTCGGGCCTGTGGTGCTGAGAGCAGTTTGTGGATTGGAGAGAACATTAAAAGAGAGAAAAAAGATTGCCGATCTGTTGGCAGCCGGTGGGGTACGTGTGTTGGTGCTGCGCCTCTGGTCACCCCAAACTATCTGCACCTGTGATAATAAACTCAGGGGGGAAGGACCTTGTGTTTCTGATTAACATACAGGGCAACCCCAGAGGCGTAGAGGGACCCCAACATCCTTTTTCCTCTTTCTTATTTCTTATTTTACCCAATCTTTCTCAAACCCCTCCACACATACACACACACACACACACACACATCGGTGCACCTTCTGTTTCTTGTAATCCAGCTGCCTTGCTCCTAGAAGCAAATCGGAAGAACGGGACATTTTTTCCACCTTCCTTTTCACCGCAGCAGAGTTTCCAAGACATCCTCTTTGTAATGTAAAATGCTTTCAAAACAGCATGCCTGGTTCATATAAAGATCATTTACAGAGGTGGACTCTTTAAGTGCTTGTTGTTTCAAACAAGACGTTCTTAAACCGTATGTGTATTTAAGCCACAGAACCTGTGTGCCCCTCTTAAGACCTGCCTGCAGTTTCCAGGTTACAGTAGGTAAAGGCAGAAATGTAAAGGTACATATTTCACCCAGAGTGTTGAATAGAGTGACAGCGGGCCTGAGGGTGTGTTTTGCACACTTCTCCCCACTCTGGGTGGTATTCCTAATGGTGCTAGCTGGGTCTCCCCCCCACCACCCCACCAGCCTCCAAAGCCACAGAGCGGTGAAAGAGGCAGGCAGAGACATGCATGTCTTTATCTGTTCCACAGGCTGCGTCTTCAGAGGAGCTCAAATACAACATACCTCTGCTGCAGACAGGCTCACTATTGTTAGACTCTGCTCCTCAGGTCGCACGGGGGAGATATCATCAGGAGATAGAGGCTGACAGACAGTGCTATTTTCCATGGGATCTTCTCCCAACTGGAATGCCAGCCGCTCACACACACACACACGCACACACACACGTACAGTACATGTACAGTGGGGTGTTCTTACTCACACAAAAACACACACATACAGCACACACATAGTATTAAACCTGTATGTAATCTTTAAGACAAATACAGATATGACATAAATTAGGTGGCACCACTGACACCCACACTACAGGAGGGTGAACTTTAAGCTGCAGCTGTAATGAATGTTTTTCATGTGAACAGTGGGTCAAATGGCAGTGAGTAATGTGACAGGGGTCACTAGTGACAAACCCACTGAGACTTCCTCTCAGCCCCACTGATCTTTTCAGCCTCTTAGCTCATTGTTTTGGTCTTACCACTTAAACCTCTTGATTCAGTCTCATCAGCCGCAGCAGGTTGCTGTGTGTACCCTACCTGCCCAGCACAGGACAGCAGACAGACAAAGCTAACAGGAGAACATTATATACTGGGGAGCATCTATTTGCGAAAGAGACAGATGTTCCCCTGTGGAGTTGTTGGAGAGAGGACCAGTTTTAAGGAGAGCAAACACTGGATTCACATTCATCAGCTGGCTAGAAACACGACTGCTGGATGTGTAAATAGGTAACTGTTTACTAACACAATCACTGTATTAACTTTATAATGGAGTTATATGTCAGTGTTGTGTGAGCAGCTTGTGTCCTCAAGTGGCCCAGATTAATTCAGGTTTAAAGCTGCATGATCTTTTGTTGTGTGCGATTAATTAACTGTAGCGCAGTGGACATATTAAGGTTTGTAAGGTTTACATGACTAATGTCTTAGCAAACAGTTTTCTATTTACAGTCCCAGCAGAACTGGGGTAACACTGACGTTCATCTGTTGAGTCACGTCTCTGCTGGCCTGATGAATCTAAGTCCAATACTCTCTGCATCTGCCTCATTAGTTGCTCTTTCACTGAAAACAGCTTCCTGCTGCTGCTGAGAACGACTGAAGAGCAACGAGACAGAACTGAAACAGTAAAGATGTAAAACCAAAAGCAATGTCCATTTGAAAATATTCATCAGTGCATCTTTAACATCTAATTTAAAGAATAAATCACCATAGAATTAAATGCCATGAAAGATTTAACCAAGTTAATAAAAAAAAATTCTTATGTATGTTACTATGCAGATAGTTTGGGCTTTTATTTGAACCATCCTCCATCCCAACACAGTGGAAATGGATGCAGTCTTGTGGCAATCGTGACTTTGAATGCAGTGTGTTTGTTGGGAGGCAATGTCCTGCTTACTCTGGAAAACCACTACAGCTCACTGTGAACAGTTTTGACAAACTATCTGAACAGAGACCATTAGATATGCTGCTGGGGGGGATTCACCCTCCAAACACACTAATTAGTCAGCTTAGTTCCACTCCACCCTCCAACTATTAGGGTTATCCATCCTTTTAAAGCTTAGAAACTGCATCAGATTGTTCTGTTGTCAGTGGGTTGTTCAGAAAACACGTTGTTATGTTTGTAACATGGGCTAAGAAGTAATGACACTGGATGTCTCACCTGGCTGACTCACTAAATTCTGTATTTATGTAGCTGTGATCAGGAAAGTCCCCCATCATGGTGGAGGTGGAGGACATGAATGGATACTAGAGAGCACATTTGCAAACACATGCCTGAACAGAGACACGCTCCTACTCCTTCACACTCTTGTGCAAATGAAGATGAATCTCCCTTCTCCAGTGGGAGACTGTGGGAGTGCTGACCCCCTATTAGCATGTGAATGGGAGTGAGTGGTGTTGGGTGGTGCTGATCCAGAGGAGCTGTTGACTCAGTCGGTGGTGTGGAGGAGAGCGACGAGTGAGCCGAGTGCTCGGTGTTAACCCTCGACACAGAGCCAGGCTGTGGACACAGGGCGGGGCGGGGAGGTGTGGGTGGTGGGCCGCAGGTTCCTGGAGGCTGAGCTGGAGGTGTGGTGGGGGTGAAAGGGGAGGCCCCCAGTGAGTATCATCTGTTTTCCCTTGTTCTGCCTGAGGTGTGTTGACGGCTGTGGCTCATTGCTGCTATCAGGGAGGCCTGAGACTGCGGCTTTTACAGGCCAGCCTCAACATCCACGGCTGTCTTTTAAAGCGGCTGTAAAAGACTGGCGTAAAAACAACAAGTGCTTTTAACTGCAGAGCGCTGGCTGTTTGTGCGTGTAATGGCCCAACATTATAAAGTCTCACCATGTGTGCTGTAGTAATGCGTGAGAAGGCTGTCTATGACGACTTTACTGAGCAGTTTATCATTCATACTTTATTATTTGTTTTGTGTTCATATGCAACAAATATATTTTGGATTTCCTTTGATGTGAGGTATTTTTATATTTTTATTATACTACATATTATACTGCTGTGAGATTTTATTATAATGGTGTAACCAGTGTGGATTTTGAGTGTGATCTATATATACAGTATATGGCCAAAGAGTCAGATATTTCTCTCAGGAGCTTTTGGAGACAAAAACAGAGCTAAAGGGAGTGTGAAGTTTGAACTTTACACTTGTCAAGCAGGCACAAACATAAAACTTAACATTGATCCATGTCTGTTAGATGGCAACAGGTAATAGTTTGCAAAAAAGATTCTAACTTTGGACATGTATCATGTAGCCAGGGAGAGTCTTCACAGATTCTTCACATTCTAGATGATGTTCAGTTGCTCAGGCAACTTATAGAATTCATAACAGGAAGAATATAAACTCTAAAGATAGTAGGCCATCTTCTTTTCCTCCATTTTTAGAAAAGAAGTTGTTAGGCAGGTGTGAGAAACAATAAACAGGACTTACTGTGACAGAGAGAGGTGTTTTTCACTGAAATCATTACAGACTAAATGCAGTCTTGTGCCGTGCCTGCTGCATGTATCAATAGGAGACCATGAGAACTTTACAGGGTGGTAATATCTTAATCTGGTGTTTACAGCATGTTAAACAATCCACAGGTAGCCAAAAGTAAGTGAATGCAGCTTTAAGGTCCATTTGCAGCCTGCTAAATACACTATATAATAGACATCAAAATGTGGTATAAAAAAAGACCAGGAGTGGTCTGTTTTAACTTTGTTGGGTGCTCTGCAGTGGACAGAGCTTGGGATGACTTTCACAGGAAACAAGAGTTCACTGATAATATTTGGACTGTGTGACAGCAGCTAACCTCTGTGTTACTCTGACTGGATACCAGCTACCCTCCTGACTCCTGACCCCAGGAAAGATCACTTCCCCTTGTGGGCTGTCAATCATACAGATCCCCCGGTGGTTAAATATCCTGTCCCAGGAGGTGGGACTGACTCAGGACCAGAACAGATGAAGTGTGCAGCTTGACGTTTAAGACAGTGTTCATCCACACATTTATTTGATTTATTTAGATGCAAACTTTAACTCTCTTCTGACTTACCAAACTTATTAATCACTATACTATAACTTATATATACATCAGTGTGACTCCATATAGAGGATCTGTCCACTCATAGACAAAGTCTGATCATGTATACTGTACTATAACAGAATAATAAATAACAACATAATTCGGATCATTTAGTGTTCTTCAACTGCTGCTGTTTTTTCGACAGGTTGAGAAGCAGAGAGCGGATCTAACCAGAGAGCTGGATGATCTCACTGACCGACTGGAGGAAGCAGGAGGGGTCTCCGCCTCGCAGGTAATCATACTACCATCCAGACACACACAATCTGTGCCACTACATTGTTCAAGGCTGCTCTTGGTTTAGATGATTTCTGGTTGAATGCTTGATGTCTCAGTTATATTTATAGTGTATATTTATTTTGTTGTATAACTTATTTATTACAGCCTTATTTACCGTAATACTCATATAAATATGTTTATATGTGCATAGATATATATGTGTGTATATATATGTGCGTGCATATATATGCTATATATGCTATATATTTTAGCATTGTTTGGGGAGCCCGGGATTAAAGAATTTCATTACTAATGATTGCTGATGTAATTGTTTTGTAATTGTAATTGACAATAAATTGTTGAATCTTGAATCTTGAATCTTGATGAGAACATTTATAGCACTCACAGCTTGGTACAAAGTCTTGAAAGGTGTTGAGACAGCCAGCCTGGCTATGCCCATCTGCCTACAAGCGCCACTCGTACCCACTAATTAATTAACTTGGACCAAGCCAACATATCTTTTCTAATCCATACAAAACTCTGACAAGTTGGGTTTTTGCAACAGGCTACTTGCTGGAGTGATTTCTTGGCCGGGCTCAGTCACTTCTTGGACGTTGGTCACCTGGCATCTTCACGTTGATGACAAGACTCCATGAAGTCATTTGTCTGAGCCAAGAAAGAGTTTGGTAGATCATCCCCATAAGAGATTTTGTTTTCTTTGGACAGAGTCAGGCTTGCTGTTTCTCCCTCTGCCCAGTCTTTACTGTATGCTAAGCTAACCATCTCCTGGGTCCAGCCTCTTATTTACACTTATCAAATGAGCATATTTCATTTATTTGTCTTTTAATAATCCCCTAAAAGCTGAGTTCTGAACTGACCCCATGTATTGTCCCGCTGATGAAAATAAATAATATGTGCCGTATGATTAACAGATGGAGGTGAACAAGAAGCGAGAGGCCGAGCTGCAGCGCCTGAGGCGAGACCTGGAGGAGTCCTCTGTCCAGTCGGAGGCTCTGGCCACGTCTCTGAGGAAGCGGCACAGCGACTCCATGGCAGAGCTGAGCGAGCAGTGCGAGTCTCTGCAGCGGGTCAGGGCCAAACTGGAGAAGGAGAAGCAGAACCTGAGGATGGAGGTGGACGACCTGGCCGCCTCTCTGGACAACCTGCAGAAAGCCAAGGTCAGGAAGTCCCGAGGTCTTCATTCAAATGGGACAACTCAGAAACTTGAACATAATGTGTGCTGCTGTGTTTGTGCTGCAGACGTCCTCAGATAACCAGATAAAGAAGCTGGAGGAGCAGCTGTCAGACACCACCAGGAGAGGAGACGACCTGCATAGGGCCCTGACTGAGCTCAGTGTGGCCAAGAACAGACTCACAGGTACTGTGGAACTGCTACATTTTCACCCCCACTATGTTTTCAGACAATTACAGATCAGTTAAGTCACCACAGGTCAGAAACAGTTCACTGTATCTCTTAGTACAACACACTGTTATTGTTACATTTAACAATGAAACTCTTTTTTTTCTCTGTCTTGTTTCCTTCCAGTAAGATCCTACAGGAAGGACAATGTTACTTTTATCTTGTTCCCAATGGCAAGAAAATCTGTGTATTTATTCACCTCGGTGAAATGTAACAGACACAGATATGACTGTAATTTACTGGCAGATGAGACATGACGCTCCAGTTAGTCCTCGCTATTTCATGTGTGTATGTGTATCTTTCTCAGTTAGGGACACAGTGTGGTACAGATCTGCTGTTGCAACCAAACAAAGATAATTACAAGTGCGAGACAAACAACAAAAAAAAAAAAATCACATGGTATGTTGTTGTTGGCTGGTGGCTAAAGAACCTGGTGTATGCACGGTGCTTTACCCCCACTGCGTGCTACAGTGTGTCGATAATCAGGGTTCTTGTGTGTTCCTCAGCTGATAATGCAGACGTGGGACGACAGATGGAGGAGGCAGAGAGCAGAGCCAACCAGCTGAACCGCTCCAAGGCTCTGCTCCAGTCCCAGCTGGAGGAACTGAAGAAACAACTGGACGAGGAGGTCAAGGTCAGTGTGTGTGTGTGTGTGTGTGTGTGTGTGTGTGTTGAAGAATGGACGTCTGAAAAATAAGACATCCAGCATGCACAGAAAGGAAATAAAAATCCCCTTGCCTGTGATGTGCTCGCTCTCCCACTCAACTGTGTCCCTCTGGTGTTGCGGCCAGTGTAAGCAGGCGGTGAGCAGCAGCCTGAGCTCAGTGCGGCAGGAGTGCGAGGTGCTGAAGGAGCAGCTGGAGGAGGAGCAGGAGAGCAAGCAGGAGCTCCAGCGCCTTGTCTCCAAGCTCAACAGTGAGGTGACGCACTGGAGGGCCAAACACGAGTCCGACGCCATCCAGCATGCCGACGAGCTGGAGGACACCAAGTGCGTTGTGTTGATACTGGCGATCAGCAGCCATGTTTGACGCTCTGAATGTATCTCAGTGGTCCGACTAATGTGTGTGTCACAGGAAGAAGCTGGCGACCAGGCTGCAGGAGGCCGAGGAGGCCGTGGAAGCCACCCAAGCCAAATGCTCCTCACTGGAGAAAACCAAGCAGAGGCTGCAGGGGGAGGTGGAGGAGCTCTGCATGGACCTGGAGAAGGTAGAGCCGGAGACACGCTGTGCCACTGTGGTGCCGTGAACTTGCTTGCTGTCGCCTCTGAGCATAATGTTCCCTGTCCCAGGCCAGCAGCTGCGGTCAGGCCCTGGACAAGAAGCAGCGGATCCTGGAGAAGCAGCTGGGAGACTGGAAGCAGAAGTGCGAGGAGCTGGTGGCCGAGGTGGAGGGCTGCCAGAAGGAGAGCAGGCAACACGCCAGCGAGCTCTTCAAACTCAAGACAGCCCACGAAGAGTCTCTGGAGCAGCTGGAGGCCTCGCGCAGGGAGAACAAGGCCTTCCAGGGTACAAGAGCGCACATGTGACGGAGGCTTTAAAGAACAGCCTGACATATTGAGAAATCTGCTTTTTCTTCAGCCACGAGGCTATTAGCTTAGCTTAGCATAAAAACTATGGACTAACAGCCAGCCTGGCTGTCCAAAGTTTAAACCGACTTGAACTATCAACACACATGAAGCTGAATAACTGTCACATTGTCTCACTTGTTGAAACAGTACACACACTCAGATGTGGAAAACATATGGGAGGGACGCTGGGAAAATAGAAAACTTGTTGCTTGTGTAGAAACTGTTGTGACGTGCAGCTGAACAAAACCAATTTTGTTACTTTTCATGTAGAGATAAAACGTTGAATGTGATCATTACGGAGCTTTAGAAGTGCTGTATGTTTTGTTTCTGGACTTCAGACAAAGCCAGGCCGACTGACTGTTTTCCAGCCTTTATGCTAAGCTAGGCTAAAGCTTCATACTTCACACAAAGACATGCTATCAATCTTCTCACCTCGCTTTCAGTGACAAAAATAATTAGCCTCACAGCGTATTTTGTAAAATGTCAAACTGTTCCTACTTTGAGAGGCTCTCAGTGGACGTAACAGTGTGACTTGACGTGTGTGTGTGTGTGTGTGTGTGTGTGTGTTTCTTCTTTGTCTGGCAGAGGAGATAGCTGACCTGACAGACCAGCTCTCAGATGGAGGTAAAAGTGTTCACGAGCTCCAGAAGGCAAAGAAGAAGATTGAGATGGAGAAGGAGGAGTTGCAGGCCTCATTGGAAGAGTCTGAAGCAGCTTTGGAGGTACTGAAGCTTCATCTCTGCCTGCTAGCTGTGATATTTGGGCCGGCTTGTATTGTCAGCATGTGCTACACGCTCAATTTTTATTTGATTCACTTTTGATTTAATATAGGTGGGATAATGCCACACACACCTCCCTCATCTTTCTTTCAATTTTTTTTCTTTCCTGGTGTGTTTGTTTCTTCCTCGATTCCTTTCTTCCTTGCTTCCTTCCTTCCAGGCTGAGGAGACCAAGGTGCTGAGGCTGCAGCTGGAGCTGTCTCAGGCTAAAGGAGACCTGGAGCGCAGACTTCAAGAGAAGGAGGAGGAGATGGAAGCCGCCAGGTACCTCAGCTCCCTCTCAGTCCTTCATGTTCCTCACCTCTGAGACAAATCCTTTTTCACCACGTCTCTCCCCACAGCTGCACAGACCACATGCAGATTCAACCTGCTTTACCAAGCTGATGATGCAAAAAATTGGAGATCCGATTACTGCGTTAAATCAAATTCAGAAAGACTGATGTCCTGATTATCTGCCCTGAACCACTAAAAACCTGGGTGCTTTGCTCTGGTGGCTCGATCACATAATAGTTAATTCAGGTTAAGAAAAGAAAGATCTCATGTCTTAAAGGAATAGTTTGACATGAAACATCCATTTACTTTCTTGCCCAGAGTTAGAGGACAAGATCGATATCACTTTCATATTTTTTTCATTCATTACTATCTTAGCATAATCAGCATCTCAGCTTCTTTTTTTTTATGTGAGTTTACGTACTTCTTTATCCCGTGGAATAATTGTTGATTGCTCCGTTGTTGCTCTAACCTGTTTTTCATCCTGTCCTTTATTTCCCTTTATTCCTTCAACAAAGTCTTCCTCTACATTCTCTGTAGAGGTAAGCTCTGTCTCATTAAACTCCTCCTCTCTTAAAACTCAGCTTCACTGCCTCTACAGCACAGTTCACCTTTATAAAACCTGCCTGTCCAACCCTCCCCTCTCCGCCTGTCAGGAAAAGCCACCAGAGGGCGCTGGAGTCCCTGCAGGCCAGTCTGGATGTGGAGGTGAAAGGCAGAGGAGAGGGACTGAAGCTGAAGAAGAAACTGGAGGCTGATATCAACGAGCTGGAGCTGCAGGTGGACCTGCACACCAAGAACAACGCAGAACTCAGCAAGAACAGCAAGAAGATGCAGCAACAGATTAAGGTCTGATAAGATGTAGTGTGTTTTTTACAGCAGGGGTTTGAAATGGTCTGCTTTGTCAGAGGATTTTCTTACAGAGGTACTGTCCCTGTCTCAGGAGCTGCAGGCTCAGTTGGAGGAGGAGGTGCGGAGCCACGAGGAGAGCAGGGAGGAGCAGGCAGCGATGGAGCGACGCTGTGCTCTGTTGGTCAGCGAGGGTGAGGAGACTCGTGCAGCTCTGGAGAGCGCAGAGAGAGCCCGCAAGGCCCTGGAGACCGAGGTGCAGGAGGCCAACGAGAAGTACAGCGACCTCAACAACCAGGTGATACTCAGTGTCCCTCTGCTTTGGGTGATCAGGCATTTGCTAAAAGTTCAAAGGTAGACTGACAACTTCCTCTGGCGTGTTCAGTTCCAGTCGGCTCTGAGTGGGAGGAGGAAGCTGGAGGTGGATCTCCAGACTCTGCAGCAGGAGCACGAGGAGCTGCAGGGAGAGCTGAGAGGATCAGCAGACAAAGCCAAGAAGGCCAACTATGAGGTAAAACAACCGTGATGGACTCAGATGTTACAGCGGTAGAAATTCAACACACGCTCAGTTATTTGAAGTCATGTGTTCTTAATGGGTGGTGTAATTCTTCCAGTTGGCGCGAGTAGGTGAGGAGCTGCGTCTGGAGCAGGAGCACACCCTCCACCTGGAGAGAGTGAAGAAAGGTCTGGAGACTCAGATCAAAGACATGAGCAGCAGGCTGGACGAGGCTGAGCAGATGGCTCTGAAAGGAGGCAAGAAGATCATCCAGAAATTGGAGGGGAAGGTACGGAGTCACAGAGACGTTCAGAGTCAGTCCATCTCGTTTGTCAACACACTCTGACATCTACTGGCCTGATTGCACTGAAACCTGGTGTGATTATTCCTGATGTTGATGACCTCGCTGACCTTTTATTCAGCACCACTAGTAGGCCAGTTATACAGAGAAATACCAAAATCTAGAAAAATACAAAACAAATTTACTTCTCCTTTATTGGATTGGAACTGTGTGTTTTTCTTCAAATTACCCTAAGAATACGAGACAGTCAGACAGGTTGTTACAAAGCTCCAGGTTTTGCAAACTTGTTAAGAAGAAGAACACAGGCAGGTAGTAAAATTATTGCTCAAACTCTTGTAAACGTCCCCCAAAGTTTACTCACTTTCCGTCATTTCAGCACACACAGAGTGCAATAACAGGTTATTATAAACAGGTGTGCTCATGTTAAGGTTTTCCTAAAACAAAGTTAAATTGCTGTTTTGTTTGAAAAATAGTCTGACTGCTCATGTCTCTTGCTCCACTGGACTTCTTTAAACAATGATGGCTCGTTCTGAGAGCTCAGCTTATTACTTTGGTCAGTAAAACATTATCAACACAGAAAATCATAATTTGTCTCTGAGTGTCTGCTTGCTCAGCTTGTGTCAGTTCGATTAAACACATTTATTGAAGAATTTGCAACAATAGAATATTGACTGATACTGAAAAACTTGTTAAGATATTAACAAAACATGACATGACGCTGATGCAGAAGCTATCTTAAAGGTATAGCGTTCCTCCTGGTGAATGTAAACCCCTACAGCAGTATGAGGGGTAACGTGTTGAAGAAGCGGAGGTAAAGTCCCTATCGTGTGTCTGTGTGCAGGTGAAGGAGCTGGAGCTGGAGCTGGACTCGGAGCAGAAGAGACACGCTGAGACAGTGAAGACGCTGCGGAAGAACGAGCGTCGACTGAAGGAGCTGCTGTTCCAGTCAGAGGAGGACCAGAAGAACCAGCAGAGGATGCAGGAACTGGTGGAGAGGCTGCAGAACAAGATGAAGGCCTACAAGAGACAAGTGGAGGAGGCTGTACGTCACCCCGTCCTCTCACACTCAGAACCTGACACACAGCACATGTCGTTGATTATCGGCTTTGATCGCTCACACGCTCTCTGTCATCACTGCAGGAGGAACAAGCTAACATGAACTTGGCGAAGTACAGGAAGACCGTCCACGAGCTGGATGACGCTGAGGAGAGAGCTGACATTGCTGAGTCAGCACTCACCAAGATCAGGACCAAGAACAGAGGCAGCTTCGGCAAAGGATACTCCTCTGTAAGTTATACTGCAACATGTGCCTGTGACATCCATCAGACATTATTATTATTATTATTATTATTATTATTATTATTATTATTATTATTATTATTATTATTATTATTATTATTAT
>JBAJHX010000024.1:12305071-12329208 GCA_037176925.1 Amniataba percoides | reverse complement strand
ACAGAGGGAGACAAACACACACACACACAAGGAGAATGGGGGAACAAACACAGGGGAGGCAGACAGGGACCCTAACAAAAAATTTTTTTCAGATTCAGTTTTCAATGTGATAATTCAAGCTGAGTGATTCAAATCCACATATAAATAATCTGAATCTTCAGTTTGTAGTGACACATCCCTCTGCACTTAAACCCGCTGCTTCATGTACTTTTGTTTTTTTAAAACTTGCAGTGTGTACATTGTGCGTGCGCTACCAAAGGAGAGCACACATAATGAGTGAGAGGTGCACGATTTAGTAAAATAAGGACTCAAACTTGAAAAAGAAAATGTTATGTAACCAATCAGGTGCTCTTTAAGCTACAACAGCAGCTGTCAACAGTCAACTGGTTGAAAGCGACTCGAATTGGTAAAACTGATAAAGCATAGCTGACATAAACTGATTGACATATTTATAACTAATCAGTCACTAATGGCTTATAAATGACAATCATTGTGATAAAGTGTTACCTGCTAAGATATGCAGTATGATGCCATCGACACATGGGTCAGAGTATTTTACCTAATCTATCTGATAAAGTGTATCTGTCTGAACTTTTAACCACACCTTTATTATCACTGCCTAAACCTGTAACAAGGCCAAACCTTTTTATTGTTGAATGTGAAAACCTGTTTTCTAGGAAATAAAATGAGACTTTTTTTTTTTCATTTATTCATGTTTTCCTTTGTCTTTTTCCATTTGGTGGTAATACAAAAACATCACACCGAAAGCAGAATAATCAGAAAGGAGCATCTGTAATGACATAAGATACATTTTCATTTTATTAATGAAAAATGGCAACCTTTAGCTGTTAATGTACGAAAGCATCTCAATCGTCTTCTCTCAACAGTAAAGTAATACTAAGCAGTAATACTGGTCACGACGTGGTGGTAAAGGAGAATCTGGTACAACATTTAGCTTCTGCAGGCTGTAGAGTCTTAGAGGCTGTTATTTCTCTTGCATATAAAACACTTTCATATATTATCAGTACCAAATTTCTGTATATCATATGTCTTTGTGTAAGATTCTGCTATTTACTGTATTTTACATCCTTTTTTTCTACTGCCTCCTTTCATTGCAAACCACACGTCCCATATATTTACATCAGGCTCCACAACACTCCCAGCTTCAGTAATAAAATGTGTAACAAGGAAGTTCTCTTTAGAATCATTTTCATATGAACAGCAACTTACAGTATATTCATCAAAAATCATTTGGGCATAAAGTGCAATTGGCTGATTTAATATTCTTATAAGGAATGCAGACAAACACGGGTGGGAATCAAACTGTTCTTGAGCTTTTTGGATTGATTTCATTTTCTTTGTCAGAGATGAGAACAAGTGTGGCCAGACTGATGATGTTCATCCACAGCAAACTGACTGTTTGCTGAACCCCGACCCCAAACAGTGGATGTAATAAGAGTGCAGCTCTGTATCTCAGGCAGGGTGGTGTCTTTTTATCAAGAAACAAAAGCAAAGGTGTAGGTAATGAAACACTGTGGCTATCTGCTCTTATGTAAGCTGCCAACATTTTCCTTCCTAATGCTCGTTTTACCACCTTCAGTAGTGACCTGGCATCATGAAAGATAACTGTCACCTCATTACCTGTTTGTATTAGTCTGTCATTTTACAGGCTACATCATAAAATGACCCACTGAGGGCTGGAACGTCCTCTTCACGGGAGCCAGTGGTTTAGAAGAATGTTAGAAGCTGAACATTTAGCATTAACATGAACTTCTGCTCCAACCTGCCAGTGACAGTCCTCATTTTAGCCCACAAAATCCACATATGAGAAGAGGTGGGGGTTTTTTACACACAGGGGGGCGGGGCTTAGCAAACAGTTAATCCCTGTATGTGGTGGATATTAGTATTAAAATACTTTAGTCTTATTCTGGTACACAGTAATACAACACTCTTAGGACAGAATGCATTTTGCTTAGCAGCATCCGTTAAATCATATTTGCCGACAATTTGCAGTTCTGAAGTCACATCAGCGTCGACGCACGAGTGAATCAGAGAAAATTACCTCACAGAGCAAAAGCACATACAAACAAAAAGCTGTTCAACATCTACAGGTGTTAAATGTTCAGAGTCGCTGCTTCTCAATCGTCTGCTTCACCTTTCGCCTCACAGTTCACACTCACAGTTCCCATCTGCCACCTCAGCTCGGCATCAGCTCGCGTCACAGAAAACTACCCGTCACCCCCTGACATCTTCATTCATCACTCAGAGCTCTCAGTAAACTCCCCAGACACTGACGTCATCCTCAGCTGGTCGCAGGTGGGATGTGTAGAGCCAGTGACGCTGACCCCGTCACCCCCTCAGTCTGTGAGGAGTCACAAGTGGATTAAGTGGATTTCATCTCCCTGTCGGTCCTCAGCCATGCGGCCTCTGGGTCAGTGTGTCTGAGTGTGAGCGTGGGGGGTCAAAGTGTGCATGTGCAGAGGCGTCAGACAGCACTGAGGTCAGATCTCTACGTCCACAGGCCTGATCTCTCCAGTCTTATTCTCACGCACCCACAGCTCTCGGTCTTTGATGGGGTCCACACACTGCAGGAGCTGGTCCACCGGCTCCATCGTCTACAGAGACACAACAGAGAAACAACAGCAGTCAGCTGAAGCATCGCAATACACACTGAATGTCCTCTGCTGCCTCAGGTCATGAGATATTTCATGTTTACACACTCAGAGGGCTTGTAAAGTGGCTCCCTCTGCTGGAGAAGGTGGCATAATGATGGGATATATATATGTATACACACACACACACACACACACACACACACACACACACACACACACACACACACACACCACAACGTGCAGTAACAATAACTGCCAATATGAGGTGCAGAGTGTGCAATAAAAAAGGTGTTGTCTAGTGAGACATAAAACATATAATTGAGTCTTGAGACATCAAGACATCAGATTTGGCACTGAGTGTACGTGTGTGTGTGTGTGTGTGTGTGTGTGTGTGTGTGTGTGTGTTTGTACGTTTACATAAACGTTCATGTTCCCTTCTCTTTATTTAAATTTCATTCAGTTTGCTTAGTGAAGTCGAGGCCAGTCCTCACTAAAGGACATGTTGAGATGTTCTTTGACATTTATTTGTGAATTTAGGAACAAAAGTCAAAGTGTCTTCACAGCAATTATTTTAATACTGACTTGAAGTGGTACTCACACTTTGGTTGAACATGTCTGTCTCATGCCGAAGGGTGGTGTACTGGCACAGATGCTGTCTGATCATCTCCACCCGCTCCACCTCCAGCCGCTCCAGCTCCTGAGGAGAGGAGCAGTTTGTAATGAGTCACAGAGAAATCTGTCTGCACTCAGCAGAAACATCGGCCTACAACTAACAGGGGACTCAGAGATGATTTAACAAGAACAGCTGGCAAATCCCCTCTTCAGCCAACTATTCACACATTTCATGTGGGGGTCAAAGGTCAGGCTGTTGGACGCATTCCAGGACTGTTATGGGGATACAAGCACTTGTGTATGTTCATAGAAAGGTGTAATAAATCTGAATGTGTGAAGTATAATGGAGGGTAACTCTTAAGATGTGTGTGTGTCTGTGTGTCTGTGTCTGTGTGTGTGTGTGTGTGTGTGTGTGTGTGTGATATCTATATTAATGCTCTGTATCTGCCAGAAAGACTGTTTTATTCTTAAATCTTAATTTTCATAAAACATGCTACACTTTTCATTTCATTCATTTGGACTCAGAACTCAAACTTATGCTGGCACAGACAATGAAAACATCTGTATCAGATCAGGTAACACTTCATTCTGTATTATCTGGTTATTTACCTGATGAGCTTTGCACAGTGAAAAAATGAACTAAAACTACTGCAAAATGCTGCACTGCTTCCTCTCACAGACCAAAATGTCACATGACTTCTTACCAAACTTGTGGTGACCATCTCCTCAAACCACTTGGACTGGGACTGGTTATAAAGGTCGACGCAGCGCATCAGGTCATCTCCTGTTAACAGAATAAAGACAATACTGTCAAACACTTGTTTTAGGTGAACATACTTACTATGCAGCTACTCCTGTGCACCACTTTATCTTATTACTTTAGACACTTTATTTTTACATTTGTATTTTATTATCTTTACTTTTTAGACAATTATTATTATTATTATTATTATTTTATCATTGTTGTTGTTGTTATTATTATTATTATCATTATTAACTACAGTACTGTGGCAAAAAAATACCTTGGGATTAATAAAGTTGTTCTTATTCTAACAAAGTGTCTCAGTTAACTTCGTCCCCTGGGTAAACTGTAAATTAAAACAATGTTGTAGTTTGTCCACTAGGTGGTGCTCCTGCTCCATTTACTCCCTTCCCGCTGATGACTGACTTCAGTACACATGTACACAGTATTTGCTTGGCCCTGCTCAGCTGATACGATTATCCCACACAGTCTGGACTGATAATAGATTTCATTATGATAACAGAAGCAGTGATAAAGGGAGAGGTCTAATCTGCCCTTTCATTAACATAACAGCCTGTATCCTGCTGACTGCAACAGCAAACACTAATCACCTGTGAGATTGAATCAGAGAGGAAATGATGCTGATCGCTCTGCTCTTCAGCACACCTCTCAATCTTCTGCAGTCCATGTCTGCTACTTTATATTCACATTAACTCTGTATTCTTCTTTCAAATGTGTGAGGAAGCTAAACAGCTCACAGCCAGTGTTGGACTTCTCAAAGTGAGCGATGGGGCCCTTCAGGGGTCGGGGTCACTGTCACCTGCCACCCACAGCACAGACAGTCATATAAACCTCAATCATCGCGCGCTACTCTGATTTAACACTGTGCATCAACACAACAGTCTTTGTGGGCAGAATAAGGAAGGGAAACGTCACGTTAGCCACATGACTGAAAAGTAGCAACATACATGGCCATTAATACGGTGACAAGTGGGTGAGATGGATGCAGCTGGTCAGGATGTTACAGGATAACAGACTGGTGTAGTTCTTTGATCATCACAGACAACATGAGGCTGACTGCCCCAGCATGCACTACATATTTAATCCCTTAACATGTAGCTTCAGTGTCCACATGATGAATGAATGTCTTAAACATTCACTCTGAAGCTACATGGTGCCTATAAAGTCTCTACACACATCAAACTGAAACATTTGAAATGTCATGTGTGTCGTTTCATACATATTTCCCCCAGTTCAGCCTGGCATGTGCTTTTTACTTTAGAAACTTTTCAGTTCCTCACAGGAACTAAAAGCTTTTGTGGGTTTGAACAATGCTTGGCTGTACAGCTTGAGTTTATAATGACAGACCTACTGGCTGCTCTGTGGGATTTAAGATGTTGCTTCATGTATAAAAAGTGGAACTTTACTCATTCAGTATTTATTCCTTTGCACTCTGTATTTGTTTTCAGTCTACAGAGAACTGACTTGTTCATAGACACTGCATGTTGCAGGTCATTGTCACTTTATATGCACATTTATTTATTTATTTACCTATTTTTTTAACCTTCTTCTATGTCTTCCTGTAAACTGTTAGAACAGTGTGTATGCATACTGAGAGCAACTTCCTTGTGAAATTCCTTGCATATGTGCACATGCTTGGGCAATAAAGATGATTGTGATTCTTATTAAAAGTAACGGATACATTTGAATGGATTCTGTGTGGATTTTATCTTCTGGAGCATCAAAAGCTTGTCGTGTTTGCTGTTGCAGCACAGTTTACAGAAAACCGAGTCCTCAGATTAGCTCACGATACGCTTCTAAAAATAGAAAGTGAACATGCAAAAGAGCTGCTGTTTATGCTGCATCATATAAGCCCTCCACTCTCAAAGAAAAGTACCAATAAGTTCTTTCTTTTCAAATAAAAAGCCACAGCAGCGAGCTGCACAAAAGGTTGATCGTGGCCTTCAGTGGCTGATATATAAAGTTCGGAAATGCCTGGTATAAGGAGACATAAATGACTGCTGTGTGTAATCCACGGCAGGGAGAGCACGAAGCGATAATGAGTCTTTGTTATGAGCAGACAGATGCCGTGCTTTAGTTGTTTTGGCATCAGTCTCCTCTCCGCTTCCCTCACACTGTAGTCATCATCACTGGCAGCCAGACGCCATGAGCACCGTCAACAACTGCTGCTGTTTTTCTCCCCGGTTGCATAAGCAGCACGGAGGAGGGATGACTGTGTGTGTGTGTGTGTGTGTGCGTGTGTGAAGAGAGCTGGTCTGGATGGAGGAGTCGTACTTGTGTGTGACAGCATGTGGTCGTGCCTGGTTAAGTCATGACATCACACTCCGGCGGAGAGTCCACATCTGTTTACTCTTAGCCAGTCACTTTCCTCAGGTCGCACACCTATTAAAGAGTTTTACAAACCAGCCCGGCTGCTGCTCATGCTACTTTTCCACCCCGCCTCTTTTTCCCCTCACACCCTGACATGCATACTGTGCGTGTTTCTGTTTTGGTGAGCGCGATCAAAATTTCCCTGTCGATGTAACGAGAACGCCGTACTTCTGCTGTTCACCTCTCCATCACTGTGGTGAAAGATAAAGAAGCTGCCGCCATGTTAACTTGTCAGAGTTGTAAAGTTCTGTATCATAAACTGCTGTACGTTGTTTTGGCATTTAATGATCCGTCAAACTCATGAATCTATTAAAATCTACTAAAACTGGACCTCTGAATCACATTTCATGTCTGAGTAGTACCTAAACAATTTGATTATGAATTCAACTTTATATTTCAAAGAGGGACACTGTGCTATTCCTTATTTTACTCAAGCCCGTTATAACAGCAGAACAAGTGTAAATTTTTTCCCTGATTTAAATAAAAACAACTTTTCCTCACTGTAATTTCTATAAAAGAGTAAATGACTTTGTGAGATGAATATTTTAGTGCATGTATGTGTGTATCTCCCCCAAGGACTCTGGAGCTAGTCCACGCCCACGCTGCTCTGGCGGTCTGGTGTGAACACACACTAGCAGACGAGAGGAGAATGTTTCTGACCCCCCTTCTTCCCTCCTCTCCCATCCCTCTATTGAAAAAAAAAACTCCCAGTCTGGCTCGAAGTGCTGATAAAGCTCATGACTCATGTGAAAAGACAAACACAGCATCTCAGTTCACAGACGATCTCGAGCGACCGCTCCAATGACGAGCTGGAGAAACACTGGAGGAGGATCTGGAGTTATGTCCAGTGAGTTAACCATTTACTAAAGTGTAGGAGTTGTGCTGTCGGTGGAGTCTGATTTGCAGCTGAACCTAGAGCAGCGCTAACACAGAGCACTGCTGATCGTCCTCACACGATCTCTGACAAAGGACAATCCTTCATTCCTTCATGTGGTGGGAAAAGACTGTTATAGGCTGAAGGATTAAATCCAGATCCACGTCTGTATTTTCTCTGCACATTTTACTCAGCCATTCACATTACAGAGAATCACAGAGAAGTGTTAATGTTTACGCTGAATGATATAAAAAGTCATTTCTGGTCTCTATAGAAACATATCCTGCCATCTGAGTCCACAGAAGATGAATCACAGTGATTTTAGTGAACTTTATGTGCAGCACCACTGTCAAACCGACCCTCACGTCACACTTGGCTCCAACAAACTTGCAGCAAATGTTTTAGGTGAAACTTCAGAAGGTCGTAAAGACATTTACTGAACATAATAGTGAGGATGTATTCTTTCTATTTTGAACAAGCTTTTCTCCAGTGCGTCCGTCTTTAACGTTCTTCTGCACATCTACTCCTAATAGGCTGCGTGTCAGTTTGGTGATGTAGCGACCATCAACAGGGTGCTGACTCCGTAGCTGGTGAGTAAACAGCTGCCACAGCAGCCAGCCGGGAACACGATGACTGTTAGTCAATCATGCTCACACTAACACACACAGTAAACTAGGCAGTTAGTCACTCTGTTGGTATTTTTCTACATTTTTCTAGTCAGTTAGAAAACTCAGCCGAGCCACTAAAGGGACAATAAGTCACACAGATCACAGTCTAACAAGACGTGCTTGTAGCACCAACTGCTGTCTCATAAAACCGTACCTCTCTTGGTTCAGTTTATACTCTGACAGTGAAAAACTGCATGAAAGTGGAAGAACACAGATAAACTAGAAAAGCTTCCTCCATTTTGAACTTTCATGCTGCCCACTGATTCAAAGCTCAGTGCTTTCTCGTGGTTTGCTATTGATCACAGAGTTGAACATGATGTAAAACTCCACATGTCTCCACATGCAAATCCAAGCCCACTGATTACCACCGAACCGAAAATATTTAGCTGTTTTAAAAGCTGGTGTGACTAAGTGAGCCTTGGGACTCCAGACTCAGAGGCTGGAATATGTCATAAAGTGTCTTTTGTCTGCAGGCCTGCAAACCAGAACAATTACATAGTGGGATTCTCTGTGCAGAAGAATTTTAGTATATTTAAGAGCCCTTCTGTCCCTTCTGGGACATTCTTGCAAGCATGACATATTTTAGCTGTTTTAAAAATAGAAATTACAGACACATAACACAACTCAGTTAAAGCTGATCAGTGTCAGTAAACGACAGCTTCTTCTTCTACGCTCTACACCCTCAGACACACGACAGCTAGCCTAAAACAACAAACACCTGAGTGAGACAGTGACCCCACGTTTGTCCTCTGACCACTGGCTCTGACCTGCTTGTGTGGATTTCCGGCGGGCCTTCTTGATGTCTTCTTCAATCTTGTTGCTGAGTTTGATCTCCAGCTGCTGGGTCTTCAGCTCCAGCTCCTTCTGCCTGTCAGCCAGAGCTTTACGGGCCTGTGGGAGAAAAGGTCGCACACACATGCTCAGGTCTCACAGCTGCACGTCTACAAAACTCCGCATCCCAAAGCAGGACACGCTCCCGTTGTCAAACTTTGAGCAAATGTTCTGCTCCTGTGTTTCAGGCAGCAAACTTCTCCTGCAGCAAATGTGTATCGTTCTGGAAACAAACAGGCTTCTCATTAAAGTGATAAAAGTTTGCAGCTATTACACTGTTACAGTCTGCTTCCATTCATCACAGTGATAATGCAGTCTGCTACAAACTTTCTCAGTCTTCATCCATCATGCAGCTTAAAGCTGTCTGACGGTGGCCAACGTGGCCAGTATCTTATTTCCTGTCCTGCTTTAAATGCCCAATTGTCCATCGGATGAGTTTGTCAGAGGGACACTGTTCACTGAGCGAATGCTGCTCAGATGACGGATGATGTGAGACAGATTTGCAGTTGCCTTGAGGCTCCGGCCGATTGCTTTTCATTGTACATATACAAAAAGCAGGAAACGCTCCGCGGACGGGAAACAGCCGTCTGCTCATGGAAGAGATGTGGAATTTTAATCACCAGCAAAACTATTCCTGAAATTCTGCCGCTGCCAAGTAAAAGGACAGAACTGTGTTGCATTAGTGCTGGTGCGCTCGCTCTTATATCTCTGTGTGTTTGTGTTTACCTTCTCCACCGCTGCATAGCGACCAACCAGCTGCTTCCGGAGGTCGGCGATGTGATGGTCGAATCTCTTCATGTCCTTCTTGAAGTTCTCCCTGAAGTTCAGGAAAGGCTTCTCCACCTCACTCTGGAGCTGCTCGAACCAAACACAAGCAACAGTTCAACACCAGCAAAAGATAACGACAGAAATTCACTTCCTCCTGTGGACCTGTGAAAAAGTGTGTCCAAGAGTAAGATATGTGACTGGCTTTAGCGGCCCTTCGATCTTCCCACTGATCCCAAGAGCGAGGTCTGCAGTCGGACTGTCTTGGCAGTTACGGACCAAAACGTCACATTCTGAGGCAAAACCATCGTCAGCGTGAGCTCGTCCGTCTGACAGGCTCACACTGCTGCTGAAACAAAGTAGGCCAGAGCTTCTCACATTCAGCTCAACAGCAACAGGACAAATACAGAGAAGGATGCCTCGGAAAAAATCATTTCCACTCAATTCTATTTTGTCTCCCCACATCAAGCTGCGTCGGGACGGGAAAAAAATGACTGATTAGGTATCGCATGCAGATGAATTACAATTTGGTGACACTCTGTGATGACGTGTAGTGTTCACTGTCCAAATGCATGCACAACTTTTGATTACTTTCAGATTGCTGATAACTGAGAAGAATAAATCTGTCAGGCAGCTCCAAGTGTTGAATGACAATACAAATCCAGAATCAGATAGAACTCCTCATGCATATAAAGTGCTGCTGAAGTCAAATTACTTCTTTTCCAAGCAGCAAGTCATGAAAAGGCTAATACTATTTAAATTTTAGCGATTCAGTGAGAAAGTTATCAATCAAAAAGGGAAATCACTTCAATCCACGCTCTATATATCTGACTTAATTATCCAAAAAGCATAATTAGCTCCAGTCCCTGAAGTCATTTCAGTGTTATGTCATCATCCTCTCACACTGAGCTAGTTTAGATGAGAAATGCTTTGATTTTTACAGCCAAACAACAACATGAACATTAGATATCACACTCCCTCGCTTCCTTTTCAGATTCGTCCTGATTTCGAAAGGTAAAAGAAAAGTGACTGACACGCTGTATGAAAAACGCTCCAACGATGCGATCAGATTATTTCTGAAATTAGTAACCTGTGAGCAGTAAGCCTGTCTGTGGTTATTTGATCCTAATAAGCAGTGTGCTGTTCTGCCCCCAGCCGTCAGCGGTGAATGAGATCTACAGCTCAGACTGGAAACCATCACTCAAAGCTCATTTCCACTCAAATCCTTCCTCCTCCTCCGAGAAGCTGGAACTGTGCCGCACATCTGCGCATCTCTGGAGGATAACATCACCGACTCCATTTCCTCCATCGGTCCAGCTGTAATCCTGGCCTCTATCTTTTGTCTCCCTCTCTCAACTCCCAAGGCACGCCCGTCTGCCACTTGCACTTCACAGCCTTAAAATTAAGAGCATTTCCCCAAAAACCGGTGGAGGAAGGGAAAACTTTGACAGAGAGAACCAAAGTCAGTTTGGGGAAAAGGTGGCGGGTGATTTGACGCCTCACTGCCATATGCATGTGCCTCGGCCCACAGAGCCACCAGGAAGCGCTTCACTGTATGCAATTACATCTGAAGGCAGTCTGTCTGCGGCGTGAGTCATATGTGCTGTAGGCTGCGGAGCCCACAGTCAATATGGAGTCACATACTGTACAACAAGAGGCTCCAAACTCGTGCAACGCTAATAAGATCTGGATTATAAAACTTTCTAAAATATGACATGTGGTTACCATTTTTTACGAGCTCAAGCTTTTTCTTTTTTTTTTTAAGTTCTTGAATTTATTTGCGTTGGAAGCCTCCGCACAAACGCTGCTGATTTAGTTAAACCTTCATGTAAATGGTGGAGTATTCGAAAGATATACTGTGACTGCCTGTTTATGTTTTAGAGATGCTCCCTTCCTGACCTCACCGTCTGGATCAGGTATCGGGTCCAAGTTAAATGAAAAGTTTGTCAATGTCATTGGAAATTAGGTGTTTCCGCTCTCAGCTGAATCTATGCAGTTCATAAGGCCACAACAATCTCTGACATTGAGGTATGCAGATTTTAAATTTGGACAATGAATAAGTACCAGATTTGTACTCAGTAACAGCAGATCAGAATCTGAACCGGGGAGTCAAAGTTGGATTGGTGCATTCTTATTATATGGAAATACATTTTCTATATTAAATGCAAAGTGACAAAGAAGATGAAGCCATGTGGGTGGATTTGTCAATCACCTGTATTCAGTCATTTGTGCCACTCTGTGTGAACAATGTGAAAAGTTAACAAAAAGATCCTCAGACACAATGTTTTCAAAATTGTGTTACAAAGTTAAATCATCCTCATGTCCAGCTTTACATGACCATCATGGCTCCCTTACACACTTCACTGTGGTTCAAATTGTGCTCAGATGCTGAAAACAGAACAAATCTGAAAGATGCAGGATTACACATCAGCCAATAAAAAGATGTAGGTGGGCACTAATGGGCCATACAAGCTGAGACAAAGACAACATGAAGGTTGAACCATAACCACATTTCTTTGTGGCAAAGAAATGTGGTTTTGGTTCAGTCTTTACAGATTTGCATGGTCATAAGTTTATGTGTGGGCATGGAGCAGGTTGCAGGTGGAGGAAAGCGTGATGAATTACCTTTGAGGAGAACTTTAGGTGAACCTCAGCCTCGTCTGCCAGGCTCTTCTTCAACTGGGCCCAAGCCTCCCCCAGAGTCCTGAGAACAGATAAGGAGGAGGGTGACGGAGAGTGTGTTTAATATCTTACACAAGAGAAGACCACACACACTTTTACATACTGCGGGGGTGTTGGGGATGATAGGAGGGGGGGCGGGGAGAATCCTCACATACACACACTCGCACACCCACACACACAGATGGGGCTGAGCAGCCGAGCCGGTGCAAAAGTTCACGGATAGACAAGTAACCAGTAAATCTGGAGCGCTGAGCCGAGGTCCACGGCCAGTTCAGCAGATGATTAGGATGTATGGGACATGAGATACAGCCCGGCTTCTTCTCTGAGCTACGAGTTCAGCGTCTCTGCACAGCTGGGGGCAATAACACTGAGACGGCTTGTATTGTTTTGCAGATAAGTCTGACAATTAAGTTAGCCGATGCACATTACGTAATAATTATAATAATAACTACACACAACTTGTCTTTTTAATATGCCAAACATTTGTTCTGATTTAAAGGAAGTGAATGATTCATAATTAGCTCCGACAGAAGATGGAGCGAGGCAGAACGCCTTTTCATATTTCTCCAAGCTGAGGACTGTTAAACAATCATCCGGCGTGCAGGCAGTCACAGCCACGAGGCTCTGGGTCTGGGACTGACGCTCTTTATGGGTAAGCGGGTTACTTCAAAGCATCGCTCTGAATGGAAGACATGTGTGGAATTCCCTCAGACTGACATCCAAAACATTCCTGACACCGACAGAGGAAAGTCTAGCACCTGCAGGTCTACGCCATCAAAAATGGGTCAGTGTTCGGTGCATGTTTCTTTACTGTTTCCTGTTCTCAATCTATACTCAGATATTCACACAACTGCCCTGACTGTCACAGGACTTTTTAAGTTTCCACAAATATAACTTTATAACAGACACAGCCAGGCTGAATAGTTTCCAGTCTTAGAAAATGATATAAATGCAAATGGTTAAATTCCACACAATGCTTACACAGCACAGTAAGGAAAGTCAGATGAGAGATTTCTATATGCATTGATAGAGGAATAAAAGCTGTGTGGTTTGAGCAGACATAGTTTATGTTTTATTCAGGAGCCACAGTGGTTTGGTTGGAATGAACGGGGTTGTAAACATGAGCAGAAACAGCCACCATGGCTGAACAAAGGAAAGAGCGCCACCTACAGCACCATGAACAACAACTTCAATCGATAAAGAGACACTGTGGAGATTTCTTATAAACACACAAAGTTACATTCAGTGTTCCTCAACGAAACACTCTGTGTGTGTCCTTGAGGTCCAACAAATGTGCTGAATGAACTTCTCTCCTGGTACAAAGTGATTTTTTTCTGATAATTATGTACCCTAACCCCAACATGCTTTGCTGGTGAGAAACCATTGACAGGAATGTGTATCTGGTCAACCACATGTGTGCGCATTTCTCACACAGAAAAAACAAATAAGGACCCACTTAAGACGCTGCTCCATAGCGCTACTAGTGGACAGAAACTCCTCGGAGTACCTTTAATGAACAAGATGGCTGTCAAAACTTACAAACACTGAACAAAATAAAATAAAAAGAACTGTTTAAGATTAAGGAATCAATTATTCACTGTAATATAAAAACATACTGTGTTGCTATGTGTTGAGGGATAAAGTGTAATATTCTAGTAGGTACAGCATGAAGAGACATTAGAACTACTAAATTCAACATTTTAAGCATGTGAAGTGGCTATTTCATGCTGTCTTTATTCTGTACAGTATGTTCTCCACCATAAGAGAGATATGAGCTGGGGAAAAGAAATTCTTTATTTTTGACTATTCCAAGCTGCAAAAGTTGCACCAGTCCAAATGCTGTTCACTAAATTACATCTGTCACATCCCTGCAGTCGTACAGTCCCCGGTGGCAGACAATCACTGGCCAACAAAATACTGTATTTCAGGGAAAATGAATCTCCTGCCATGCACTGCGTCTGTACAACAGAACTGATACAGTGCATGATTCGTGGGAATAAAAGGTGGTCACACGCCTCACAGACACATCTCCACCAAACAAATGGTAAATTCAGGAATAAATAGATGGCTGGTTCTGGGCTGCGGCCGGTTGGATGGTAGGAACTGACCAACAAAACAGTGATTGTCCTGTCTGACAACAGAGCTGGCCTGAGGGAGAGAATAATGAAAGTATTGTGTTGCACTTTTCTGGGTGTGGGCAGACTGAGCCGACTGGCATAATCTGGATTCTATATGGGACAATTCCATCCCACTCGAGCCCTCTATTACTGTGCTAACATGAGGGGGGGGGGTTATCTTATAAGCATGTAAACAGTGCAGGGGAGGGTAAGCCGAGCTAAAGCGTCTTTTCACGTTGCCTCATTTGCACCAGAGTTGGCCCACTTCCTCGATCATACCAAATACAAAGACTGTGATATCAAGTTTATATATCATGCACATTATATAAATTTGCTCTAGAGTTACATATAAGAGCTGCTTCCCAATATAATGTCTGCATATATATCACTCGTCCATGAAACCGTTCTTTCTGAAAGTTCTGTTACATGTGATGCTTCAGTGACATTTTGTCACGTTGCTACGCATTCCCACTGTGTCTTTGTGGAATCTCTTAATAAAGATGAGTTTAATAACGATGCCACAGGCGCCGTCCGTACAAATCACAGCTTCTTGTCTTTGTGGGTGTCTTTAGCCAGGCCTGCCCATCTAAGCTTCCTGTTCGTTTACTTTCCATGTTCCTGAGTCCCCTCGGAGAATCAGACAAAGGCTTGCCCTCAGCATGATATCCCCTCCGCTGTCAGCCTGGAGAAAAGAAGCAGGACTGCAAGCTCTCTCTCTCCCCGCAGGGCTTCTCTGTATTGCCTTTCCCCTTCGACCCCCTGCACACACACAACTAAACGTCTGCCTCCTCCAATCTCATTGCCTTCCTCCTCCTTTACTCCTGTGCTCCTCTCCACCCTCCCTCCACTCGTCTGTTCTCGCTTAATAGCTGAAGTATGCTGCAGGACAGAGATCAAAGCGTGTAGTGATTTACAGGAAGGCCATACTGTTTCACAGCATCACTGACGGGGCCTGCAGACCCAGACTCGCACCAGGATGTCTCGCTCATTGAGGAGCTGTCTGCCTCGCTGGCTAATTGGCAGAATAATTCAACATTAGCATTTATTTAGACCAACCAATGTCACTCAGGAGTCAGACCTTAAAGATTAATTAATGTGTTTTTTATCTGAATTTGTGAGTAATGACACACACATACAACACATTCAGGTGTTTTTTTTTACTCTGCAGTCTCAGTTTGTCTGGTATGACCACTGCTTTATGGTGACTACTGTTCCTAATGTCATTTTTGCTCCTATCATCCATCTCCTAATTAGATTCTCTGTGTGATCCATGATAATCCCACCAAGAATACATTAACCAGGGACACGATGCAAGTTTGCTTATCTCTCGGTCTTGCCTGCCTCCTTCCCTCTGTCTACGGCTAAAGGTCATCTGCACATGACATTAGTGACATTACACTAATGTTTGAACAGAGTCACACAATGAGCAGCCCGATCAAGCTAAGGTTAGCACTCCTCCAAGCAACAAAGAGCTTGTTGACGCAGCATTAAAAAACGCACAAGCTCCAAGACACTCTCATGTTAGCACGCTGGGACGCCCCTCAAATAGACGTGGCATCCGTCTGATTACAGCTCTGAAAGTCCAAGGGACACATGACATGAAGTGCACCGGCCCCCGAGCCCCGCCGGAGCTTTTTTTTTTAGTTCATTTATTATTTTTCATGTTGTCAGTGTCGGTAAAAACCAGTTAACTTCCCTGCAGAACAGATTTGACATGTTGGACTTTGATTAGTTAAAAAACGGGGGAAGTGGCAGTTATTTTTTCCACTTTGAGCACAGTGTGTTATTGACGTTATTCAAGCAGATTTTATGACTGTTCTAGTTGTGCTGCTGTTACACTGTTTTAGCATTTGATTTAATTATCTGTAAATGTCACTTGCACAGAGGCCACTTCAAATGGAAAGAAGCAGCTGAAACTGTTGAACTGCTGTAGACTTGCACGAAGATGCTTTGTAAATCTACCTTTGTAAATTATATTTTTATGACTGATAAATCTTTCGCCCATATATTTTGATACATAAAATGTCCAAAAATAATAAAAAACATGTCTGTCACAATCTCTCAGAGTCCAAAAGAGCACATTCTGAAACAGAAAAACAACAGGAAGTTCTCACATTTGAGAAGCTGGAAGCAGTGACTGTTTGACATTTCTGCTAAATAAATTACTTAAAATGATACATTTTCTGTCCATTAACTGATAAATCTACCAGTTGATTCAGCACAAGTTTGGTCAGTCTTATTTATGTAGTCTGACATCATAAAAAAAGTTTGCATCAGTGAGCTTTACACCCTTTATAGTGAATGACACTGTGGAAGAAATGTGGAGGACTCCCTCTCCTCGGATGGACAGATTTGTAATAGATGTATCCACAGAACACACCAACTCCTATTACTTCTCATTACTCTCATTATTCTAACAGCAGCGTTTCTTTTTAGTCAGTATATTTCTTCCCAGGTTGTCAGACATATGAAACTGAATCTACCAGCTGCATGGCTGCTTTTATGCCGCTGCCCCTGATCTTTGACCTCCCTAGAAAGAAATAGGCCCTCTTTGGTGTAATAAAGTATCACATTAATATTATTACAAAATATACTATGGAGGAAGAAGCCCCAAAAGCACAATTTACAGCCTCCTCATCTCCACAGCGGCTGCATAGTGGAAAGACTTGTTTTGCAAGTGTTGACGTGTAAGGTTTTTTGAGTTTTTTGAGTGCTGGTTTACATCTTACATGCAGCCGTATGTGTGACAAGCTACTCCATGATGAAAGAGGGTTTGTCTTCCTATTGAAAATCCTTCACAGAAGAAGGTCACTCACCCTTCCTCCTGGCTCGCCAGAGGGATCTGGGAGAGCTTGGAGAGATTCTTGGCGTACTCCTCTTCTATCTTTATCCTGAGAGGGAAGTAGAGAGTTTCATTACCACACAGTTTTTATGCAAGCGGACTGTTTCCATGTGCGCTTCCTGCGTTGTGTAACGCTGTGATGTACATGAATGAGCACAAAAAAAAAGGGGAAATGGTTTGTTTTAATGACAACTGTATGGTTTTCATGGTAACCAGAGGATGGAGTGTGAAAAAAGAAAAGGAGAGAGAGCGCTGATGAAAAAGCAGATACCTCTCTCGAATGAACTCGGCCATCTCTTTCTGCATCTGTTTCCCCTTCAGCTGTTTTTGCAGCAAAACCTCAAATCCTGTAATGCAGCCGTTGCCCTGGGGATCCTTCTTATCCATCTACGAGATAAACACAGCAAGCACACGAGAAATGCACTGAGCAAACAAACACTTAGCGACAAACATGAAAACATGAAAACCTCACACCTTGACCAACAAGCTCAGTGAAATCAGCCGCATGCTGCGTGCTTCAAGCACAGAGGTGCTGCAGATAACAGATAAAGGCTGCATTAATCAGCTCTATGATGAATATGATGTAGCTGTGGTGAGTGAATGATGTATTTATATTTGCTAAAAAAAACTGTATTTGACAATTTCCTGATTCATTAAAGAGACATGACCTTATTTTGTTTTAAAGTTGCACTAATTCACATTCTCAGTCAGTTCAAAGACTCTCCGCACGGTGCTTGTGGTGACGAACAAATGTAGAACTTACAGCCGAGTCTAAAGTTTTCCTCATCTCCACAGGGTGTTTTTGCTTCTTTCAGCTCAGCGTAAGTGTTTGGCTTCAATGGCCCAAAACGTCACAAGCTCTCCGTTTTGGCTTCAGTCTAAATCTCAGCACATTTGCAGCAAACACTCTGTGGTGAACCCGCTGCACACTACCTGCCCAGCAACAACAACTCTGGACAGTCTGTGACGAGCCGGGCGCTGGACACTAGCCAGAGACATGACTCAGGATGGATGCTAATGTTGTTCTGTGTCGGCATGGTGAACTAAGTGGAACATTTAGCACCTAAAAAGAATTTCCTTTAACAGTTCATGGAGGCCAAAAGAGCGATAAAGGAGAGCGGATTTTGAATATTTGGACAGAAAGGCAACACAAAACATATAAGCCATAAAAACTTCATTAGGTGATATGTCACTGTTGTATTTTCAGTTTGTTCCACGGCCCTCAAAAACTTACTCAACCTTAAGTTTTTCCTTAAAGCATAACTGTATCTACATTCTCTGTTAACCTGTGGAAAGTAACTCCTAGTGACCACTTCGTATCAGTGCCAGGTTTAGTCTGAGTTTTAATTCAATGATTTGTAATGCAGTCATGCTCCACTACACGTAATGGTCTTTCATTTCATCACCCTGCACTGCTGTCACAGTGATACTTTTACCATCTGAATCCTATCATGTACATGCACTCTTGTCACAATCCCATTAAAGAACTGGTTACACACATGCATGGCCTGGAGATCAGGTTTCTCCAGGATTTAGATCTCAGAATTCAAACTATGCTAAACAGTTTTCTCTGGTCTCAGTTACAGCTTTCTGCTTTAAGTGATGTTAAAATCTGATTCATTCAGTAAACTTGAGCACATCTACACAACCTGATGATAAAACTGAAACTCAAGTGAGAACAGAGGCCTTTTTTTGACAGTGTCAAGATTCTCAGCTCACTCTTTCTTTTCACTGAGTTGTCACCTGTGTGTGTGTGTGTGTGTGTGACCACGGTGTGTTAGCCACACACACCACACCTGGTAGAGATTACACTACAGGGGTGGAAGATGTCCAAACGGGGCAGCAGAGGCCAGTTGGCTCAGTGCGCTCCAGCCGCTTACATGTAATGTATTATCTTACTGCGCCGTCAGTTGGCTCTTATTAAAGCCTGATTCTCAGCGTGCAGCGCAGCCAGCCTGAGATAAATATGGAGTCATGTGGAAAGATGAAAAGGATCCGGTGCTGTTTTTGTTCACATGGACTCTTGGGGATGTTCATACAGTGATTAAACGGTGAGAGCGGCGTTGTCAACAAAGGGATCACTTTTTGATGGGACTGTTTGTCTTTCTTTAGTTGCTACTTACTCTCATTCAAAAGCATTCAAAAGAAAAAAAAAACAAATAATAAAAGACACTACTGCATCCATGTTAGACAACTAAGTGAGTAAGTGAAGTGCCTAGTGGAGGTGAATTTACCCAGAAGTAGTCACAGTAGCTCCATTCGTTCGGTTTCAGCAGCTGTTGCTCCGGCAAGCACGCAAGCGCCGGGAACGTCACACAGTTAATCTGAGACAGAAAGAGAAGAACACCACAGGGAGGGCATTTTAATGGGGCACTTTATAGTGTCATGACAGACCACTTAGCTTTGATGCCACTGTACTGTACAGCAGCACTATTAGTGCTGCATGTGTTGACATACAGTTTATAGTAGTACACTTTCACACACACACACTCACACACACACACACACACACACACACACACACAGATACACAGAATTCTGCTCTGCTACTCAAGGTAGCCTGCACTCTGTTGCTTTGGCAACACTCTCATCTCAGCAGCTCAGAGAACACACCAAAGTAAAGAAGACATTTTCAATCAACTTACTATTGTTCATTCACTTGTTCTGTATTCGGCCCGTCCTTGGGGGCCCTATTGTCAACACTGAGCCTTTGACACCCTCAGCCTTTTTGGGATTCATCGTTCAGCTCTTTACCACAACACTCTGAACTTCTACCTCGGCCCTGAGCAATCAACAAAATGGATTCCCAAAGATAATCTTGGTGCAGTTAATTGTCTGCTCATTCTTCCGGAGGCGGTAATGTTAAATCTGCTGGCTGCAGGGCTCCCTGCTGTGAGCTGCTTGTTTCTGCTCTGGAGTTACACTCAACAGGACTGTACGCCAAGCATGTCACTCTAGTACTTTCTGTGCCCAGGAGCTTTATGCAATGCTTCTATATTTCCTTTTCAAATCTCTGGGTGGTAGAGAGAAGAGAAGGGGAAGGAGAGAAGGTTTAGCAGAACAAAAACTGTGGTAAAATGCAAAACTTTTGCTGCAGATTCTTCAGCTGTCATTTCAAGTTTTCACAATGAGGGTTTGACAAAATGAAAGAAAGGAACTGCACATCTGAAAAAAATAAATTAGAAGCCATGTCTCCACAATAAAGCAATAGAAACAGACACCAGGTTAAGCAAAGTCCCCAGGGCAAACAAAAGGAGCTTTATCTCCTCTTGCATTCATTCCAATTAACCTCAGGAGGTAAACAGCCTGCAGCGAGGATGCACGGTTTCTATTTTAAAAACTTCAGTGGCACCAGAGAGCCCCCCCTGTCTAACGCCAAAGCCTCGCCTTTCAGAGCAAATCGACCAAAAACTTTTTCTGCTGATGACTTTTCCAGAGCCAATATTCAGATTGAAATGCAAGAAGAAGAAAAAGGCCTCTGATTCAACCTTATCTTGGCTTATGAAGCTTATACTTTGTTTGAGGGAGTGGCCTCCTATTTAATCACTGCTGAGGTCCAGAGGTTACCAGCAGGCAGGGCTTCAAAGTGACCCCCGCTTCCTTTGGTGGAGATGAGGGCATGGCCACCTCCAAACGTCTCCAGTGAGGGGCTTTGTGTGTTTGCATTCACACACACACACACACACACACACACACTGCTTCAAGCACTTTCTCTGCTGATCTTCAGTGACCTCCATCAATAGACAATTCGCTAACCCCTCCTCCGAGCAGTGAGCATCCACTTAGGTTGACACTCATAACTAGGCACAGCCGGCCTGTCGGGCTTCACATTTCTTAGCATTTTAACGCAGCATGCATCATAAAAGATAGACACCAAGAACGCAGAGCGATGTTGTAATGAATGTACAGCACTGTGTTTATCTGCTCTAATGCAGGCTGCTAACACTGACATGTTTGCATGGCTAGCTGACAGCTCACAAGAGGAACTTTGAATGACCTCAGAGGCAAAGAGTTAGCATTATTAGCTAACGTCATTATTTTGCACATTACATTAGATTGCAGCTCTGTCCTGCTGTTTATTAGCCAAAGCTGTCCAAGATGAAGTTATTTTAGCAAAAGTCATCAATTAGTCCTCACGCACAAAGCCTTTTCATTTCCAAAAATTAAACAGCATTTTAAAAAATGATCACCAAAAAAGCTCATGAATGTTTTTTGTATTTTTTTTTTTTATATATGCATCTTTTTTCATAATATAGCTAACTAGCTACCATTCATGCAAGAATGCTTCTTGCAGTACCAGTCATAAATCCCAGCCCCAAACTTAAAAATCAAAGTGCACATCAAATACATTTTTCCTCGATACTGTCGAGCAGGAACATTGACAGGAGACTTTTAGCTAGCAGTTACTAATTGATTGATCTTGATAGTGCACTTCCTTACTTGAACACTACTACACACACAGTGGCTCCAAATAACATCACCAGCCCAAGATGGCAGTGCGTGTATCTGGGATATTTGGGCTTCATCTTTGTGGGAGGAAGTGGAGACATGCCGTCTGTCTTTATATACAGTCTGTGTTTACAACCAACTCAGTGAGCTGTTAAAATCTTCAGTCTTTGGCTGAAAATGAGAAGCTGCTTTTGTCTTCTTCTGATTACTCCTATCATATTACGAACCTTCATAAGCCCTGATCTTTACAGTATCAGTATCAGTTATACTGGTACCAGGTATAATTCGCCCCACCTCTCCTCTTTCTCTCATGTTTCCTGTACCATCTCCTTATCAATAGCATCGCCCTGGTTGCTATGGAAGCTGAGACATACCCCCTTCCCCAGCTTGCGGTTTTCAATGTACAGTGAGAAAATAAAATCCTACAAAAATAAAAGTCAAGGAGTAATCCATAACATTACAGCAGCAGCAGCACCTCTGCTGCCCGGCAGGATGCAGCGACCTGACAACAGGAGCAACATCATCTGGACGCCGGACAGGATGATGTCACTGTTTATCTGCATACTAGCACATGACAACAAGCACCAAACACTTCTCAAAGCAGTTGATGGATGGAGGCCACACTGGAGAGGAAATGAAACCTATTCACAGCTGTCATAATATTTAGTTTCTATATTGTTCAAATGTGCTAAATATATGTATCAGTGCCCGCAACTAATGCAGGAATCATGTATCTAGAAGAAGAAATCCCACCTGAGCAATCTGCATTTTCCTTTAAATAATAATAATGATACCAATAATGATAAGAAAATATTATCCTTCCTAAACTTGGAGACAAAAATCTTAAAATCTTCTCTGCTGATATCAAATGTGGTGCTTCAGCGCTGCTGCAGAGATCCGGGGTAAGTTCATGGTTAGTTAAGAGTTCCCGTTAGTTGCCCCACTCACCGTGACTGTGGTCTCCTTGTTCTGTTTCCTGGTGGGCGACGATCCCGGGCTCTGCAGAGAGAAGAAGGACGCTCCGTCAAAACCTCCGTCCTCTGTGTCAGACATGACTGCTCCACACACACACACACACTGTCATCCGCACACACACGAACACAGTTGTTTTCCTGGCGAGCGCTGTTAGCGTCTGTCTGGTGCTCTCTCTGCTTCTGCTGCTGCTGCTGGTGT
This sequence comes from Amniataba percoides, assembly GCA_037176925.1. Lineage (NCBI taxonomy): Eukaryota > Metazoa > Chordata > Actinopteri > Centrarchiformes > Terapontidae > Amniataba > Amniataba percoides. The sequence goes on along the minus strand of JBAJHX010000024.1, from coordinate 12,306,447 downwards.
GTATGTATGTGTGTTACTGCGTGTGTGTGTGTGTGTATGTGTTGCTGTGCAGAGCAGGGAGGATAGTTCTGCAGAGCCAAGCAAAGCATGGTTGGCTTTCTCTCTTTGTGTGTGAATGTGGATGTGTGATTTTCAGAGTCATTTCCAGTGTCCAGCACTGTGAGAGCGGATCAAGGGGACAGCAGTTATGAAAGAAGTATAAATAACAAAGTCAGATGAAGAGTATAAGGAGTTCCACACGTCAGTCCTCAGTAGCAAAAGTGTGTTTATATTTTTGAGGGACTGAGTGTGCGTGCACGAGTGTGAGACACAGAAAAGGAGAGCAATGAGGAGACGGAGTGAATAAGTGGTGGGTGGATCCTTTCTAACTGCACCCTGACTGCCTGGTTAATTATGATCAAGGGAGCAGATACTGTAGGAGGGATTAATCTGCTCTAACTGCCATCAGCCTCTCCATTAATAATGAGAGGCAAAAGAGAGAGGGGGACTTGATCATCTGAAATGTGGAAACACTCCATCATTACAATTACCATTATTATCAAACTCAAGCTGTGTGTTGTTTATTGATTCATTTTTACCGCGATGCTAAGAAATGCAGGTTGTTGTTTCCACAGTTTTGAGGGTTAGTTTCAGCTGAATCACTGTTCCGAGTGTGGCCAGGTATTTAACCTTAAATATTTATATATCTACAACAGATTCAATTCTACATTTAAACAGAAAGGTATAGGTTGGAGGAGAAAGAAACATTACCCAACATTAGTTTCCCTCACTTGTATGTGCTGTTTTAAGATCTTTTAGCACACTGTTTTTGTATAATATCACACTGTAAAACTGATCTGCTTCGGTTCACTCCCACTGCTCTCATCAACGTTGTTTCCAGCAGCTGAGTTAGGGCTCACCAGATCCTCTAAACAGTAACTGAAATATGGCTGTCACTCAAAACAAGGTTGCTCTTATTATTATTATTATTATTATTAAGACACAAGAATTTCACTTGGCAGTGCTTTTCATTCGATCTACAATCAAACTCTGATCAAAGTCTAAAAATATGCCAATGCACATCAAATGGAAGAAAACACTAACTAAATAATGATTATTGTGATTATTATTTTATGGTCATATTAGCAAACAGAGTATTCTTTTCATAAGGATTTTGATTCAGTTAAGGAAACCTTCACCCCCCTCTCTCTGCCCAATTTCCTGTCTCTATACCATCACTGTCAAATAACTGCAAATTTTATAGGCCACCATCTCAGCCATTTCTATTTAATTTGATGTATTAGACTTATTTCAGTCGAGCTGTGGGTTTGATGACACAATCAGTGGTTATCTAAATTCCCTAAAAAGCATATACTGCATTCTGTATGACAAATGAT
>JBAJHX010000024.1:12272804-12284727 GCA_037176925.1 Amniataba percoides | reverse complement strand
TGCTATCATACTACTAATAATGAGAGCCAATGTTAAAATGTGAGAAAATCATCATTTTCAAATTGACTTTCAAATAACTGGCCTGGTCGAGTGGAAGAAGTGCACAGTGCGTGGAGGCTGAGCATATTTCACCCATATGAAGGAGTCATATGTGTCCCCCAGGACGGCCCCCGGCAGGCCCAGCTGCAGGGCTTCTATTACATGTTAACTGCCCGTGTTGGTATTTCAGCACTTGTAGCAGAGTCCTGATTTGTTATGGGAATGTCAAATGTAGCCTCAGAGCAACAGGAGTGTGTAACTGCCCTCTGACCAATCGTTACAGGCTATAACCCAGCGTGTGTGTGTGTGTGTAACCAGTTCAGTGATTTAAACTGGTTTTACAGTGGGCCCCGACATGGCTCTGTGCTGTGGCTGAAGGTCCTGTAACATCAGTCCCATCAGCAGCAGATGTGACACCTGCTGAGGGACAAGCCACTGACTACATTATCTATTTATATAGATAATTATCTAGAGATAGGCCAGCAACTGTGGATCACTTGTGGGCGTCTCAAAGGGGCTCCGTAAAGTGGAAGACAAATCAGAGGGTGTGGTGATTAATACAAAAACTCTCAGCCAATCACATCACTGCTCTCAGCGCTCCAAGCAGCTCTGCTAATCAGAAGCATGATTACGCCACCAGCTCAACAAATGGTGAGAAGACCTCTTCAGGTAATCATACTGTTGTTGATGTGGATTAGAACTACGTGAACACACATCATCGTACAAGTTGTTCCGTGCAGTAAATTACTACATATCATATCATTTTATGGGACATGTCTGTAATCTCTTGTATTTCAAATCTCAAAGATAAGATGTTCTTCTGCAGCAGCCTGGTGTGACTAAATACAAGCAGACACAGTGGACAGAGTGTAATGACACTGCACTCTGCACACGGGCTGCAGATTTATTAACACATCTGCCCAGCTGCAGAGATTTCATGAACTGAAGGGAAAATTTATACAGTTCAGTTTTCGTGGACATTTCTACTCACTGGAAGACGTCCGGAATTCAGATTCCATTTAATTTAGTCAAACCAATGCTTTAATATGTCATAAATTATTTTTATACATTCTAGAAATACAAAAACGTCAATAAATAAGTCAATTAATTGATATTATGACTTTGTATTGCATCATTTTGATTTACAGTATTTTTATTTTTTATCATTCTCAATATATATTTTTTTTCCTGGCAGAAATGGGCTTCCACAGTAAAAATCTAAATGCCATCTTCCAGACGAGCATTTATCTTCATCATCTCATGCAGCCTCATGCATAGTTTGGATTCAGCCTTCCAGTTCACAATTCAGAATCTAATTACTGTATAATGCCAAGAGACTGTGAGAAACTTGCCTATGTGAATCCAGTGAACAGTAACAACCGGTTGGCAGCCAATTGAAAACTCTTCCAGGCTCTGCCAACTTTGCTGCAACCAAATACATCAGTCCTATCACATAAATCTGCAGCTATTTGTTCACCTGGCAAACCTTCCCTCAAGTTTTGGAATCAACTTTCTATTTATTTCATTGTTGCTGCCAAGAACAGAAACTAGTGCAGAAAGGTGGAATCAACTGTCCCTTGGTCCAAGCCCAACCTGTCCCCAAAAAAAGTACTTTTAAATGAATTTATGAGTGTTGGAGGTATTCTGCCGCGTGGCGCTCTCTGACGTAGGTAAGAACTCAAGTGTCCCCGAACGAAGCAAAAGCATGGAGCACATTACTCTGCGGGATGATGGAGTAACTGGACAATAACAGAGAGTCACACTTGGTCACAAAGAGCTTGACAACGTTTAAACATCCGTCTGGAAACAGTGACGACAGATCCGAACACCACAGGGCGACTGACAAGCCGGTACGTTAATGATTAAAATAAAAAGAAAACCCCCCGAACACGTCCGTTTGGGACAATATCCTCCATTGAACTGCTGACATCACACAGTCATCAGGCGGCGGCTCATAGCAACCGAGTCAACGCTGCTGCTCTTCAGCTGCTGCTTTAACTCCCTTTTCGTTCTGAGTGCTTTCACTTCACTTCCTCCTCATTAGGTGAACAGTGAGCACTAATGAGCCCAACACTGATATGACTCACTGTCATTATGACTCATGATGCTCTGCTGGTTGTCATAATTGCCTGAGAAATACGATGTTCCCCCTTCTGAGTAAATAAGAGGGGCGTTCACACAGCAGGTCACTCTGTACGTTCTCACTTTGTCTCTGACGTCCACTGAGGAGAGTTCTTTATCAAAACCTTATATAAAAATAAAGCATGACTCCAATTCACCACAGCTGAGGACTGATATGCTGACATGTGGGAACGTGGCAACGTTGATGGAAAGAAGTTTAACAAAACAACATGAGCTGATCACACAGGTTAAAACTCCAGAGTGAGCTCAAGAAAAAACACAGGTCACCAAAACTGTGAGACTGCACACAGATTTTTGGTATCACAGAGACTTCACTATTACAACCTGACTGATTGTGTCTCGACTGATCTAACCGTGACGTTCTCTTCCATATTCTCAGATCTCCTAATTTACTTTCGGGTGCACAGTACAAGTAGAGAAGAGCTGAAAGGTGTGGGACTGGCTCAGTAATGACAGTTAAACAACAATATAAAGTTAAGTAACATTAGCAGTCATAAGCTACCAGTACTACCACATTAATTAAGACTGACACTGTGGAAAAACCTGAATTCACTGATCAAAGCAAAAGACTGATAACACATTTTTTTTGTTTTCAGGAATAATGTCTTCTTTCTCCAGACGGCCCACAGTTTCACTTTAAAGTTGCATCAAGTGTTTCTTGACTGTGACGCAGCAGGAGCCAACAGGTCCTGAATGATTCATTATGTCTGGAAGAATGGGGCTGTTTGCAGAACAAAGCCACAATGCTGAAGATGACAACAGAGCCGGATCAGAGCTGCATTGTTCACTGAGCCGGCTCCAGAGCACCGTCTAGGTGATTAACACACATCAGCCTGGATTTACCCCGCGATCATTTCCAATTACAAAAGTGAGGCAACTGAGTTACTGCGCAACAGAGCGGCGAAGCGGTGACGGTGTTTTCCTCTCAAAGCCCCCGTGGGTCTGAATAAATTACCAGAATGAGGAAATGGTGAAGTATTTTTGTTTCGCCATCAGTCACACGCGGTGCCATCGTACTAACGCTCCACCGCGCCTGCTGGACCTTCAGATGACGCATTCAGAGAGACGTGAAACCTCAAGTTTCACTATGTGAACTTAAGCCAACGTGAAGTTGGAAGTGGATCTGTGCATTCCTCATCAGCTACTGTAACAATACTGAAGTCAGACCGATACGATCAACAGTTGTATCAGTCATATCTGTGCGGCATGTCTGACAGACGTGCAGTGAACAGCTCATTTTGGCAGCATTCTTTCTGAATTTTGTATGTAAGTCTTATAAAATAGTCTGACAAAACAATATTCACTCAATATCCTCTTTCTAGTGGATTATTAAGACTGTGAGATGCTGTAGAAAAGCTTCTTTAAAAAAATGATAGTGAAGAAAATCCTGGATTGAGATTATTTTAGTACTATTTTTTCAAAATATCTAACATGATTCTGGTTTTCATGCTAGTATGAATAGCTGCTCAATTGTGTAACATCTTCACTCACACAGATCTTTATAATAAAATCATGTATAATGCGTCTTTATGTGGAGAAAACAATGGCTGGTTCACAGTCATTAGATTACTGAACTATCTTACTGGCTCTGATGAGAAGATCAATACGACTCTCACAGCGGCCTGTTGAATATCAATACCAATTAGCTCAGCACAGCAGCTGGGAACAGCCCGTTCAGTCCACGACTAAAACTTCCAGTTCAGGTGTGTGTGTGGTGAAACAGAGTTAACATCTCAATAGAGATCAGGCTGCCACGCATGCTGCCCGCCTGGTGGAGCAGGTACAGCCAGCGCGGTGGTGCAACGGCGGGCCGACAGAACAGATCGGAGAGCTTCACCCATCTCGGCATGTTTAGGAAGTTCCACTCGAGCGCGGAGAACAGAGGAGAGTGACAGGAAGTGACAGGTTAGCGGTGAGAATGTGGAGCAGAAGCCACAACACCACAAGCATCCGCCATGAGCTGCAGACCGCGGAGCACATGTCCCGCCCCCCAAGCCCCACCCCCAAGCCACGAACTGAGGAGAATCTACGCGTGTTAAGTCAGAGCACACATCAGATAAACGTCCTGTTGTTGCTTCATTTAGTCAGGCTTACAGCCTCAGCTCTTATCTGGCTTTGCATCAGTGTTTTATAAAGAAGAGTCCTCACGCCCAGCTGAGGACGCTCTGTGCTTTGCTAACCACATGATGTCACCTTACCTGGCCTCTGTCCATCCAGCTGCTACTGATAACCACTTCCATCATCCTTTAATGTGATCAGTGATTATTTTTTCCAATGAACTGAGTGTGGGGTTTGAATTTCTAAGTTTGAACAGCTGAAGAACCACTAACAGCATTCTACTGTAGACAGACTGGATGGACGTAGGCTTCACCCACTGAGGGGTGTGACTGAAAAACACTGACAGGTGCTCTGTTAGTGTTTTTTTTTTCCATCAAACTACGATAATCGATTGATGTATTGATGAATTCATCAATTGGTGTGAAAAATGCCAAAAGATCTTGAACGTTCATGACAAATTCCAGAGCTGAAGGTGAAGATGAAGGTGAAACTCTCTAAACGGACTGACAGTGGATTTTGAGAGTGTTGATGTCAAGTTTGAATGAATGAACAGATGAACATTGTGATCAGAATCCTTTAGCTTTTTTCCTTTCTGTATGTTTCTACAGCCTGTTTTTGTTGCCTATAGTTTGACACACACACCTCTGTAAGTGCATGTTGTTATAAGCTGTCTTATTATGATGAAGACATAGAAAAGCTGCATTTGTCGATTCTGTGCTGTGATCTATGTGTGACTTTAACGGAGGGGAGGAGGATGGACACCTGTTGAAGCGCCGCGTAGGAAAAGCTCGCTCTGCTTTAACCCTGCTGCAGACGGCTCAGAGCCTCACAACAACAGACCTCTGAACGTTCGCCCTCCACCTTCACAGGGTGGATGAAACTGAGAGTCCCGCCCTGTAACAGCCCGCACTCGCCGCTCCACCCGTCAGCTCCACTCCTCAAAGAAGAACAGATAAAGGATGCCGTCTGCTGCTACAGGTTTGTCTTCATGCTGATCCTATCTGACCCCGACAGAGGCCCGACAACGGCCTCGCTCACAAATCCTCTGCCTCAGAGCCACGACCTGATAAAAATGGCAGCAGAGGCAGCGCCGGCGTGGCCCCTCAGACTGATTCTAACAAAGTGTCAGGGTGCTGGGTGGTGTCACCGGCTCCACCGCAAACTCAATCATCTCGAAATAACTAAGAAAAGAGTGGGAGATCATTCTTTCCTCAGCTGCTCCACACGAGAGCCAGAAACAGAGAGACAGAGAGAGAGATAGAGGGAGAGATAGAGAGGGAGAGAGTGTCCTGTGTGTTCAACACACACACAGGAGAGCTGAGAATTTCACTGGAATGTGAGTGTGTGTGAGTGTGTGTGTGTGTGTGTGTGGAATGAGGAAGTGTGTAGCCGCTCAGCAGCAGTGAGGCTGACTGCTGGGAAGGTTGGAGTTAATCTGATAAGCGCAGCACGGGAAAACGATTCATTAGAGCATCTGTCAATGCTGCCTTTATCTAACAGTGTGTGTGAGTGTGTGTGAGTGTGTGTCTCCTCTGAGCCCTCCACCCACTGTCACTGTGTGTCTGTTTGAGTGTGACTTTTTGACTGTGTGTCACTGTGTGTCACTGCGCGTGTGTTTGAGTGTGACTTTTTGAGTGTGTGTGTCACTGTGTGTGTCACTGTGTGTGTGTCAGATATAGAAATATAAAACACATCTTTTTAAAACGTGTGTGTGTTTGTGTGTGTGTGTGTGTTTCATGAGCAGCAGTCAGAGGTCACAGAGCACACACACACAGTCTTACCTCCAGGACCTGCACGTAGCTGGAGGGGAACCACCCTCGCGCGCCCTCCTTCTCGCCCTCCCACCATCCTCCGGGCAGCACCTGGAGCAGCCTGATGACGTCCCCGGCCTGGAAGCTCAGGCCCTGCTGGTGCTGCTCCCCGCTGAACGCGTACAGACTCCTGCAGTACGAGCCGGACATGTCCGAGGACGGTCCGCGGCGGGCGCGGGAAAGTTGGAGATGGAGTGTGTGTGTGTGTGAGAGAGAGAGAGAGACTGTGTGTGTGAGACTGTGTGTGAGACTCTGTGTAAGTGTGTGTGTGTGGTAGTCCGTGTCCCGGCTCCGGACGCTCGCGCCGCTCTCGGCTCGCAGACGTGTGAAAGTCGCGTGAAGTCGGCGCACAGCTGCTCCTCGCGCGCCTCTCCGCTCCTCGAGCCCGTCTGCCAGCCTGCACGCGCCGTCTGAAGCCCCGCGTCAAGCCGCGCAGAGGGAGGGGGGGCGGGCCGGAAGAGGGGCGGGCTGACTTCACAATAAAACCAGACAAACTTTCTAAATTGGGCAACAAACGGAAAAGCCACTTAGTGTACGCTGTCTCCATGACAACCGAGCAAACAAGACCTCGGGTGAGGATGACACCATCTTCAAAAATAACAAGTGGACCTTTAGTTATGTTGTTTTATTTTCTTTGTCAAGCTCCAAAGTGAAGACTGAACTTTTACTCTCTGTGTGTGACAGACTGAAATAAGTAACAAAAGTAAGAAAGCAAGTTCTGAAAGTAACATCAGAAGAACACCTCTGACTTCTTCTACTGTTACCATTAATCATGAGCCTACTAATAACCAAAAAGTAAAATGCTTAGAGAAACTGCCCAACAGTGTGCATTATGTTGTATAACTACACTGCTACAATACACTGTATGATCATTATCACGAAGAAGCTCTAATCAACGCCCCATTCAAGCGAAGGGCCTCTTGAAGTTTTAATTTGAAAGATTTTACTGGAAACCGTTTGTGTTACTCTGGTTAACTTTACTTTGGATGGCCGAAGTGTGGAACTCCGCTCAGCTCCTCTTCACTTAGTCAGACTCTGTTTTATCTTGTGATGATGATGATGATGATGATGATGATTTAATGTTGAAGCATTTGTTCATTAACGATTCGCTTCAATGGGCGGATTTTACTACTGATACTGTTTGAGTACTCTTTTACGAGGAGATCTGAGCCTGTTTATGTGCATGTGGGACATCAATTACAGTAAATTCATGATGATGATGATGATGATGATTAGGCTCCTATCAGAAGTGGGAGCAGCTGCATTATCAGAGAATGCATTGAATAGTTAGTCAGACTAAAGTGAATTAATCAGAGAATAAAGTCAGGGTGAAATAAAGCCACACTGCTCTCTTGAAGTCTGTATTGTCTCTTTATTTAACTGAAGACTTAGACTAGAACATGAAGTTTTCCCCTGGTAGTAAAGGCGTGATGCTTCCTCATCTGCTGCTCAGCATGATGACACTCTGAGTATCAGAGTGACCCCTCACAGCTCCCTGCCACACGCCACAGCTGAGTGAGAAGTGCCAGTCCAGCTCAGCAGTGTTATTACAGCAGCAGTGACATGAAGGACATAAAGATGCACACATCAAGCTAAAGTATCTAAAGCTGCTGGGCTGCTGTAGCTCCAGTAATCTGCAGGGAGTCTTCATTAAGCCCAGTCTGAAATATGTGTGCTTCCGCTCTTCATTGTGGTGGTTCAGAAACATAAATTGTGAGTTTATGGAATATCCATATTTTGTTTTTTTATGAATACAAAACAGCAATCGCATGGAGCAAATACATAAAGACGTGTGCAGCAACAAAGAATGATCTATTGATTAAGAAAAATGCACTAAAATTATAATCGGTTCATTCTACATGGTACATAAGGTCACCTGTTTTACTTTTTTGTTAGGCTGTGAGATGCAGTCCTGGAAAAATCCAATAATGCACCTTGACTTAAGACTTTCTTTCCCTAAATCAAAAAGGAACTTCTAGCTACTCAAATAGGACAGTATTTCTTACATTTATGAACAGTGATGATAATGTTTCTGACCAGCTCTTCGATGGCGGCTCATCAAGACTCCATTATTCCATTATTATCTAACAATCCATACATTATGGATTACAACAGTACATTACCAAATTACATAGTAGACTTAAGCTAGGGATTTTTAAGGTCTTTCTCCTTGTTTAAAAGTTTAAATCTATGTCATAAGCCATTACATCCAATCAAGAGGAAAAGAATATACACATATTAAAAACTGAATAAATGAAGATGAAAATACAACAAATGCTGATGTTTCCATACAGATGAGAATCATTTTTCTGCCATAGTTTGGGTCCACTTGTCCCCTTACAGGAAAGGATCTCTGTAGATCAACTCAAAGGTGTGTGAGTGATCCTTTGAAACATTTCTATCCTGATGGGAGGGGTCCCTTCCAGGATGACAGAGCCTCCATCCACAGAGCATGAGGGCTCACTGAAGGGTTTGATGAGGATGCAAATGATGTGAATCACATGCTGTGACCTTCACAGTCACCACATCCCAACACAACTGTGGGAGATTTTAGAGCGAAATGTTAGACAGAGTTCTCCTCCACCAGCATCAAAACACCAAGCAAGGGAACAACTTTTGGGGGAAAATGATATGACACACACGTATTACCCTGTGTATATTTAAACCTGATGTGTGTAATCAGTCAGTACATCACTTATAGCATGACAGATGTAGATTCAATGAGAAAAAATAACCAGGTAATTCAAGAGAAATGATAATGAGGATAATGATGATCATTTGTTTTGTTTTGAGCATGAACCCCGTGGTGATGTTTTGTTGACAAGAAGCATCAGAATGATGCAGATCTTGGTCCTCTCTACATTCCACACACACTGTCAGTCTGAGGGACCCATTCAGATCCTCCATCTCTGTAGTCCAAACAATCAGCTTTCAAACCATCTGAAAGCACCTCTCCCTTCACTCAGACCGCGGCAACGTTTCCTTTCTACAAGGTATTTAAAGTCTTTATCCTTCTTGTTTTTGTTCAACCTTTTTTCATCAGAAAAAGATATCATGTAATTCCTAAAGATGGAGTTATTCTCATGATAAGTGTGTGTATTGGTCACTTCTTTCCACTAAATACTGCCCACAATGGATTTGTTCTGCTGCTCCTTATGCAGTTCTGATAAAACAGACGTTCACTCAGTTATTCACTGATATTTAAAAAATATCTACTGCAGTAATATTACTGGCCCTGCTTCATAATGAGGAGCATTCAGAGTGGCTTGTTTATATGATGCAACATCATCAGATCCACAACAGTCCCTCTTATCAAGTTATTAACAGCAACATAGAAATTCAAATGTGTATTATATTATTATACTTTACTCTGTTCTTGTTCAGGAGTTTGACCTGTGTTCAACATGGGCACTGACTTCATCCTTAAGGAAGTTCAACACATGAGGCCTTCGTCTCTCTCAGTGAGAGAGCAACATCGCTACAGAGCTGAGGTCAGTCTCGTCTCTAAATGTCAACATGTACAGTTCGTTCTGAATGCAGGAGCACATGACAGCGTGGCATCTCTGAATCAGCTGAATCTTTCTTGCAGAAGATGCTCATGAGGCAGTTTATACTTGTGAAGCGTCAGCATCACGTTCCTGTTTGTGTATCTGCTAAAGATATGAAGAAGTGGCTGCTGGCTGGAAGAAGCTTCCTGGATGAGTGAGTGCAAAGTGACAGATTAGATTACAGCTATAATTGTACAAAATACACAATACACAGTATACACACAGTACACAGTAAATACACAGCATGGATAATGTAATCTTTCTTAATCTTAAAGGTTCCAGGACATAGCAGAAAGTGCAGATCCAAGAAAGCTCCTTGTGGCTGAACTGGTAAATACAAGATACTGACTGACAGCGTATTAAAGTGAATGATGTCTGTGTGACTTTTACTACACAGTGACCACTACAGGTGGTATGTGGCATTTACAGGTAGAAACAGAAGGGTTAGCAGGTGTAAGCATCCTGTCACATTACTGAAGAATATGCTTTTACTTAGCAGCAGGCTGTACAGCAGTGTTTCACTGTCCTCTCTGCCCTCACATGGCTGCGTTTGGGTGGGGTCACACGTCTGCGGTGTAACACCTGTAAGCACACCCAGTGAATGTCATGGAGCACTAATGTGAAATCCCACATCACTGTATCTACTTGGGAAGTTCAGTCAAGTTAGACTTTCCTAGAATAATCCATGAAGTAACTGTAATGTTGATGTTAAATATGAGATAAAGCATCAGTGAATGATTAATTTTAATAAAGACACTAGTTAAGATAAAACTGTCCTGAAGTGTTAGAGAAACACAGGTGATGTAAAGATAATAGTTAGTAATAGTAATACTTTTATACAGCTCAAAGTAGGAGTTTGTTTTAAAACCCTATTTAAAGCATGATTTACAGAAAAGTGGAACCATTTTTCAGTACTTAATACATAATGTCATAGTTGTTCACCTCAGACGGCTTCTGACATTAATAGTACTTTAGAGACCTTTCAGATAAAGGAGTACCAGTTGAGACTAAGTTATTAATCATGTGTGCAGGCCTGGACCTCAGCGAGACGCCTCTGTCTCCATCAGATGGAGCAAGAGCTCCAGGAGGAACTTGAGAGAGAGAAACACCTGTCAGATCTGCTCGGACAGAAGGTTAAGATCAAATCCTGCATTTTTTTAAAGTGACACCTTTAGCACCCTACAGTCGCTCACTCTTCTTCTCTATTTCTTTTCCTGACGTGTGAAGGTCACACTGGAGGGTCTTCAGATGTTTCTCTCCATCATCCGCCCAAAAGCGGAGCAGGATGTTCGAACCTTCCTCCGCCACCTGTCCAACAAGCTGCTTGATTCTTTTGCTGGCGTTCAAACCAGCAAGCGTTCCAAACTCGCTCTGCTCGCCAAGCTTCATCAGACCACGGCACCTTTAGCAGCGCAGGTGGTGGAGACTGCTCTGGAGTTCCTCCTGGGTGAACCAGAGCAACTTGTGGAGGTCAGGACTTCCCAGACTCGGGGTCCCGCCGTGGGCAGGAACTCCAGTTTGGCCCCTTTCATGAGAAACAGGGCTGAAGCTGCCAGCGCTCAGACTGGCAGGCAGCTGGCTGACGCAGCATCTACGTGTTTCTGTCTGAACACGTCCTTCACTCGAGCTTGTCTCCTGTTTATCTGCACGTCAGTGGCCCAGGACATGGTCAAAGCCATTTACCGTAGATTCGTTGACCGCTCCAAAACCTTCCACCTGATGAACTTTGATGAAAGCTTCACGATCGCCAGAAGGAGCGCCGTCTGGGCCATCCAGGATATGGTCTACAGAGCTCCTCAGAGTCTCACTGAGAGGAGCTCCATGGTAATCCTAAATCCTTCTGAAAGAGTCATCCCGCTGTTAAATCATATCTGTGGCTATACATGTTGATGTGAGAGAGGATATGTTTTAACTTAGACTTTTTTTTTTACTTTGAGTTTTATTAGCAAATGTTAGTTCTATGTTCATAACTTAAGATTCCTCCTGTGTTTTTCAGACTCCAGAGGTGCGCTCTGTGATGGTTGCAAAGAGGACTGGTGAGCTGATAATGTTCTGTTTTTACAAAACGTAAAAACGTTCAGATTAAATCCTATTTAATCTGACACTGAATACTCAGATCAAATACTTCTTGTACTATTTCTTTGTCTGTTTCAGATGTAAAGAAGGACAAAGATTGACTGCCTCCTTAGTGTGGAAGAAGACGATGATGACGTGTCCACTGAGGAGAGAATCACACCAACTGCAATATTAATATTAATATAACATTCTCCGCAATATACATAAATAAAAACATATTACAGTGGAATACAAAGAATATAATTTTTT
>JBAJHX010000024.1:12252762-12268605 GCA_037176925.1 Amniataba percoides | reverse complement strand
CTTTTAGCTCTGTTCCAGTCTCCACCACTGTGTAGAAAAACATCGCTTCACCAGCTGCACACTAACTTTCCCTGCCTGCTCTGTTGTGCTGGGCAGGTGGTGTAAGGTGGCTTCATCAGCCTGCTGCAGCTGGAAATGAGGTTGATGAGGGTGAGACTGAACTAAAATGGTAATGTTGCAGGAGGTATACAGCATTATCATTGTTTATTTGGAACAATAGCTTACATCATGGAGCTGTTTCTTTTAGATTTGCCCTCATTGACTGTAATAATGCTGCTCACCTGAGAGTGAAGGAGCCCTACTCTCTCACAGGCATCAGCTAATTCCTGTTCAGCTAATTTGCGGCTTCTGTCTGATTGTTCCAGAGCAGCCCTGAGTTCCTCCACCTCGGCCTGCATCAGACAGCTCCTGCGCTCCACCATGGCCACTTGCTCCTTCAGGTCCTCCTGGTTCCTCAGTGCCTCGTCCAGGTGAAGGGTTTGTTCCTGCAGAGACAAAAGGGGGAAAAAGTTGAATGATTCCAGAAGGGTTTTAAAAGCTGATACGTTTGTGTTGAAGCTGTCGCTGAAGTTCACCTTAAGGTGGGCTTGCATGTTCCTCAGCTGCTTCTGGGCTTCAGCCGCCTGCCGGTTGGCGTGGCTCAGCTGGATCTCCATCTCATTGAGGTCAGTCTCCATCTTCTTCCTGATTCTCATGGCGTCGTTCTTGCTGCGCGTCTCGGCGTCCAGCGCAGACTGCATTGTTTCCACAACGCGCTGGTGGTTGCGCTTCATCTGGTCGATCTCCTCATCCTTCTCAGCCAGCCTGCGATCAACCTCCCCTTTGACCTGAGTGAGCTCCAGCTGGACGCGCATTATTTTCGATTCCTCGTGTTCCAGAGAAGCCTTGAGTGCAGATACAAATAAGAACACTTAGGAATGTGCCCCAAAATGTGATTTCAAGGTGAGAATGGTTTCTTTATCTTATACCATGTTACCTCAGCTTCTTCCAAAGCAGTCTGGATCTCAGTCTTCTCAGTCTCAGTTTGTTTCTTAGTCTTCTCCAGCTCATGGATGGCTTTACCATTCTCACCAAGTTGTTCAGTCAAATCAGAGATCTCCTCTTAAGGTGTAAAAATGTGTCAAATTTCAAAGATTAAGTCAAGTGTTTCATTCTTAAATTGATATATTGAACATTCTATTTAAACGATCGGTGGCATCATTAGTGTTTATTTCAAAGCATCTGATTCTTTGTCAGTCATCTTTGAGACAATCCCTCTCTTTAAGGATGCAGTATTATCTTACAGTAACATACTTACGTTGCAGGTTTTTATTCTCTCGCTTCAGGACCTCAAGGTGTTCCAAAGCTTCTTCAAAAGAGTTCTTCATTTTGAAGAGCTCAGTGCTGAGGGAGCGAGACTCTTTCTGGGATCCGTCCAGCTCAGCCTGGCTTTCTTCATACTTCTGCTTCCACTCAGAGAGAATCTGAGCAAGACACAAAGTATTGGTGATGGTAAGGAGAGTCTGTCAGAATGTCACTGGAATTTTTTTGTGTATTGCTGTATTTCTGTGGGGAATGCATGATGATTATTGTTGCTCTTGACAACCCAGTTCTTCGATATTTCAAAAATACTTCTGTTACTTCATGAAGTGAACTCCCCTCATTAAACCCACATAACAAATGTTTAGAGCAGCACAGTTAAAGTTACCTGGGTATGACTTGAGTTAATAGACAGACAGATAATACTAACAGAATGTAATATTGTAATCATTACTATAATTGTCTTCATTACCTTATCAAAGCTTCTCTGCTTTTTATCCAGACTGGCTGCTTGAGCATTTGCCCTTTCCACATCAGCCATGAGGTCCTCCACCTCTCCTTGCAGCCTCTGCTTCGTCTTCTCCAAAGACGAGCACTTGGCGTTCACAGCCTCAATGGCCTCCTCGGCCTCCTGCAAACGCTGGGCAAGCTTTTTCCTGAAGGTAACGACATGAAGTGAAAGTAATGTTCTCACACTGCTAATATTTCATTTCTTAATGTCTGTGAGCATGACAGGAACTGTTACTTGGCCTCCTCCAGTTCATCGTTGCGCTGGATGGCATCGGTCTCATATTTAGTTCTCCACTGGGCCACCTCACTGTTGGCCTTGGACATTGCTCTCTGGAGCTCAGCCTTGGCCTCCTGTTCCTCCTCAAACTGCTCCCTCAGCAGATCGCAGTCATGCCGGGCAGATTGGAGGGCGTGGGCGAGAGCATTCTTAGCCTAACAGAGAGATTTGGATGTTAGCTGAAGAAACATTTGCTGACATCAGACTTCATCAGGTGGCTCTCATGCTAAACTTAAGGAATTGTTTGCCATTCAAGTTCAATAACATTATGTCACAGGCACTGTGGACTCCAACAACACGACAAACCTTTGTTTCTTCTTCAACCTGCCTCTTGAGCTCCTCAATTTGCTGAGTGAAAGCCAGCTTAGCCCTCGACATCTGAGAGAGAATTGCTTCTTTCTCCTCAAGGAGGCGAGAAAACTCACCTGTCCAAGAGGTTTCAGAAAATGATGAAAGAAATGTTTTGTATTATGGAACAACCAAACTTGAGCCTGCTGCTTACCATTTTCATTCTGAAGTCTTGCCCTTTGAGCATTTATTTCAGTGATCAAACGAGTGTCTTCATCGTGTTTTGTTTTGTAGTCACTCAGTTGGTCTTCCAGAGAGTGACACAGCTTTTCATAATTAATCTGTAATATTTATGATAAAAGTGGATAAGAAATGTTGTATTTATCATGATATACTGAATACACATGCTATCTACTGAACACTGCTCTAGCTTACCTTTGACTTGACCATGACCTCCATGTTGCCAGAGAGGTCATCAATCTCCATCTTGTACTCGCTCTTCTCCTTCTCCAGCTTCTGTTTGATCCGCTGAAGGTTGTCAATCTGCTCCCCCAGCTCAGCCACACTGTCGGCGTGCTTCTTTCGTAGAGCCGCCGTGGTGGCCTCGTGGTGGAGCGTCGACTCCTCGAGGTCTCGCCTCAGTTTCTGAAACTCGGCCTCTCGCTTCTTGTTCATCTCTACCTGGGTGGCGGTGGCTCCTCCGGCCTCCTCCAGCCTCTCACTGACCTCCTCGAGCTCCCTTGAGAGATCAGACCTTTGCTTTTCCACCTTCGCCCTGGCAACACGCTCCACTTCAATCTCCTCTTCCAGCTCTTCGATGCGGGCCTGAGTGCACCGAAAAGCCAAGATCAGTCATTGTCTTGCAGAAACTTATCAGTTAACTCTGAAGTTTTCTAATCACCTGAAGCTCCTTGATCCTCTTCTGACACTGCACAGCCATATTCTGCTCATCCTCAATTTTGGCTACGAGTTGGATGAATTCAAAGTCTTTCCTGTAATGCAAAACCAAACCGCCTGATTAGAGCAGGGGTTAAGAACTTATCATAATGCTTACACACTGCTCCAGAACATACTTTTTAAGACGTTCTTCCAGCTGTTGCTTGTCATTTTCCAAATCCATTATGGATTCTTGGGTCAGTTTCAGATCTCCTTCAAGCTTTCTTTTGGCTCTCTCGACATCCATTCGTATCTTTTTCTCTTGTTCCAATGAGCCCTCGAGCTGACACATGGACACAGTATCATTAGAGGGATTAAACCTGCATCCACCGATTGTTTCAGTCACACAGCACAATAAACCTTAAACACAGCACTGATTTATTATCACTCCGCACAGCTGATATTCACTCTTTCTAGTTCTGCCTTAGGTCTCTACAAACTTTTAAATTAAATATCTGTCTCTGTAGTTGCTAAATGCTCCATTAATTTTACTAGGTAGTTATTTCTACTTATTATTTCTGTCTGCTGGTGCTGAGAAAGAAGCATATTGTGTTTTTTTTTTTTTACTGAAAGCTGCCCGCTGCAATGAAAGAGCAAAATACTGAAATGCTCTCAAGAGCTGAGGGGAACTGCAGGTCCCAGTGAAGATTCTGTGGGTTTGTCACTATGTGTGAAACCTTCACATTATACACAGTGTTATTTCACTGCTGGTATCATTTTTATTCCATGCATTCATCTTCCATTTCAAAAGAAATTCTGCAATTCAACTCAACTACAGTTGCCAGTAGCAGCTCATGCAGCCTTGAACTGTACGCCTCCAGGACCAGCTAACGCTGACTCAAGTAACATAACTTGAATAACTTGAAGACATTTATCAGAATTTTTAGCTTTTCCCTTTAAAATGAACAAATTCATTACAGTGCCTTTAAGTTACTCATGTCCTGATTTCCAAAAGATTATAGCAATGCACATACATCATCAACTTGTTGCTCCAGCTTGATCTTGGCCTTAGTCAAAGAGTTGACTTTGTCTTCCTCTGCTTGCAGGTCTTCCAGTGTCTGCTGGTGAGCCTCCTGCAGGGCCAACTTCTCCTTAGATAACCTGGCGATGGTATCATCGAGAGAGGACATCTCCTCAGTCAGATTCTTCACCTAAAAGAGAAGCAGGTGAAAAGCAAGTCCTTGGTTAGTAAATGTTTAAATCTCTGGGCTAAGTGTTCAGATAACCAGCCAACACACACCTTGTTTTCAGTGGCATGTTTTTCCTTCTCCACTTTAGCCAAAGTGAGCTCCAAGTCATCAATGTCTTTCTTCAGCTCAGAGCACTCGTCCTCCAGCTTCCTCTTCTTGGCAGTCAGCTCAGCATTCACCTCCTCTTCATCTTCCAGTCTTTCACTCAGTTCTTTGGCTTTGGCCTCCAGCAAAATCTTGTTCTTAATCAGCCCCTCACATCTTTCTTCTGCATCTGCCAGACTCTCACTTTCCTGTTGAATAGGAAAACTATTTGTATTCAAGTAGCATTTGATTCAACCAAATCCAAAAGCATGCTTCTTGCAGTGGGCTTCTTCCAGATTTTCTGTACTTACAGACTGAATCTGCAGACACAAGTCATTCTTCTCCTGAAGCAGGGAAACCATTTTGGCTTCCAGTTCTTTTCTTTTAGCCTCAGCTTTGCTTAAATCCTCCTTACACTTGGCAAACTCAACTTTCATGATGGCCATTTCCTTCTCCGTCTCAGCACTCCTCAGGAGTGGCTTGATCTTAAAGTAGAGCTTCATCCATGGCCAGTGTTTCACGTTCATGAAGGAGCGAATGTTGTACTGGACAATATAGATGGACTCTCTGAAAAGTGTTTTATTTCTTAGTTATATGGGTTCAGTACAGTAAGTATCAAAGACCTGTGATTTTAACCTTCTATAATTCTGATTACCTCCTCTCCATCATTTTCTGGAACTCCTTCCTTCTGAGGAACCCACGACACAAGGCTTGTGTAATGGTGATGAGAGAGGCCAGTTTGTCATCCCTCATCTCTTCAAGTAGACCCAAGAGTCCGGCTTTGAAGAAAACCTTCAGAAAATATCTTGAAATATTACACTGTAACAGCAAATTTCAACCCTTTGCATTGATTTTATACTTCTTAATCTCTGTTAATTGTTTTAATGGCAATGACGGTTCACACATTATGTGTGTGTCCCCTTCGAGGGCTACATGTCTTACTTATTATACTATTATACTTGTTATATACTTTGTTCCCTTAGTTACACCTATCCATTGTGTTAAGTTGTTGGATGGTCTGGTTTTAGGGTAGCAACAGAAAGGTGACAGATGCAACCTTTCCCATCACCCATCTTACACATCAAATTCTGAAATGTTCAGAGTATTTGACCAAAAATAAATATGTTTGGAGACCAAAAGTTGGTTCCCAGCTCAAAGCATTAAACAGCAGGCTATCTTTAACCTGAAGAGCGAACTGTGATGATCAGTGAGTGTGTCATATTCCACAGGTGGGAGAGAGAGGGAGATAAAAACAAATAAAGGAAACCTGTAAAATTATGAGAGACTCCCACAAGAACTATAATTCAAACATACTGAGGTCCTTAATTACATTTTACATAATTTACCTTGGTATGTCCAAACTTATATTGTGTGTGATCCACATCGATAGACCCCAAGAGCTTCTCAGCAGCTTTCTTGTTGTCAATGAATTGTCCTTCAGGTATCACACTAGCATTCAGTACTTTGTACCTACAAGAAAAAGTCTTGTTAGAGAAAAGCTTGTTCACAGTTGTCAAGAAACCTAATGTTGCTTCTTACCTCTGCTTGAAATCCCCGTACAGGATTCTGCTGGGAAAGCCCTTCCTGCAGATCCTGATCCCCTCCAGCACACCGTTACATCGCAGCTGATGGATGACCAGATGGTGTTCCATAATTCCTAAAGATCAGCCAGAGCCACATTAAACCCAAGCTACCGGAGATGTTGTTTAAATGGAGTGTTCATAACAAAACAACTGGAATACCTGGAGTTTTAGTTTCATTTGGAATGAGACACCTAACAAAATGAGGATGGGTGCTCCTGAGATTTGTCATCAACTTTCCCAGGTTCTCCTGTCAGAGACAATCAGTGTTACTACTTTGTTAGAAAGAAAGGCTAAGCTATCATATGTCTACTTTCTTATCTATATTCAAAAAATCTTACAAATGCAGAATAGTCAGTATTATTTTACTGCAGTTACCCGGAAGAGGGCTGACACAGTCTGGAAAGATGAGCCCTTCTTCTTTGCTGCTTTCTTCGCACTTCCAGCTCCTCCACCAGTATTATCTGGAAGAGAAAATGTTTTTATCTACATAATCAGGCTGAATCTTTTCATAAAAACTGAGATTGTTACCTTCAGATGAAGAATAGGTAGAATACAGGAAAGCTAGCAGTTTGAGGCCAGCCTTCTGGTACAGCTGGACTACAGTGTCATTCAGGGGGTCCTTGTTCTTGTCCAGCCATCCTGTGATGCTGTAGTCCACGGTACCAGCAT
Source organism: Amniataba percoides (assembly GCA_037176925.1). Classification (NCBI taxonomy): domain Eukaryota; kingdom Metazoa; phylum Chordata; class Actinopteri; order Centrarchiformes; family Terapontidae; genus Amniataba; species Amniataba percoides. The sequence goes on along the minus strand of JBAJHX010000024.1, from coordinate 12,261,769 downwards.
AGTGCACCAAGGAGAAGTGAGCCTCTGCCTTGCCTTTGACAGGCTTGGGCTTTTGGAAGTTGTTGGATTTTCCGAGATGCTGGTCATACAGCTTGTTTTTGAAGGTGGTGTCTGATGCCTTGGGAAACATACACTCCTCTTCAAGGATAGAAAAGATGCCCATTGGCTATTAAAAACAGGAAGATTTTGTTTTAGCACAAAAAGGCATTCTTTAAATGCTTGTGACTAAATATAATGTTGTATCTGTGTGAACCTTTTCAATGAGCTCTATACAGGCAGCCAGGTCCATCCCAAAGTCAATGAATTCCCACTCGATGCCTTCCTTCTTATATTCCTCTTGCTCCAGCACGAACATGTGGTGGTTGAAAAACTGTTGCAGTTTCTCATTGGTGAAATTGATACACAACTGTTCCAGACTATTATACTGGAAAAACAAAGCATTTCAAGTATTACAGCATTATTCATTACAAATCCCAGTAAGTACACTGCTTAACGTAAACTTACATCAAATATCTCAAACCCAGCTATGTCCAGGACCCCGATAAAGAACTGCCTCGGTTGTTTGGTGTCCAGCATCTGATTAATGCGGAGGACCATCCACAGAAACATCTTCTCATAAACTGATTTGGCCAAAGCACCAATAGAATTGTAGACCTGCAACATGTGCCAGTGAGAGCTCAACACGTTGATAAAATATACATTTATAATCTAATGTGTAATTCCTTTATCAAACAAATTTCCATCAACCAAGACGGACAAACTTGACAGCAACTTGAATTCCAGTGTAACATTATGGTGAATGATTGCAAAAAATGTTCTATCTATAATTCTCAGTGGCTTCATCACTACTTGCAGATTGTAAATGTAACAATTAGTTGGTTAGTGCAGCTTTAAGGTTTTCTCCCAACCCTATTGCATGAGACAAAATAAGATGTTTATTGAGGTAAACATTTATGCAGAGTAATGTATTTATCAGAAGAATTAATATAAAATTCATACTTTACTGAAAGACATGTACCTGTTGAACAGTCTGCCCTTTGGTCACATACTCATTCCCAACCTTCACTCTCGGGTAGCACAGCGCTTTGAGCAGGTCTGCAGAGTTCAGGCCCATCAGGTAAGCTGCTTTGTCAGCCACTGATCAAAAAAGAAAAAAGATCATGTGATAGTGTGATAGAAAAGTTAGATGGGAAGAAGAAAAGATTAAAATAGACATTCTTAGACATTACCAAACATGAGAAAGACTGTCATCATTTACCCTCTGTCCCATCTGGCTCTGCTTGCTCCTCTCTCTGCTTCTGTTTGAACTTCATGTTCCCATAATGCATCACAGCACCTGTTAGCTTGTAAATGCCAATCCTCTCCTCTCCAGTGAAGCCTAAGATGTCAATAGCGCTCTGAAAGCACATTATAGAAAGGTGGGTTTAAGGACCAGTGAGTACGAGCAGTGATGGAGGAGAGGAGGTTGCAAATGTGACTTACATCTGTGGCGATCAGCTCCTCGCTGTCATCGATACTGGCCACGCTGATCTCCCCTTGGCTTACAAATGGGTAGTCAAAGGGGTTGGTGGTGATGAGGAGAGTCTCTGGATGGACAAAAAATGTGTCAAAGCCTTGCAATATAAACACACACACACTCACACACACACCACTTATATCATACAATGTGCTGAGAGGGCTGCTGCATAAATCTACATTTAACAAACAGTGACACTGTAACACCTTTAGTTACCTATCAGCTCAGGCTTCTTGTTGGACATGATCTGGTAGAAAATATGATAACTCCTCTCTGCTGCCAGCTGGAAAGTTACCCTGGATTTCTCCAACAAGTCTGAAAAGGGGAACTAGATTACCTCAAATAAAACCCTTTACAATGAAACATAACATTGCTCTGCTGTATTCTTACTCACAAGTCTCAATATCAGCTGAAGACAGTTTTCCTGTGGTTCCAAAGTGGATCCTTATGAATTTGCCCTGAAAAAAAAAAAACAATGATTAATATAGCAAAAAAGTGACAAACTATGTACGTGAAGCACCAAAATATCTATCTGTTCACTCACAAAACGTGAGGAGTTGTCATTTCTGACAGTTTTGGCATTTCCAAAGGCTTCCAGCAGTGGATTAGCAGAAATGATCTGATCCTCCAGATTCCCCTACAGCAACAGACAGAACAACATACATGCAGTTTAGAAGTGAATTGGTTATAAATATATTCACTTAAAGGTGATGAATAGACTATATTCAGTAGAACATTATTATCATTACTTGTAGTCTTCCAGAGGCAGCAGGGTCTTTCTTCCTGTCCCCGGACCCTGCGATTGTCGCAAAGTACTGGATGACCCGTTTGGTGTTGACAGTCTTCCCTGCACCAGATTCTCCACTACAAAACAAGAAAAACACACACAGAAATGTTTTATTCTCTTTTTGATAAAACATATGAAAGACAGAGTGTAGCATCTGCGTCAGTGTGGAGCTTACGTGATAAGGACGGACTGGTTTTCTCTATCTACAACAAATAACACCACAGTCATATCAGAAAGGTGCCATGCAGTGAAAAAGAAATAAAATATTAGATTGCAGTTTCATTTTACCGGTAAGCATGAACTGATAGGCATTGTCTGAAATGGAGAAGATGTGTGGTGGAGCCTCCTGACGCTTCTTGCCCCTGTAGGCCACCACCACCTCTTGGTTGTACACTGGGAGCCACTTGTAAGGGTTGACAGTGACGCAGAACAGCCCGGAGTAGGTCTGGAAATATTAACATCACATGATATATATATCTTAATAATTGAGTAAGCATGGATTTGGTCATTTGCAGGTCAAAAGTTTTCTTAGAATCACTGGTTCAAACTGTTTTCTTTGAAAAATGATGCTTATTATTTTTTACATTTCTAAATCCTTCAGTTCCTTCAGGCACAAGTGAACCAAAACCACGCTGAGAAGATGACTCATGTATCAGTTTCTCCCCTCACTTACTCGGTCCAGTATTATATCATTATTCTGCACTCTACAAATTTACACCAAGTGTCATTCTGATCTTTCTGCCATACTGTAGTTGCCAGACAATTATGGCGAACCTCCTGCAGCTCTAATGCTCCTCTGTTGTATATCTTGAACACCTGCTCCTCTGTCATTGTGTGGGAATGACCATCATCAACTACAGTAAATGTTGCATCACTCACGTAGATCATCCACGCTGCGTAACGCTCTTTGAGGTTATACAGCACGGCGGCCTCGTTGAGGTGGGTCATCATGGCCATGTCCTCGATCTTGTCGTACTTGGGCGGGTTCATGGGGAAGACCTCGCTCTCCTTCACTGTTACAACCTGTCAAAAGAAATGTGCCTGTCATCAGCGGAACGATGAGGAGAGCGGACGGATGAGTTGTCTCGTCCACAGCTGACATACCTGTCCTGCCTCAGTTTTCACAGTCGCTTTGCCACCGTCTTTGCTTTGCAGGGTGCCTTTAACAAACAGCTCCTTCGGATCCACCACAAACACTGCAGTTTTAGCATCGAAGATCCTGTTTTGGGCTTCGATTCTCTCTCGTTCGGGTCTCCGTAGGTATGGAGCGGCCTCCCCAAACACAGTCATCTCAGCGTCCGAACTCATCTCTGCAACTCACCCCAGAGGGGACTGAAAGGTCAAGACTTGAAGGTTAGAATGATGTTTTTTTTAACCTGCAGAATAACTGATACCAATCACCATAATCAATGTGAACTCTCACCTCTGTGGGCTACAGAAGGTCTACTTATGTATCCTCCACAGAAAACCTGAAACCCTCCAAGTAAAGTCACACCCACACAACAATGAAAAAGAAGCGCTCCCTCACCAGCAGCAGTCCCAGATGAAAATTGTGGACGGCGTTGACCCTTACTGCTTTTATAAGGGCCCTCTTGGGGCCTCAGGAGACACAGCAAACACCTATATTTAGGTGAAAGCCTCTAATGAATGTGGGTGGAGAGGAGTGATTAGTTTGGCATGTGATCTCATTGAGATGTCACCGAGCTTTTGTTATAAATCCGTGGCAGGGAGCAACTGCAGCTCAAGAAAAGAATGAATGCCAAAGGAGGGTGACCTCTGCCAGAGATCCAGATCCACATGGATGCTGAAGTGTTCCAAGCACGCAGAGACAGACGCAGTGTTTGTTTAGCATCTTCATCGCTGTTTGGAAAATTAGAGCCACCCAGTACTATTAAGAGATAATCTCTACCATAAGCAGCAATTATTGAATTTTAAACTGATCACAACTACTGAGCATACAATTCATTTGGATCGATTTAATCTATTAATTTGTTTCTAAACCTTTATTTTATTAGCACAGTCTGTTGGGATTGAAAGGTCCTCTTTGAGAGTGTTGGTCAAAATAGCAACATAAGTGTACATGAACCAAGACAGAACCTTTACAGAGTGGAAATACTGAAAAATATAAAGACAGTTAAAGATAAGTCAATCTCATTTCTCATTTTTCAAAGAACAAAACTATACATTAAGACAGCTGCATTATCCCATTTCAGTCATTAAAAAGACACTTGTGAGTTTGAAGTCATCTTAATAAACCTACATTTGCTGTGAGTGAAATAGGAAGACTGATCAGTGTTTTGTGTGTGTGTGTGTTAGATAGTCACAGAGCTTATATGGTTATTTTGTCACTTTGGGTGAACTAAACTAGTCACATCCCTTCTAGCTCACTCACAGAAGCTGAAGGGTTGCTTCTGCCCAAAGTTACAAAATATATCTACTAACCATATAAGCTCTGCGATTATGTAACATTAAGTAGCTTTACTGGAGTGAAACGTGTGTTGTCTTTGTCATTTTCTTGCTTTCTTTCCACCATTCCCCGTGTTCCCAGATTTGATGCCACTCCAGGTTGATTGTGCGCATCTGGACTCCAGTTCAAAGACATGAGTGAGGTATCAATCATCACCCTCTAATTCTCAGAAAAAAGTGATACTCCTATTAAACTACTACTCAAAAATAAATGCAATCTCTGAAATGAATGTCTACATTATGTACTTGTATTAGTTTACTTTATGCACGATTATGGTCACTTTCATATAGATTTCAAAGAATATTATGCTGAATTACACTTTGTGTCATGGAAAGTGTTTTGACTTCATAACATCATGTGATAAAGAGAGGTAAGATTTAGTAAAATCCACTTCAATCTTTTCATATCGGACAGTTATCGTGCTCATATGTTGCATTTCATCATTGGAGTACGACATACGATAGACCTGTCTCTGAGGCTTAGAAACTGTTTTGAGATATTACACAAAATGCTTGGGTGACCCCTGTGATTGCTTTGAATGGCATATAAATAAAGGCATAGCTGATGAATCCCTCAATAGAAATTCCTCGAGGATCCTACTCAGGCGGCTTTGGAGATTACAGCGGACTAATGGTCGTGTCAGAGATTTGGAGTCCTCTCTCTCCTCCTACAATCATTTCCCAAAGAGGGACACTGCAGCACAACAGGATAAATACTGACCTATTAAGAGACCAAGGCAGAGGGAGAAGTTGACATATTGGAAATTGTGAAATGTGACAGAAAAGCGAGGAAGAACAGTATCACAGAGGAAACACATATCACAAAATTATATCAAATCTGTGTAGATAGAAAACAAGAGAAATATGTTAGATGTGAGAATCATAATCACTGAATTATTATTCTAAATGATTATTATATTATCAGTAACTTAAAGAAAATAGTTAATTTCTTTCTATAATATCAGTTTAGTTTCCAAAAATGATGAGTGCTGTGAAGATCACCATCATGCTTATGTTGTTCAATGAGAATTTCATGAATCCCTCTTATGGAAATTCAGTTATTTTAAGTAAGTCCAGAGCTGGAGTCAGGATGTGGTTAGCATAACGAGTGGAGGAAACAGCTAGCCTGTCTTGTCTGTAAGAAGACTCCACCTTTGTATGCATCATGTTTCTTTCATCACAAGCAAAAATGTCAAATTTAGGACGATGTCTGACACAGAGGGATTGTTTCTTTCTGAACAGTTTATCCAGACGTCCAGATGAGTGATTCAGTGTGCAGGTTTCTGAACTGTTACTGTGGAGAGAGCCTCAGTATGATGGAGAGAGTCACTGCACCTGGCATGTCTCAACTTAGAAGTCAGCACCGAACCACATAAAGTCATTTTTACCTCTCTGCTTGTGTACAAATCAAACAACATGCTATTTGTAATACTTTAATTAGTAGGAATATTTTGGTCTTTATGCTAAGCTGATTTTTTTTTAGTTAATGTGCTTAGTATCATTGGCAAAAATGTGTCCAAATGCAGACAGATACCACCAGTCCAACATTACTTGTACCAAGGTAACAGGACATCAAATAGCGTAAACAAGTCAACCAGCTTTGAGTAAACAGAGGCCCTCAGACCAACACTAATTTGTTATTCTCATGTCATGGGAGGCGGATTAGATGGCTGTAAACTGACAAGAAGGGTGCTAAATCATGAACAAGCAGCCATTGAACCCCAGCTTACTCTGCCTCCATCTTAAAAATGGGCTACTTAAGGGAATTAATGAGGAGTGAGATATTCTTAGGGACTGCAAGCAAAGGGACTGCGATAGTCAGTGGGAGGACTATGATGCAGTGTGGATTATCACTGCGGCCTCAAACTGCTCTTCATTTGCCTCTTTTAAACTGCCATGTGTGTTGCTATTGATGGAAAAACTGCTTCAGACATTTTGGATATCACCTCCTCATGAGTCTCAGAAAACCAAAGTGGATTGCAACCAGACTTCATTCCAGTCTTTAACGCAACAGATGGCAGAATCTCGTGGCTTACGAGTTAATGTCAAGTCAAGTTCAAGTTGTCTAAATAAAGGGCTGCTAAACAGAGGTCACACAGTCCATTATCTGTCAGAGGTGCACACATTACTCAGTGGACAGCTGTTAACAATTGCTCCTCATTGATCATCAGTTATACATCCAATAAATATATTATGATGTATTCAATTTAATATGTAACTTAATTGTTGACATTAAAGTTTATCCAATCAATAGATTTGTCTATATTTCTGTCCACTCATACGTGTTGTCAGTTTCTGTTGAATACTGGTTTGAAGTACTTATGGCACAATAGCAAAAGTCAACCTACACCTCTGGAGGAAAATCAGTCAATATAATTAATATAAATGCAGCCAAGTTTAAATCCCTGAACAATAAAGAAATATTACAATGAAAAGTCTTCTTCCTTGGCAGTGAAAGTTTGACCACAGCGCCCTCCGGTGTCACTCTTGAGAAGCCACAGGCACTTTGTGATCTTAGCAGAGGACAGCAAGACGAGTATCATGAAACAAAGAACACTTACTAACAAACCCGTGAAATAAAGATCTACATCATTAACTTTTTTATAGTTCTTGGTAAATGTTTCACATAATCATCATACAGTGTTTCACTGCTACCACAATGACATGCCTATTTATAGTTGCTCACACATTGTCAGTTTTGTTAAGCTCATTATATTCCTGTCTCATCACTATGTATGCTTTAATTTTCTTTCAGTTGTTTTTTCTTGTAAAAGAATGAAACATAAAAAAAATGTATTTTGTGGCTCCAAAACGAACTAAAACAGTAGACAAATACAGACACACAACAAGAGAGAGAGGGAAAGAGAAGAGAGAGACAGTGGCAGATAAAGGAGAGAGAGAGCGTGTGTGTGATCAAGATAGTGATATCAGACCTTCACACTCAGGTTTAACAGAACTGATGCAGAGGATCTCTCAAGCAAATGCACTTTAAATGATTAACATTAAATAAATACTGTGAGTGTGATCAGATTGTTGCTAATATGTGACTTTGTGTAGGACAACAGATGAGCTTCACCTGTTTAGTTTTCCTGCCATGTTAATTGTTGCAAATTGATTACTAAAACTAATTAAACTAGAAGAACATCCAAACCTGTGGTCCACACAGATGTGTCAGAATCTCTCTATTAATCTCTCTCTCTTGCCTTGTTTTCAGATGCATGAAGCTCCAGATGAAGAACAACTGAGGAAACAGAGTCAGTATCTTCTCTAGCTTTAGTTCCTCAGCCTGGAGAGGAGCTAGCTGAGGGGATGAAGATGATGAACGGGTCAACACTTCCTGCAAGCCCATATAAGCCATATGAAATGGTGTGATTGAACTGATGTATTGAATTAGAATTGTGTTCATACAATAATAAAATTATTGAACTGGAACACAGAATTTTGCTCTGTGTGTTACATTCAGTAAGAAATACCCATCATTCATCCACTCTGCAAAAGCACACAACAGTCGTGAAAAATCAGCCACATGTATAAACATTATATAAAACATATTACTACCTAATGTGCAAGATGAAATGTGTACATATATTTAAATTATAACCTGTCAAAACAGCAACAAATAAATACAAAAAAAACAGGAAGGATGTAACAAAGAAAGGTTGAAAATATCATCTGCGTCCCCCCATGTCCTCTAGTTCATACTCTGTCGGTCTGCTCTTTGATTAACTATTCCCACTGTGGTTTCTACAGTGGGAACCTGGTGGGGAGATTTATGATCTGACCTGTTAACACACATTCACAGAATACAGGAACAGAAGATCCAGTAAAATACACATGTGAGCTGAATGAAGTCAGACATAGTGAATGTGTGCCAGCAGAACGAAGAGACGATGTGAGGAGAGCCACTTCAGGTGACATCTTCAAACATCACATCAAACGCTCACATGCCACATACAGGCTGAAGGAACTGTGGGTGTGTGTGATCAACCCTCCTGTCCATACTGGCTGTGACAGCAGAGTTGCACTAAGTGCACAATGTCTATATTGTATCTTTTAAGAGTTAGAAGAAAGTAAGCTGGACCTGCTTGAGAATGTTTCACCTCTTGTCCAAAAGTCTTCTAACTGAAGTCTGAGGTTTTTAGAGAGTCATTAGGCTCATCTGTGGATGGTTAGTCCATTGTTAGTCGTTCAGGTTACATGAGACATGGTGTGAATGGGTTTTAATCTGTGTGGGGATC
>JBAJHX010000024.1:12229809-12243760 GCA_037176925.1 Amniataba percoides | reverse complement strand
ATTTCATTATAAGAATTTCACACAATGTGACATCTGCTGCTGCTGAAGTAGGCCAGCTGTGGGTGTGCAGGCAGGATTCAGAGTTCAGCCACTTCCTCAGTTACCATAAAACCTTGTTGCCTTTCATTTTGATTTCCCTCCACTCATTTCTTCACTCGTCAGAGTTCTCCCAGACGGTTTGGTTGTTGGTCACACTTTCTCATCAAACCCAAGATCCTTATTTGAAAGCAAACCTTCAGAGCAAATTACATACAAGTGCTTAACAACATTACAACCATAAAACTGAGCCCCACAGTCACCACACACACATAAACTCATCACAACAGCCACAAATGTTGTGTGCTCCTAGCCTCAGTTTGTTCTGGGTTTGGTAAAGGATGTTCGATATCTGCAGCTTAGTTAAAAGGCCATTTTAGATGAAACACTGATCCCCTTGTTAGAGAGTATGGATCCGTTTGTGCGTCCACGTCCCTTTGGAGTCGTGAGAACAAGCATGAGTCCAGCTCAGTCTGCCCGCAGTGGCAGTTGTGCAAAGTCTTCTGTGCCTCTGGAGGAGGAGGAGATTTGTCAAATCTGAGGAAATAACCTAAGCGACATCACTTCACTGAAACAAATGTGTGACAGGGAGCCTGCTGAGCTGCAAACTGGAGGTGTGACGTTTGGAAGAAGTGGGTGTTTTCTTTATGTCACACATGTGCATGAAGTCAGGATATCTGGTGCACCACACTGTACTTTGACCAGTCTTTTACAAATATGTATTGTGAGCCTCCCACTGTGTCAAAGGGCAGCAACCTGGATTGTTTTATTAGACAAAAACAACAAAGTTAAGACATCAGCTTGCATTCTGGGAGCTGGAGATTGGGCCTTTACAACTAATTTAGAGAAAAATCTTAGAAGAGATTGATTGAAAATGTAGTTGTAATCTTTTTTTGTAGTTTGTGAAATCTCTTGTGTACAGCATTTCTGTCCTAAATGCGCCACTGTACCAGATAGCAAACATGCCGATGTTTTTCTTCCTGCCCAGGTCACCTCCCGGTCCACCCCGGCTCCACAGACCCCATCTGCCTCGCCTGGAACTACGAGGAGCTCCTGGCCGTCATCCGCTCCCACAGCAGCGTGGTGTGCTTCATGGCCGGACACGACCACGACGGCGGATACTGCCGGGACAAAGACACGGGGGTGCACCACCTGACCTTAGAGGGGGTGATCGAGACCGCGCCCGACGACAACGCCTTTGGCACGGTGTCTGTGTACGAGGACAGGATGGTGCTGAAAGGGAGCGGGAGGGTCGCGGATCGAGAGTTTCTCTTCCCAGGATGCCAAAGTGAAGCAGATAATACAGATATATGACACATGCTGTAATCAAGAGTTCTATTTTACTGAAGCTGTAAAGGCAATATTTTTTTAATATCTAGAGATTTAAAAGGTATATTCTGGACTTGCATACACTGGGGCCTGTGTTTTTACAGACAGCGTGTCATGTCTGCTTACCTCAGTTCATTTATTAGACTGATACATTTTAATTTCTTATGCAAACCTGAGGTTTCATGATGTATATTGCATATTTATATTTCCTTTTTTTATTGAATCAGTTCTATTATAAGTGATTAGCTGTTGCAGTTGCTGCTGTTTTGCATGTTGCACATACCAAATAATTGATTTTCCTCTACTGTTATTTGCTAAGCAATATATTGTGCAATGGTGAGAAATTTGATAAGTGTGGTGTAAGTTAAACTGATGTTCGAGCCAGTTTTCACGACAATCAGAACAAGATGAGTGCAAATCTGTTTGATTATGAATATAAAACAACAAGAGGAATAATAAACATCTTTACACCAGCACAAGCTGCTCGTCCATGTCCATCATGTGCTGCATTCATGGCACACAGGGAAGTAGTTGTTACAAGCTTCTATCTGAAATAGAGCAAAGGAAAGTCTGCTCAAGTTTCTCAGAGACGAACATAACTTGATGATGGATTATGAGCTCCTACCTTGGCAGCAGCCCTGACAATGTGCTAATGCATTAATGATATATTGGTTGCTTGTTGACGTCATGAATCATCTGTCACTGATGATGAATTGTGTGTGACCAACAATGCCACAAACGGACAGTAAAGACATAAACACTTGGATAGTGCCAAAAACAACTAGACATGAGAAGATGGCGCTGACAGAAGGGTGTGTGTCACACACTGGGAAGAGATGGTGTGTGGGAGAAAGGAGCAGTAGAGAAAATAATATTCAGTCAACTTTTTCTCAGCTGCATCTCACCGTCTTCATCCATGGGTTTACTCAGACACGGTATACTTATTAACATTACATCTGCACAAACCCCATCCACTGACAAAGATCAGGAGACACAGCTGAGAACACTGCTTATTTTTGTCAAACTACTGCCTCATATCAAATCTTTCACAGTGTAGATTAAAGGAGTCTTGACTGTTGTATTGAATCACATGAAATAAAAGCGGGTGGTTTAGTTCACACAGTGTGTACAGAACAGTGGGTTGGGATGTGAGGAGATACAGAGAGGTGTTAACTGTGCAGAGTGTGCTGATTTGCACAAATGCTGGAAATCTGGCAAATATTTCGCTGTCAGTGGCGAGCCGACAGTCCGTGAACGCATCAGCGCCACAGACGTGGCCGTGGTGCGGCTGCTGCGTTCAAGTGTCGCAGTGTCCCGTCTGCAGGCAGAGAGGGCGAACTTTCTCTCTCTGCATTGCAGCCTGAGCGCTGCTGCCGGAATCCAACACAACAATGGCGACTCCCAGTCCGGACAGCAACTCCACAAGCTCCAGCACCAGCAGCAACACTGTGGGGTCCACGTCGCATCATTTCCACCAGCAGACCCAGAGCAGCAGCATGCAAGGTAGGCGATGACGGCCCGGACTCTTTATTTTTCCATTTCTACTGCACACAGTGGAGTTTAGGGGCAAAATGTAGCTTGTAGCTTCCCAGAAACAGAAAAACTGGAATCAAGAGAGACGGAATGAGTTTACATTTCCGGTCTGAGCTGTCAAAATAAAACCACGTCGCTGTCTGTCACATCATGAAAAAGTATTTTGAGATCTGTTGATAAACGTGTGAAAGTCCATTTAAATGCCCACACTGTTCTTTATCATGTAAATACTGAAAGCGAACTCTGGACAGGCTATATATTTGGTAGAGTTGCAAAACGAGATAATGCCAGAATAAAAACGTTATTCTTTATGAAAGGTTGTAGGGGTTAATTGTGTAGATAACCTGTTATGATGATTGATTAGCATAACTATTAGCAGAACTATATACACAAGCTTTCTCATCATCTCATCATCCTCTTTAATGAAACAATGTATAGTGTCAAGAAATACCAGGTAGTACTAATTTGCATACAGGCAGTAGTGTTACATGTTGAAGTATTGCCATGATATACATAAAACTAAAACATGCAATTATGCATAACATAGAGTTGTTGATAAGTATTAAAAATATATATATTACTACCAATGCTTCATTGGACGATAGTGGTAAACCGAACGCTTTTATTTTGAAGGCTGAATCTGTTAGTTTCCGCTAACACTCTTGTTGCCTGTGCCTAGCTTGAAGTAGCTCCTCAAACTACACGGCTAACAGGTTAGCTCCTGTTTACTGCTGGACAGACACTCGTCGAAGTGTTTTCAGCCCCCTGAGCCCCCTTAGAGATAAAACCCCCCTCCAAACTGTAAAGATTCATCCAGTGGACGTTTGTCCACCGACATGATTAGCAGCAGGCTGCTACAGCTAGCCCGCAGGCCTGCAGTGAAGTGTGTGTGTGTGTGTGTGCTGAGCCAGGCCACTGTCTGCTGCACCGCCGTCCAAATAACTAACACCAGTAATTCAAGGTAAAGTTAGACACGGCCGAATGTCAACATTCATTTTTACATGTCGGTGATGAGTTTGCCTCCCTCTTATCTAACGTGCTGCTGGTCGAGATTTGACCCTGGTAAACAATGATCGCGTCAAATAAACAGCCCAGCGTTAAACAGTGCACTGAAACAACATGATCATTAAAGTGAGGCAGGCCTGCACAGTTCTGTCTGATCTATCTATCAGCCTGATCTCTCAGTCCCACTCCAGATGAATCCATTAGCTGTTTAGTGACACCAAGCTAAGAGGTGCTTCCACCTGTTTAACTGTGTGTGTGTGTGTGTGTGTGTGTGTGACCTTTTTCATGAGCTGATTTAGGATCCTAATCAGTATGTGATGTTGCTCACAAACCTTCATGTGCAGTCGCATGTGATGATAAGCCGGGTCACACAGTGTGTGGATGTATCTGGCGGCAGACGTCAGATGGGGTGATGATGATGTGTGGATGAGAGCTGCTGGACCACAGAGAGCGTTTCCACTGATCGATCAGATTTTGGCAGCCAGAAGTTAATAAAGAGCAGCACAGTCACATGTAGAGCGCTGGGCAGATGTGAGTTGCATGTTCTTACCCTGTGGCAGATGTCTGGTGTCAAATGTTTTATCTAAACCTTACAGAAACCAACACCTGCTGGAGATGTCAGAATGAAACAGGTATTCCCACTTCTTTTTCTAGGTTGTAGTCTGCTGTTGGGCCTTATATTTGTGTACACTGTGTTTGAGTAGGCCATATCTTGGCAAAGGAGTCCCTTGAATTTTTCCCCCTCCACCTTTTTCTGTTGATCCTTTTTTTTCCTGTCTGTTTCAAAAAAATAATTTCCTTTTTTTTTGTGTTGTTGTTGTAAAAGCTGTATCTCTCTCTGCTTATCTGCATGTTTTTAAATCAAGTTTCCATTAGAATGATCTCATTAGACACAGTAGACAGACCCCATGTGATGAGACACTGCATCAAGCACGCCCATCGGGGAGTGTTTTTGGCAGCACAGTTATCAAAATGTGGCTGTTTTAGTGACCCATGCCAGTTGTTAGTGGTATACCACTGTGGTTCTACTGTCTTCTTACATTTATAAACACAATGTCAGTCATGGCCCACTTCTCACTGACATATACCAATTCTCATGGCATAGACAAAGGCCTCTACTGATCATGGTGCGTTACCGCTGTGTGCCACTTCCACACAGCCTGTCACTTCCACAGATAGATGCTGCTGCTGTACTGCTGTCTGCCTTTCTTGTTTCAGTGCCGTACGTCCATTCTTAGTGGTGCGCTACTTCGACTGTTGTCGTGCCACTGCTGTACAACTGGCATTTGACACATTAAATATGAAATATTACTCAAGTTTCACTGACTTCTTCCAGTAAAACATATAACATAATGCCTACTGAGATACTACTGAGATTATCTTCCAATGTAACGTTTTGTCCTTAGACTTCATTTGGACGCTATATTCCAGTGAAGCGGCACCTGTCAGTGGAACAATGAGTGACTTGCCACCATCGTGTGGCACACAGCAGCAGCACACCAGTGTGTAACAGTGATATGCCACTAAAACAAGAGCGGCAAAGCACCAGCCACAGCGAGCCCTAAGTGATAACAGCAGCGGTGAAAAGAAAAGCTTGACCGAAGCACACAGTCATTTTAATACATTCTGCCACTGGGCTACTATTGACTAAATCTGTAAAGATTATCACTCATTCCACTGGGAATACAATGGAAGCACGTCCTGTTACAGGTACAGCTGCATGGCGGTGCACTGAACCAGGCCCACCAAAATATGCTGCCTCCTTCACCAGCTAAAGCACACTCATAGTAACCTGACCTGTATTCCACTTTCAGCATTGGCCCTCACTGGGATGGCACTTTTTTTGAATAATGAGCCACTCACACGTAAAAAAACAAGCCCAAAGAAAATGTAGTAAAATGTTTTTTCTTTACTTCAGGGTTTCAGATAAGCCTGTCTGGAGTGTCCCAAAGTAAGCAATAGACTCGCACACAAAGCACACCGACCTCTACTCTTTGTGGGTACACCTCAGTAGTCTACAGCGGTTTCCTTTCCTCGCTGACTTTCACTGAGCCATGTTTCTGTTCAGTCATTGGCTGATGACTGGGCGTGCCACTGCCTCTGATTAGTCAGCGCTCTTATTGAGCTCCGTTATGTGTTTATCATGCTCACAGTTAACTGGATATCACAAGTGAAAGGAAGCCGCTGTAAACTATTGAAACAGCCTGTGTGGTGCTCTGGTAGTTGGGGAGTCTGTCCACTGTTCACTGCTATTAACTGTCACAAATTCAGTTATGGCCAAGAGCGATCCATTTGCACCGGGGCTTGAAGGTTAAGGGATCTCTTTGCACTAAAGAGCTATTTGAACAGGGCATGGCAAAGACGACTCAACACTTAAACTCAGCACGCGCATCCTGATATAAACTTCCAGGCCGCAGACGCTGTCGGCTCCATTCAGACTTGAATTGGAATCCAGTGCTGTTTAAGTGTTGGGTCACTTTGATATTTGAAGGGAACTGTTCAGGTTTGAATTGCACATTTTTTAAAAGTTCTCATGGAAATGTTTTGGACAGGGATTCCTAATATCAGTTTCCTGCTGTGAGGCCATGTTTGGTCCCACTAAAGCAACAATAATTCCAGTAGCTTAAATATGTTCATGTATCATTTGGAAGAAAATTATATATTATACAAATAAAAACCGGCGTTGTATCTGAGTATTGGGAATCCCTGGACATCTGGGCACTTTGCTTGTGTTCAAAATGCATTTTGTGCTTCCTCTGATCTTGAACTGCTTGAGATAACCCAAAGGTCAGCCTGTGTGTGAGAGCAGCTCCCAGCAGACTGGATCTTTAAATCACGTTTCTCCTCACTATTCCTCAACAACCTATCTGCCAGATTTTACTGTACAGAGCACAATGAGTTGCTTGTACGTTGGTTATTGAAGATAGCATAAAGGCTTATCTCAAGTGTGTCGAGACAGAAGTTGCTGAGGTAAGACGAGCATTTTGGCACACTGTGTGTATCCACTGTCTGCACCAGCTGCTCCAACCCACAGTGTGGTGTGCATGTTTTGGGAATCTGGATCTGTTTCTCTCTCCGTCCTCTCAGGTAAACGTAAAGCTCTGAAGCTGAATTTCGCCAACCCTCCGGTGAAACCGGCCTCCAGGCTCCCGCTCAATCCAACACCTCCTTCTTTCCAGAACCCCCACATGTGAGTAGAGACAGCCAATGAACCTGTGGGGACTCATACATGTTTTCCAGTTGGGTATTTCTTGGCATGTCATCAACTTCTGATCAGTGAAACAGCATGACACCATGAACAGGACTGTTTATAACAGCACATGTGCAGGTCTGCAGAGCTTCCTCACAGATTTCTCTCCCATCAAACAGTCCAAGCACATGAGAAAGCTCAGGTTACCTTTAAATGTTTCACATTCACAGAAGCTTTGGGATTACTGATTAAAAATTGATCATATCCACATTAATGTATAATGCATGTTCCACTCACGGCTCCACACTCTCTTTTCTCCTGCTCCACCTCCTCCCTTCCCTTCCTGTGGCCTCTGCCTCTTACTCTTGTCTTATATGTGACCTCCCATCCAATCCCATCCTCTCTCCTCCAGAGAGCGTCTGCGGACACACAGCATCGAGTCGTCGGGGAAGCTGAAGATCTCTCCGGAGCAGCATTGTGACTTTACGGCCGAAGATCTGAGGGACCTCGGGGAGATCGGCCGCGGGGCGTATGGCTCCGTCAACAAGATGGTCCACAAGCCCACAGGCCAGATCATGGCTGTCAAGGTGACCTGCCCATAGACAGCACCGCACCCGAGTTTCACTCACCCAGGAAAGAACAGCCAACACTCAATGAATTTGCCCTCAAGGCCATGCAACTAAGACAAGCTGTTGTTGCTTCTCCCAAATTATAGAATTTCTGCAGTATTTTTCTTCATGGGAAGAGACTGCAAGGCAGATGAAGGATGGCAACGTTGGACAAACCTGTACGATGTCTAAATCATAGAGATGCCTGAATAATATGATGAATCTTTAGAAAATTATACTACATTAGGGCAAAAGTCTGTATTCTTATAAAAGCTGGAATTGTGCTATTATGGTCTGTCTCAATTGAGAGCGAGAGAGATGGTGAACTCTTTAGTCACTTATCCACATGCTGATACAGCCTGACCCAAATCCACCAACCAACAACCGACAACATTTTTATCAAATACGGCATCATGTTTTTTCATCTTTGGGGAAAAAACATCAAAAGCCACATAATTAATAAGTGAGGCAGTCATTTAAAGCGCCGTCTTGTAACTGCGGTACATTAATGATGAGGGGAGATGTGCCAGCGTGCCTGCTGTAGCTCATCAGGTCAGCGAGTGATCAGAGCAGTGAAGTAGCAGCATGTCGGTGGTGCCGGCGGCCGGGAAGCTTCTGAGCTGGGAAGAGTCGAGTCAAACGGCCCCATCGGTCACAATCAGGTGGAAACGCAGCGGAGAGAGCTCACCGCTGCATTCCTGTCAAACAAACAAAGGCCTGCCAAACAAAGGCGCTGTTGCCACCTGGTTTTAACACGTGATCTGTATGTGGATACTTCATGTGGACATCTGATCCACTGGCCTTTACACCTGCTATCTGTAAGCCTTCTCATCTTCATCTTGCCTGTGATCAGATCCCAATATGCAAACATCTCAGTAGTTTTAAAAGGTAGTTAGACTTTAGACTTCAACACCACTGTGCAATCTGAAATTGTTATAGACACAGGTCATCTCACAGGGTGGAAGATCTCACTGTGTACTGGGGGCTGAGTCCATAAGAATAACAGAAGAAGTCTTCTTGTGAATAATAAAAGTGTTTTTGTGGTGTTCCCCTCAGAGGATTCGCTCCACTGTGGATGAGAAGGAGCAGAAGCAGCTGCTGATGGATCTTGACGTGGTGATGAGGAGCAGCGACTGTCCCTACATCGTTCAGTTCTACGGCGCTCTCTTCAGAGAGGTCTGACGGAAACCACATCACACACTGCCTTTTCAATATTGACCGTGTGTCACACACACACACCTGTATCACATCTGAGAAACCTTCAGCTGGTTGCAGCTCCTGGAGCAGAGACTAGTTTCACCTTGAGATAAACTAACTTTGACTCTTTGTTTCAGGGGGACTGTTGGATCTGTATGGAACTTATGTCTACCTCATTAGACAAATTCTACAAATATGTATATTGTGCAGTAGATGACGTCATTCCAGAGGAAATATTAGGCAAAATAACATTAGCGGTGAGTAGAAGATTCACTTTTTCATCCTACATTTTGATTTCCTACCATACATATCAGCAGAAAAGAAGTGATGTATTCTGTTTTGTCTTTAACAGACCGTTAAAGCACTGAACCACTTAAAAGAAAACTTGAAAATAATTCACAGAGGTAAGTCTTTATATTATTTGAAATTTAATTTAAATTCAGAATTTGTATACCTTTGAATACCTTTGAACTCAGCGCAACATATTGGCTATTTGAATCATGCACACATTTATACAGGTACTTACATTCAAAGCCATCAGTTCTGTTATATTCTCTTCCTCTGAATGAAATCACCTTTATCTGTCATTGCAGACATCAAACCTTCCAACATTCTAATGGACCGAAGGGGGAATATCAAGCTGTGTGACTTTGGCATCAGCGGTCAGCTGGTGGACTCCATAGCAAAGACCAGAGACGCAGGCTGCAGGCCGTACATGGCGGTAAGCAGTCAGAAGTAACGAGTGAAGAATTCAGCTCTCTGACACGGGGACAGACGCTCGGACGTCAAGAACAAACGTACAGCTTCATTTGCACACATCTGACCCAGTGAAGGTTCAGTGACTTCTTATTGGTCACTTCAGAGCCAGTGTGACTGAACACAAAGGAATAAATCTGATTACAGAATTGTCATGACATTGAACACGCTAAGCACAGAGACAACACTGTAGTGGACTCATCTCATAGAAACCGTGATTTAAGACTGCTCAGTTTGTGACCCCGACCTTTGACCTCCTCATGGAAGGAGAAAAAAAACTGCCCTGTGGGTTTAGCACAGCATGTCTGTGTTTCAGTGTTCTTCTTGTGTGTTTCAGCCTGAAAGGATAGACCCCAGTGCTTCCAGACAGGGCTATGACGTGCGCTCTGATGTGTGGAGTTTGGGAATCACCCTGGTGAGACAAAAGATGTCAGCTTAGAGTGAACGGACGGAGCTGCTGTAAAAAGAAAAACCCGTCAACAGAGTCGCTGCTTTGTGTTTTCTTCCAGTATGAGCTGGCCACAGGAAGGTTCCCGTACCCCAAGTGGAATAGTGTTTTTGATCAGCTGACACAGGTGGTGAAAGGCGAGCCTCCCCAGCTCAGCAACTCAGAGGAGAGGCAGTTCTCCCCCAAGTTCATCAACTTTGTTAACCTATGGTAGGCACCATTACGTTCACTCCTACATACGAGCAGTGAGATCTCACAGGCTTCTGAACTTCATTCAACGTCCTCAACACATTTTAAACAGTCACATTTTAAAGATTTCTTGGCTTTGGAAATTCATAGCTGGTTTTTACCAGAGCTTTCAACCACATCTCTGCTCAGTTATCTTTGTGTGCATTGAGGATAGAAGATTTAATTTCAGAAAAGTGCTTCTGATGAAAGACACACTTCCCTGAGTGCTTATATCTCCTTGCTGATGGAGTTTTTTTGTTCTTTTCCTGTCCAGCCTTACAAAGGATGAATCAAAAAGGCCAAAGTACAGGGAGCTTCTGGTAAGTTCTCAAGTTTTTACACACGTCTTACATATCACTGTTCCCAATAAACCAAACATGAGTTTCTCTGAGAAATCAGTTCCTCAATTTCTAATCTTGTGAAACCTCAAATCAGTCTAAATATTTAATGCATGTAATAGATCAAATGACTGTAATGTGAGACACACTGAGAGTTATCATCCAAATCTACTGTCCCCCTCAACTCTGCACGGCCTTTTAGCTTCTTTTAGTTCAGTGATTTGGTTTTTAATTGGACTCCAAATGAATGCATGTTTTGTGCCATCTGCTGGATATATGTATAAATGTTTCCTAACACGTCAGCCATAACAGCTTTAGATGGTGTTAACAGGCCAGTTTGGTATTTTAAGCTTCTCCTGTTGCCCCCAAGTGGATACAAAACAAGGAAATATTTTGCATAGTGAAAGATTTTTGCTTCTTTTAAATCTATAATGATTTGAAATGCATTTAAATGCGTGTAGATGTTAATATATTTCTTCTTCTCCTGGGCACCAGTTGAACACAGGTGATTATTCAGGATATATTTCACAACTAACTGTTACTGCTTGAATGAATTTTGCCGTCAGTGATCTTTTTATCAAACCAAAAAGCTCCTCAGTGTCACACACATCAGCCTGAAGCTCGCTGTATCTTCCCTCCAGAAACATCCCTTCATTCTGATGTATGAGGAGCGCTTCGTGGACGTCGCCACTTACGTATGTCGCATCCTGGATCAGATCCCCGCCTCGCCCATCTCTCCCATGTATGTGGACTGATGGAGTCAGGCTGGGGTGGGGGGAGGGGGGGACACTCAGCTTTGTGATGCGACGCTTGACATCTTAGCCCTCAGACTTCCGTAGGATCACCTTGTTTATTCACACGTTCCAAAGAACAAAGGAACTCAGTCCAGATTGCCCGGTGCAATGACAAGAATATCGTTAAGTCAGTGAAATCTAAACTAGTATCATCCATCTTCATCCAGAAAAACTTGAAGACATAACATTGTCTTAGTAAAATGCAATTCATCTTTTTACGTGAGGAAAAAGGCTTAGAGTATACATATATGGTATATATTTACTTGAAGTCGTACACAAATACAGAATCTACCAAATAAAATGTTGAACAGCGACACTTGTGACGTATGAACAAAAATAGCCACCTATTGGATTGTACATTATGGACTGTATGTATGCATATGTGTGTTCACTTCTGAATTGTTGACATGTACAGATGTATGCCAATAGACCTACTGTCTAAACACACACACACACACAAACACACACACTTTTCACGCAGTTTGTCGTGGGCACCTTCACTCATGGTTAATGACTGAGTATGCAAAAGTGTTTCTCTCTGGAAAGCTCATGGATTCGGTAGCGTGGCTTTACTTCTTTTTTTTTTTCTTTTTTTTTCAATATGCAATCTGTGAGGGTTTGTCTTGACTCATGATTGAGACACATACATCTCGCATCCCGTGTTAGCCCCAGTTTGTACCTTTCTCATACAGTGTCATTACATTTGAGTCAAGTATAATCTATCTATAAATCTGTATGGTAGAAATATAAGATCCAGAACTTGACTTATGTCAGTTTTAAAAGTATTTGCAGAATTGTAGATCCATGTGGACCAAACGATTCCAAACAATACTCTGATGCACAGAAATGTAACCTGTTTCTGTATTAACTGTTTGTTTTTTTTCTTTTGCAAAGAGTAAGTCACAAGATAAGTCATGTCCATCTATTATTAGCATTCTTGATCAGAAATAACATTGCAACATGGCTAAAAAAAATTGTATCTAGGGGACAGAATCACTTTTGATCCAGATGGACAGAAGAGTCTGTGAATATTCAAGAAAACCTTTTGAGCTTATGGAGATTTATCTCTGAGGGGAATGACTCAGATGTAATGATGAACACAAGAGGCCCAAACGGGGGCGAATCCAATGCTACATTGCCTGATGTAAAGTTACTTTGGGACATTAAGTCCACTGATGTAAATGTCTGTGTAAATAGTACATCTAATCTGCTGTTCCTGGCAGGTTCTGCTCGACAGTTAAGGCTCATTCCCGAACTCAGAGATGATCGAATCAAGCGGTGGGGTGATTTGGTTGCTGAGTGAAAGTGTTTCTGTATGTTTCGGTTTGAGAATGAGCCCTAATGCTCCTCAGCGGCCCGTCATAGCACTGTACAGTTAAACTGCTCATCCACACTGATCACAGATCCACCATGCTGCCATTCAAAGGCAAACAGTAGTAACTACGTTTAAGAAAAAAAAAAAAAAAAAGTCCTGACGAGGGTTTCCTGTTGAGAAAAGTGACACACCTGAATGCTGCTAAACGACACGATGTCCACTTCTGTACCAACCACACAACAGTCAGGAGAGGGGGGACGATCTCTCCTCGCATAGTTACTGCTCTTTGACCCTGACGGTCACCATGGACTCAGCATGTTCTTCCGTGACTCGGCATGTCTCTCTGGCTTGCACTGATGATAGAATGTTTCCCATGCCAATCCATGTATTACACCCGGGAGGCTTCTCAGCGGTCTTCAAGGTGATCCCTCACCCGTCTCCCTCCATCTGTGCCGATACGCTACACCCAAACATGCCAGGGATGGTGAAGGGGAGGCCGCAGCTTGAGACCGTTGAGATTCACCCGCCGTCGTTCGCTCTCAGAAAGCCACGCCTACCAGGTGGTAGTTGGTGAACAAATGTCACTCAACCTGGAGTTAGCTACTTAACCAGACTGTCTGTAGGGATGGTGGTCCTTCAAGACTGGCACACTGTAGAGACTTTGATGGAACCAGTGACTTTAAATAAGGACGGCTTTATGTGTATTTTCTGTGTTAAGTGTCAGCAAATCCCACTGATATAACAAGGAGCATTACAGCAAACACTGATATTTAAAGTCATTTAATGCAACATAACCTTTATGAAATTGAGCCAAAAGTAACCGTACAGTAACTTAAATCAACAGTTGACATTGTCTCAAAATACAACATCTTTATGAGTTGGATGTAGTATAAGTGTAACTTTTACTCTTTTGGCTCAATGTGGAAGAAATGCATCAGAATGTTTTCACAGTTTGAGATTTATGCATTTATATTTACATTCGTTTCATAAATTGTCATATTTAAAGAGCCACCACAGCAATTTTAGTACTGTACTTTAATAAAGTTGCTGTTTTGGAAGAGATAAAAAAAAATAGTCTGACTTTTAGTCTTTCAAATGTGGAAAGCTCCAAAACCAAAAACTTGACTTTTTCACACAAAGCTCCAAGACTGAAGGTTACTCCTGGTGACTGCTA
>JBAJHX010000024.1:12184600-12229709 GCA_037176925.1 Amniataba percoides | reverse complement strand
TCATATTTAAAGAGCCACCACAGCAATTTTAGTACTGTACTTTAATAAAGTTGCTGTTTTGGAAGAGATAAAAAAAATAGTGGAAAGCTCCAAAACCAAAAACTTGACTTTTTCACACAAAGCTCCAAGACTGAAGGTTACTCCTGGTGACTGCTAAACTGATATGTATGTGTGAAATGTGCTGTAGTGGTCCTTTACATTCTATTTCAAATTCTATGGCCTCTACAGATGTCAGCCATCTTGAAAATGGCCACCATCATCGGGACGTGTCAGGTGTGGGGCCACATGTTTAAAGACAGACTGGTTGATTACTTGTAGCTTCTTCAGTGTGGGTGAAGACCAGACACGAGTTTCTCTGTAGTTCTGATGGAGAATTCTGTCAGCTCTGCTCTTTACATTTCTATCTGTAATGCGACATGGTGCAAACCCCTGAGAAAACCCACAGTCTCGTTCGAGACGACAGAGCTGCGGACTGCAGTCTCCTCGTCTGTTCTTCTCTCATGGGACACATTTCCAGGAAGCTAACTTACCACTGGTGAATATGAATCTCCAGGGTATATGTTGTATAAATTGCAATTTACTAGAATGTTCATATTAGATTATAAAATAATATTAAGGGCGATGAATATTATTATGTATCTTTATCGAGGGTTACAAATAAAGTTCCCATGGAAAAGATGAAAAACCTGTATTGTGTGCTTCTTGTGAATTGGACATGAATAAAAAAAAGCAACTGCAGAAATGATTTTGCTGTGATAAGTTTATTGCTTTTCTTTCTGTAGTATATAGGGATGCAGGCAAATACTGTTTTTTTTACAATAGTAAAGCAAGTCAGTGGCCAAGCAACATGGAAGCTTCTGTCAGAAGTGATTTTTTTTTCTTGATGAGGGAAAATTATTGCAAAATGAACCCAACAAGATAAAAAAAAGGCCTGTAGATAGAAAGTAAAGAATATTGGCTTAGTTGTATATTCAAGACTGGCAGTAATAGAGTATAGGTTACCATACAACCCATTTAACAAGTGCAACACTTCATAAGTAACAGGAAAAAAAGCAATATTTGGTCTAAACAGAACACAAAGTGAGACCCCTGTTTACAGAGACATAACTGCAAATGCAAGAAATTGATTGGCCAATGCACTTCAATCAATAGCTGAACATTTTGGGAACTATTCTTTCTTTCTCGCTGCGAGTTAAATGAGAAGATTGGTACCGCTCTCATATCTGTCCAGTAAATCTAAAACCAGCATGTGGTCAGCTTAGTTTAGCATAAGCCAACAACTAGAATGGATCAATGTGAGGATCACAAATCCAGCATGAATAAAAGTCGCTGATTAACGCGACACGTTTCATTTGTTTAATCCGTGTAAAAACGTTTAGCTGCTGGAATCTTATATTTATCATGGTCGTATGAGAGTGGAATGAATATTTCTTATCTAACTCCCTCCTTTTAGTTTTTCTTGTGTGAAACAGACACTTACTGAACAAAACTAAAAGCTTTAAAGTGATTTTGAAATCTTCTCATTAGTGTAACTACGGTGTGTGTAGGTCGGCTCTGGAACAAACTGAAGCTGTTAATATGCAGTATTCACAGTAAAGATCTGAATATATTACATTTTCCTATTCACAAGTGCTAATAATGGACATTTCCACATCATATGATTGTTGAAAGACAAGCAATTTAAGAAAGCATGGCTTTTCAAAGTGGCTCCTTCACTTTGTATCACATTTTTAAGAGAATTGATTTACAGAGAAATGTCCGTGGTCAAATGGCAGCACTGGAGTTTTCCGGTAAATCAGAGAGCCCCGATCTATTAGAAAGGAATGTCAGTATAAATACAGGATAAAGTATAAATATAAAAACACAAAATAAATAAGTGTGATTGGCCTGGGAATAAAGAGGATGAAATTTGTAAGGACAACAAACTATTAAGAAAAAATAGAGATGAAATTGTGCTTTCCATTATTGTCTTATTTTGCTGATTTTGAAGAAAAACTGACTTGTGTTGCAGTGTTTTTATATTAATAACAGCTTTCAGGGAATAGCTAATTAAAAATACACTATGAAGGGGAAACTGGTATAAAAATTTGTAATAAGAAGCTGTTATGAATAAGGCACAGTTTGGCTGCCAGTTAAAACCAATAAGACCAAAGGCTTTTCAAAGACATTCATATCTTTCCATGATGTCATTCTGTGGATAAATATGCCACATAGCATAAAGAAACTTAAAAAAAAATCCTTCAAAGGAATGGCAACCATTTCTACACACATATTCTAAGCTCAAGCAAACTGTGACAAATGTGTATTTAGCTAGAGGTGCACGGTGAGATATTTTGGGTCATATTTACATCAACCGATGAACTGGTTATATAATACACTTGATTTGTGGTTTGTGTCTTCTCCCACACCATTGACAAAATATGCAGACGTCAACTTGTCTCTGTCAGTACAGATAGTTAAGATATTTACAAAATGGCCGTTCTAAGCAATCCAATTCACCTTGTAAGTCCTTTCTTTTTTTTTCCAGTAATAAAAATATAGACTCAGAAAATGATTGTCAAAATGTGTCTTCAAGTCTAGGTGGCGTAACACTGATATTGCATAAAGTGTTGGCATAAAGCACTGTAATCATGTATCTCCATTATCTAGCAAATCCTTCATGTGTCCACTGTCATACTTATCTGGCAGTTGTGCGCATCGTTGTCCAAAAAAGGACAAAGATCATGTTAAAAAGCACCTTGTCTTTGGATTGTGGGTAACAGCAACATGAGAACCTCATGTCAATGAAGTGGAGAAAATAAGTCAAAATATTATTATGTAGTTCACTTTGACTTAGCCATCAGTGTTTGGATGAAGGCTAATGGTCAACTTGATGTCACATCCCTCTGAATTATATCAAGGCTAACTGTGGCACTTTACTGAAGCAGTAAAGGTTATTTGGTACAGTCGTAGCTGATACGGGAGGTCCGCACAGCTACTTGCTGGTGTCTCGTGTTGGATGGCTGATGACTGGCGTGTTGCCAGCCGTCACTTTGGTGGTGCTTCAGTGCTTTCACCAGTGGTCCAGGTGAAGGTCCATGGCAGAGTTCAGGTTAATGTCTGTGACATCCAGGAACTCTGCGTTGAAGATGTTGGGCCCACTGGGTGGAGCGACGCTGAAGGCCGTGGCCGAGCTGGGCGGCGTCAGGTCCAGCCACTCCATCGTCTCCCACGGCGTCTCACTAAAAGTCATGCTGACCATCCCTTGCACCTCGGGGACGGCAGACACCTTGGTGATGGGCGACAGAGGAGTCTCCATCAGGTCTCTGTTGGTCAGAAGCTTGTCCTGCTGGGGATGGTGAGGGTGGCGGTGGTGGTTGTGGGGGCTGCCGTACCCTTCACCGTCTCTGTTGCCTTCATCTTCCTGCCCACCGTCCTCGGCAGCCATTTTAAGAAGACCCACCTCCGCTCCCCGGCCAATCGGACTTCCCAGCAGAGTCTCCAGGTGGCTCTCACTTATGTGATTGGCCGAATGGTCGTAAGGGAGCTGGGTGGCGGGCAGGTGTTCGTAGTGTCTGTGGAACCTCGGGATGAGGAGACCGGGACACCCTGGGGACACAGTAATGTGAGGTTTGGTTACAGAGGACCTCTCCCTCTCTTCTCTGGCGTTAGCTGGCATCTCTTGAAGAGAAAGAGGAGAGGAGGGAGGGTCACAGCAGGTTCGGGGATCTGATGCCACTGTGTGGGGCACAACTGTGATTTCAATCCAGTGTACTTCAAGATTCACACAAAGACTCGAAACTACCACGTGTGCAGTGGAATTCAACCTTACCTCCACTCTCTATGAGCACATCCAGAAGTTCATCCATCTGCTGACTTCTGCTCAGTTGCTGTAATGGTAATAAAAGTGACTGTTTTTAGCCGTTGAACAATAAAAAAAATCAACTAAATGATTTGAAATGATTTTACATGAAAAATACGCAAGCTTCCAAGCAAAGCTACAGAGACGGCAGAGGAGTTTTGGTGGTGCAAACTTTTCTTGGAGGCAGACTAGTTTATCCACTTTAACTAGCTTCTCTTGTTTAAAGTAAAAAAATCACCAGAATGTTTGTATCCTGGCACTCTTAGGGCCACTGACAATTTTAGTTTATAGTTTTCACAGACTTTTGCTCTCTACACTCATGCAGAGTGGAAATATTTGCTGCCATTGTAACTGCCATAGTAATGTTATCTTGTCACATAAGTGAGACAGTAGATCTATTCTGAATGAATCTACATCTGTATACTACCACATACGTGATGAGCAACATGGGGTGGTGGGGCTCTGAACTGTGAACACCACAAACCTGAGACTGATATTTCCATCTATCTTATATATATTTGAATTACTGGTTAGTAATATTTTAAATAAAGTCATAACATCAAGAAACAACTTTGATAAAGATTTCTGAAATTTGCATTTTTTAAACCAATTGAGATAATTTTTTAGTGTGACCTGTTACTGTTTGAAAAATAAACTTACTGTGTAGACAAACTATGTAATAGTTTCTAATTTACTTTAAAAAAAAAACGAGCAAAAATCAGGA
Organism: Amniataba percoides; assembly: GCA_037176925.1. Taxonomy (NCBI): domain Eukaryota; kingdom Metazoa; phylum Chordata; class Actinopteri; order Centrarchiformes; family Terapontidae; genus Amniataba; species Amniataba percoides. The sequence continues at coordinate 12,225,144 of JBAJHX010000024.1, read as the reverse complement.
GGCAGTGTCAGCCTTGCTAGTTTACTGGTTGTTTTTTGTGGCTTCCCCTCCAATGGGAATACAGTTATTCATTTTCTCCTTCAGTCAGTGAGAACGCATCCGCCTTCAAAAAAAGTTTGTACGACTGAAACACCAACCCGCTTCAGACTTGGTAAAGGGTGGAAAGTCAGTGCAGTGAACAGAGCGAATGGATGAATAGAAGGGGTGCGATACAAGTGATGGACTTAAAGAGACAAAAAAGAGGAGACATGAGGAAAAGTGGGATTACAGCAACGCCGATAGGTAAAGTAAAATCTCTGGCCAGCCATTATCTACTGAATTTTAGCATGACTTTGATTTTACCTGCTTGACTGCATCCTCATAGCATGGGGGCTGTCTTAAGTCAGATGCATCTGAATCTGAGCTACTGAAGGCAGGGGGGGAGACCTGGCACTTTTGGCCAACATGCCGAGGAGACGGCAATACTGACATCTATATGGGAAATAGGTGAAAAGTGACGTTAGCCCACCAATTAGAATAGGGGAACTTACCAAATGTGAGTATATTGCAGATTTTTTAAAAAAAAGAGCAAAGAGAGAACTCTATCAGGCCCTACTGACTAAATAATCTCATCACATTTAACAGCTCATCTCAACAAGAGGGTTGGCGTTGTGCTCTTGTAAAGGAAAAGTCACCAACATGTGAGGGAATATGTGATGAAAACAGATGAACTCTGTTTTGAAGAGCAGAGATATGACAAGAGTGACAATGAACCTCATAACAAAAGACAATTATATAGTCAGAGACAGAACACAAATTAATAGAAAAGAGAAAAACGGTTACGTGAATGTGAGGTGATTCAGATGGAGTACATGACACTGACACGACAACGCTGCAAATGCCCTCGACGCTGACACGAGCTTTACCTTTGGTTGCATGTTGTGGTTCTCAGGCTTGGCTGATCCGCTGTGGCCACAGTCAGTCGAGTTGGGATAAACTCCCTGAAGGCCTCTTTGGTCTGAGGGATAAGGACAGTTCACCACCTGGCTGCCATTCTTCTGCTGCATCTGTGGTGACCAGAAGTCAAATGTAGCTATGGATGCTAGAAAACATCATACTTAAACGCAGGTACAGGTCACATACATGTGGTTATGATTATTTTCAGAGATATACTCGAGGGTGAATCAGCGAAACTTTGAACAAAATTGTCATAAAATTGAAAATTTCTATGTTTTTGGACACACTAGCAAGGTTGGTTGGATGGTTGCTCTGTCAGTTTGCTATATTTTGACAAATATCAGATGGATGGCATGAAATTTAGTATAAACATGCTCATGGTCCACAGATTATGACTGATGGGCCATTTATTGAATTCAGTTTCAATTCATATTTTCCACAGGATGAATGTGGATGGCTCTGATGAAATGATACACATTATTTGCTAAAACATTCTCTCTCTGAGCATGTTAGCGTGCTTATTTTAACATTCAGCACAGACGTACACACACACTGTCACCTCATTCTTGGTTCTTCTACTTATCTAGACAACAAATGAATGAATTTACCTATTTACATTTAATGTAAAAGTAGCTGTTCATTCCTATCATTATTATTAAAGTGGTTTGGGGTATGTATGATTAACATCTGTATGTTCAGTTGCTAAATAAGGTAAATAAATGAGGTAAATAACATTAAAATATGCAGGAATATTTCCAGTCACTTGGTATCATTATTTCAGATGCACTGTCTGACTTCACCGATCACTTAAGAATAATTCTGCTGATAAATGCATCATACCTGCATGTTGCGTGCTCTGTTATTGCCCTGGGGGTGGGGGTGACCACAGCCATCTCTTCCCAGCGGAGGTGATAGCAAGTAGGGGTTATTAGGAGATGCAGGCTGGGGGCTACTGGAAGCCTTTCCGATGGGGGAGTCTTGTGGCGAGCACTGTGGGCTGAGGAACGCGGACATCGTGGAGGGACTGCCAGAGGAAGGGGCCGTGTCCATGCACTGTGGCCCACCGGGGCCCCCCATATTGGAGAGGGGGTTGTTGCAGTGTCCCATATCCTCCATGCAGCTGCCAGGTGAACTCTTGAGCTGTTTGGGAGAGGACAGAGGGCAGCTGGAAGACAAGGACATGGGCTCCTGCTTGATAGTCACCCCAAAGAAGTGCTGGCCCATCATGGCTGGAGTCTGCTGGTGGTGCATGGGGGGGTGAGATGGAGGAGGGGCGGTGTCCTGTGTTGCTCCATAGCAGCGTTTCCTCTTGTGGAGCTGCATCTTCAGCTCCTCAACCTAACAGGCATGGTGAGAAAGGTAAATCATTTAACGTACATCCTGTGAAACGTCATCAAACACTGGACGGTACTTTAATGATCTGAAGACATTCAAGCTATGCAAACATCTCTTTTAAAGACGTGTGCAACTTTAAATATTAATATTTTGTCCTTATTGTACCAAACTGATGCACTTGACGCTTCCTCACCTGTCTCTGCTCCTGATGCAGCTTCCACGTCAGCTCCTCAATCACCTTCTGTTTTTCAACCAGCATCTTATCTTTTTCAGCGTCCACACCCACCATGCCTCCACCCTCCCCGGCCCTGGGTCCCGCCCCTCCCATGCCGTCCTCCATGCTGAGTTGGGCCGGAGACGGCTGCAGAGCGAACTGCGTGGGAGAGGACATGGGCACGTCGCTGAAGCTGTCGGGCAGCGAGCCGTTGAGGGACAGCTCCGAGGAGGCCGGGGAGATGGGAGGGGTGGAGGAGGTGCTGGGGTAAGGGTAGTAGCCCCCCTGGGACAAGGCGCTGGAGGAGGACGGGGACTGGTAGGAGGACAGAGACCCCGTGGGTGTGACAGGGAAGATCACTGTGGTTATGTCAGAGGAGCCCGAGGGTGAAGAGCCAGTGTTGGAGTCCTTGAACGGTCGGAGTCGCTCGATGAGGGCCGTCTTGGTGCCGGAGACGGGCATACCGCGAATACGAAGGTGCTGCCTGAGCTCTGATACCTGACGGAGACGGAAAAGAGGACATGTCAGTATCTTGTACCTACACAGTGTAGATTTTTGTCGTATTTACATTAACACTTACTTTTAGGTCATCCAGATTGGCTGGCAGGGGCCCAGGTTTGACCGGTGAGATGTTGCTTTGGTTGGGATACGTGTTCTTGACAGGAGAGCAGGAATTACTGTTGGTTTGGCTGGATTGTCCACTGGAGCCACAAGCTGACAGCTGCTCACTGGCTGCTCTGGAATCAGAGAATTGAAGCAGATTAGTCACAGAGTAAAATAAAAACAGCAGTGGTAAAAACATACAGGAGTTACCAAAGTTATAACTGATGGCTTTAGTCAGTCTGCCCCTTCTAACTGACCTGCTGTATACCTCAGCTGTAAGCAATTAATAAGAACAAGTTCTGTTGCCATGCTTTAAAAGGGACCATTTATGACATTTGAAACTGACAGGAGGCAAAAAAAAGTTCTCAGATCAGTCAAAAATACATAACTGAAATCACTGATCAATAATACTCATCTTTTTATTTGAATATAGTATAAAAGGAATTATAATATATACATATGTGCCTATTCTATGTTTTTACCTACATATATGTGTGTGTATGTGTGTATAATTCATTAGCTCAGTGATCTGTAATCACCCAGTGTAACATTTTCTGTGCTTCTCACCAAACTTTGATGGGTTTTCAACTTCTGACACTGTCGGCAAAACTGACTTCAGACAAAACTCAAACAACTCTCGTTGGCCTTTATTTGTTTACATTTTGGTGAATTTGCACCATTAAATTGAGCTATTGGCAGGTCTTGTTTGCAGTGTTATGACTCCAAAAAGTGGGAAGTGTTTTGACACAAATTGTAGCAATCAAGGCTTTTTAAGTACATTAATAGGTCTTGTTCTCAGACATTTTGGCCCAAGAACATGTGTCTGGGTGAAACCAACGATCTGCAGTACTCCTCTAGACTTTTTTTTTTTTCAAATGTGTCTCCACTGTTGTTCTTTGCTGTTCACACTCACAGCTATCTGTGGAAATACTGGGCACAGTCTGGGATAGACAGTGGCCCCCTGGGAGATCACAAGAATAGTTTTCAGGAGTCAGACCGACAATTATTAATTGATTACAAGAGAGTGAGAAACTTGTGATCCTGTATTGAAGACTGTTAAGTTTAGTGGCATTGTGGCTTTATTAAATTATGCTACTTGTTCTAACATGTAATCCATTTATAACAGATACTAATAAAAGCATATGAAAGCTCCAGAAAAAGCCAGTAAAGGGACCTTGAGTTGTGATAATTCAGTCAGCTTTATCCACCATCATCTGTCCTCTGGGGTGACTTACTTCTGGCTTTGCGTCTGTGGGTGGGGCTGGTAGCTGAAGGTGGGCTGTCGCTGCTGAGCCTGGGCCTGGGCCTGCGTCTGTGGAGTGTGTGTGTGCTGCTGTGACTGCTGCGACTGTGGGTGTGTGTGAGCGTGCTTCTGCTGGCTGAGTATCTGCAGCTGCAGGAAGAGCTGCTGCTGCTGGAGGAGTCGGGCGTAGGCCGAGTCCATGGGCGGAGGGGACTTCTCTGCCTTCTGGTCCGGAGGAATGTACTGGTGGTACTTGAGCTTCTTCACCTTTGGCTTCACATCTTTGGGCTTCTTGTGTCGGTTCTTGTCTGATGTCTTGGACTGTTCAGAGTGAAGAGGTTGAGATGGTTTTAGCTGGGCATTTGTAAAAGAAATGAAAGAGGAAAGTGACAAAATATAAAAGTAAAGGGAAAGTGAAAGTCAGGTCTTTAACTGTTGCTGACCTTGACGATAGCAGGAACAGGAATTGGGGGAGTAGCCTGGCTGTTGTTGGGACCAGACAGCCCGTCATCCTGGCTTTGGTCTGGTGGGTCTCTGGATGCACCTCCCTGTTCACAAATAACAACAACTGTATATAGTCCTCTCTGTGTCCACTCACACCAGACCTGCTTCTGAAATGTTCAGATGTAAAGAGAATATCTTTGAGAACTGTCCTGGACCTCGTGTGATGGGCATGTTTCACTACTACTACTACAACTATTATAACAACAACAACAACAACAATAATAATATATTATTGTTATATATATTATTATAATAATATATTATTATTATTATTATTATTATCATTATTATTAGTAGTAGTATTACTATTATTATTGTGCCATGTCAAAACAGTTGACATGGCATGCTTTAAATATATATATATATTTTAGATTAATAATTTTAAAACATATAATACATGTTAATAAAATACAAAGTATTTTTGTCAGGTACCTTAAATGAGCTAGCTCCACAGCAACAAGCTGCAACATTAAAATGCTTAAAAGCTAATGCATGAGTAATGATAATCTATAGTATGATATAAAACAGTGCCGGAGGCCATTCTACCTGGACGCGGTGTGTTTTTACTTTTACACATTTTGCTGATGATAACTGTGTTTTTTTTATTTCAGTAAAACAGAAGAATGAAAGAATAACTTGTTGCGAAACAAAATGTCATGGTAATCCATCACATACACATTTCAGTCTGAACCAAAGTGGTTGAATGAATTACTGAGGACAAAAATCATCAGCAGGTTTCTCCATCAGGCTGTGTGATGCTTTCCTGCCACTGACAAACTCAAACAACACTAAACAATCAGATCCCAGCACATAAGGAGTAAAAAGTTGAATAGAGGAGGCGCGGCGGCTGCTTTCAAGTCACTTTGTGATTACAGTGAATAATTAGACCAAAAATGTATTGAAGTTTCATGTGCAAAAGGTTTCCAACAGAAACTTCCAACTGATGTGAGACAGTGAGAGTTAATGATTCAGTTGGAATATTTCAGAGGCAGAAGTTGTAACAGATATAAACAATCCTGCTCAGGCCACAACCGTTACTGATGGCGACCGTTGGGATGAGGTCATCATGAGTGAGAGGTTAGGTCGGGAAATAAAGGCAGCTGTGCCGGCAGGATGGCTCAGGACACGGTAATGTGACACCTGCTTCGTTCAACTCAGTCCAACGGTCAGTGGAAAACAGAGGAGGCTGGGGGTGGAGGGGCAGTTCCCTCTGCCACCACAGGAGGGCAGAAGAAGCAAAGCCGTAATAACGACTGCGAGACGGTAACAACGTCAGAGCGAAAGTCAGGTGGAGGACAGAGACGGCATGTGAAATGTCCACTCTGTTGAGGGAGGTGTATTTTACCTGTCGTGGGCTGGTGAGGGCAGGTGAGGAGGAGGAGGAGGGCGTGCTGCCGACAGCCTCAGATGAAGGGCAGGCCGAGCCCTGCGACTCGTCACTGTGGTGCTGCTCGGGAGACAGACTCTCGCTGCTGCTGTCCTCCTCAAACGCATAAGAGTCCTCCTGCTTAGGAAACTTACCATGGTTTACTGTAAGAAGAGCACAGAGGGGACAGAAGGGGGGTCAGTATGCACTATGTATCTTTACATTACTGAGAAAAGGATGAGGGATAACAGCATGCTTTTAAATGGAAGATGTTTGCGTATGTTAGACCCAAGTTTAAGGCTCGACTATCCAACAACTGCCCGAGACCTTCGTGGGGTCCAGAGTCTCTCAGCATATGGCTTCTGGTTTGTAATGTTTTCTGTTAATAATTTATGCACCATGAAAGCACATTATAAAGTCAAATCAAAGGGAGCTTATGATAGGAAACACCTGCACTGTTGTTGAGACGTTTTGTAGAGGGGCCCTGAGTTAAGGCCCCCGATGTCACCTTCTCACTATGAGTGACAAATAGAAAGCATTTCCTGACAGAAAAGTCAGAACAGTTTTCTTTTATTTCTCATGAGAGGTTCCTGTGTTTGTCTTTTTACTGTTTAAAGTGGGTGCGGCTCAGTTGGAAAAAATGTGATATCATGCACTTCTAAGCACCAATCAGAATTCAGGGACATATAAATCAAAACGTGCTGGCAGATGTGGGATTGTTTGCATATTTTGCCAGATCACTGTTGATCCGCTCTGATCAAACACACCCACACAGGCCTGGTGACGCAGATTAGCTGAGATTTGGATGTTTTTTATTTAGTTATGAACTTAATGTTTATTTATTCATGAATATTTGATATTTAAGGGAGACTCTTAAGAGAGATACCTACTCAAAATCATATTTATTTATATGGTGCATTTTACCAGATAAATATATTCTCCAGGTTCCTGAGTAGGTTAAGCCAAGTTATGACAAGCAGGAATTATCTTTTCATTTTTGACAGAAGAAAAGTGAGAAAGGGCACCGTGTGTTTGTGTGGACCTGTGTCAGCCTGCAAACCGCTGCACGTTGCACACAGTGTATGTTTCCTATGTGACCACCCGTGTTCACACACGGCCTGTCCGTCACTGACACCTAGTACAACACTCAGCCTGAAGGTGTTACGCTGTGTGGGTGAGACACTGACACCACCACTTTACATCCACCGCGCTCCTGATTGGCTGGCCTGATAGCGAACACAGTTTTAATTGGAGGGGCTAAGAGTGGCTATCTGACAGAGCTGAAGGGACAGAGCCAGGGGAGGGAGGTGGTAGAGGTTGGTGTGTGTGTGTGTGTGTGTGTGCAGAGGTATAAGATTCTCTTTTTGTATCCAAACATGTGACAGGCAGGAACAGACCCTGGTTTCAATCACAGCACCAGGTCCATTCTGTGCAACTCAATGACCTTGCAGTGCACACTCCAACACACGTATGCACACACACTCTCAGAGCTTAACACACAGCTTAGTGCACAGTATTGTCCTAAATGCCATTTCCTCCCACCTGTTCATGTTTAACCCTCTCCTCAGTCACACACACCAACACACACTCTGAGTGGGTCATGTGAATGTGCTCGTCCTGTTGCATTTTGTCTCCGCTACATGCTGCCCAGTACATACTGTTTCCATGAGTCTTTAAGTCAATTTGATGTCACTGGGAGATTGAGATGGCAGAATTGCAGGAAATCAGTGAGCCGTATACACTTCCGCTTTTCAAGTGGCTGGTGTAGAAGTTACGGCGGGTCACATAGTTTCCAAAATTACCAGACAGAGGTTGAAACGATCGTTGGGAGTGTTGTGTAAGGGGATATAGAGCTTTAAGGTGAGGGGTTAATGCTGCAGGCGAGGGGAACGCAACAGCCTGCTCCTGTCACAGAGCTTTGTAGGTGGCTGACTGCACGGGCCTGTTAGAGAGGAGACAAAAGAAGGGAGGAGGGGAGGTAGGCACAAACATACACACAGGTACGCCCACACATACACACAAGGATGCACTCAAACTCAAATACACATCGCCACTTCTAAAGAAAAAGGGTGGGCCCAAATACAGCTGCTGTTCATCTCAATAAACGGCGCTCCCCTCGTCCTGCAGAGGTAGTGTAAACCAGCTGACTGCAGCCCGCCGGCTCCTTTACGCAACATGTTTACTGGAAGCTCAAGGGGGCAAACATAAAACCGCTAAAACGCCCGAGTCTAAAAAACACTAGTTACGCTGCCAAGAATGATATAGAGAGAGTGAGTAACATGTTGAGCATTTGAAGGCAAACAGTGGGAGGTCAGAGCGCCGCAGTGGGACAGCTCAGGCCTGATGCTTCGCTGAGCGTTAAATCAGTGGAGTGTCTAAGCATGTTGTGCATTTGCTTAAATCAAACACTGGAGGAGGTGGAGGTCTCGGACAGCCTCTCCTTAGAGCAAATCAGCCTTTGCCGCACCACAATAACAACGTTTTTGGAGATGCACCATGGGTTCAAGAAATCTTCAGGAATAAGCATGACAGTCTAAAAATGTAAATAACATTCCCTGTGTAAGAAATACAAATAAATACTTTTTCCTGCTAAGAAATTTGGAAGGCATTAAGAAGGAACAACAGGAAACAGGTACTGAGAGAAAGAAAGGACATGTGAAGTCAATTTTCTAACTTCTAAACCACTTTATAGTTAGTCACCCTTCATTATAAGGGTCAATTAATGGATGATAAATCATTAATATTAATATTTACAAATGAGTAATACAGCGTTAATAAAAAAAATATGCTTTTGGTTTGTTGAGTAGAATCCATGGGTGGCTGTTTTTTATCCTTTCTTGTTGGTTATAATGCAATTACAGTATACACGGTGATAATCCTGGAGTTAATAAATCATTGATAAAGCGTTTATAATCCATCAAGACTGCAATTGTTAGTGTTACTAAGCTGTTAATAAATGGATTTTGCTCCAAGTAAATGGTCAAGTTGTCCAATCACTCAAAGGGACCACCAGGCAAAAGAAAAGTTGTTCCTATTAAGATGTTAGAAAGCTAAAATGTATAGTTTGTAAACCATTTTTAAAGGGCACCTTATAGGAAAGTACTGTCATTGTTCCATTTTCACTTTAATTGAAATCTATTTAAATTTAATTTTAGTTTAGTTTATAACTTAAGATTTATCTAAACATAAAGATACACATCCTGCTTTTACTATTGTGCCCAGTTCTTTTCACTTTGCAAGCTGCAGTGACTTTAATCATCAGTTAATGAAGATATAAGGTCATTTTAGGATTTGGGGCCACTGCCGTGTGCTAAACAATCAGATGTATCTTCAGTCATTTACAGGCTAAATACTATGCCTAATTCATACTGTAGCCACAAAGCTTTTAGTGATGGAGGAACATAATGATCCTCAGAGATCTACAATAAACATTTTACTTTTAGCTGGTGCTTGTTTGACAAAATGATGTGACTGTGTTGAAGTCCAGCAGTGCAGTCATTACGGTACATGCTCGTTTGAGTAGATTACAATCTCCAGCAGAGTGCTTTGTACTGCTTAGTAAATGACGAGAACACACACACACACACACACACACAGAGTCAGGAGGGAAGCGTGCTCACCTTTTCACTATAACTACCTGATGCTGCTACCAAACACACACATGTGGAGTCACACAGGTTGAGATGCAGCAGGTGTTAAAGGTGCGTACGTGACACAGCAGCATCTCTCTGCTGATACCTGTCATTGTGACGGCAGAGTCTAGGGGAATGATATTCTTTTGGACCAGCTCCAGGGGCCCCGGCCTGAGAGCCAGCTTCTCATTCAGGTCCTTGGCGAGCCGCGCTCGCTTTAGCCTCATCTGGGCCTCCAGAAAGGAGCCGTCTGAGGCCGGGTCTGCACAACACACAGCAGGGCCACACCATCAACAACATGGGAAACACTGCCTGTACAGCACACACCGCAGAAGTGGAAGTAAGCACACTTTTAATCTAAGATACTTGTGCTCTTTTATTCCCATAAAATTCATTTGAATTCATCTGGCAGCTGCACTGCCTATTGATGTTATTAGAAAACATTTCTTAATTTAATTGAACTGCCTACAGTACTTTATTAATTAATTAATGCCTATACATGAATGCATCACTGTTTATAATCCAATAGTATCATATACAATAACACAATAATACAATAACAGTGAAAGGGAATATTCTGTGGAAAAATGTATTGCTGTGAATGAATTCATCAGTAAAGAAACTCCTGAACACAATTTGGCTCTGGACACACTTTTCTGTATTAAAAAGTTCAACTTAAAAAATGCTCCATCTTAACATTATCGTATTATTAAATCATGCAGTTTGACCCTGCTGTATTCAGCCGTCATTTCTCCAGCAAACACTGCGCACATGACTTCCTTCGGCCCTCACTTGTCAATATTTCTGTTTTGGATCCGTTCTGATATCTGTTCAGCTGCTCCACTCCCAGTCCAGCCAGACACTTTGAGTACTAGAAAAATAAATGGAGTGGCTGTAATTAAAGGGCTGCAGCGGGTGAGATTTTCAACCTTCCACAATCTCTCTCTGTTAAATCCAGTATAAATAATCTGTGCCGCAGCTAACCTGGCTTGGCCTACAATCTATCTGCAGCGCTCACAGGACTGATTACTGTGAGGAGAGCACACCACATCAGTTTGATTATCTGAGTGCAAGAAAGTGCAACAGCACTTATTTGGTCAAATATAATTTTAGTAAGATATTTTCTGAGGGAAGGATACAGCGCCAAAAAAAAAAAGATATTGAGCTTTGTGTTGGACAACTCAGGTAGAGTATTACTGTCTGATGAAAAATGGATTTGAAATGTAACACTTCATAAGAAAAAACAAAACTAATAAAGTCATTCCAACATTAAAATTAAGTTAAGATTAATGTGCAGTATTAAGCATGTTTAATCTCCAGATACAGCAAATATTTGGCTAAATGTCTCAAATTCAAATGAGACGTCTATCATTCTCCATGAAACTTAGAAGACAACAAGTGCTGTGAGTCACTGAGGGAGGAGGAATGGATGGAGGAAAATGCAAAAGGAGGAAGGAATATGAGGGTGGAAGAAAGAATGGTTGGAGGACGATTTTGTTTTTCATTTTAATTCTAAATTAGAGTGTGAATGTGTCTGCGAAGCAGGCTAACCCCCAGAACAAGATAAACTGATAAATAAAGAAACGAAAGACTGAAAGAATGTATGTGTAAACTGAAGAAAGAAGAAATACAAAAATCATATGTGAAATAAAAATGGAGGAACGAATGAAAGAGAGAAATAATTAAAATTAAAAATGAGGATTGATTTAAGAACATTATAGGTTGAAATTCACATAGAAAATGAAAAATAAAAGAATGTAAAAAAATAAGATATTGAAAAGTAGTTGACAGAAATCATACAAATATTGATGGAAAGAGGAAAAATTAAAAGAAAGAAGAGAAGAAAACAAAGTAAGAAAGGGGGATGATTGCGAGTCAGAATGATGTTTGAGGAGGGATGTAAGGAGGAGTGAGTGCCATAGTATAGCAGATGATCCGGTGTGCCACCCCCGCCTCAGAGGGGGGGGTGGGGATCAGCTGCCATGTCCGTGGTCGCGCTGGAGAGCCGTCTGTGTCCACCGGCAGGATGACATCATCGTCTGTTTATAACCCACCTAGTTTCCTGCCTCAGCTGTCACTAAACTACCTGATTTAAGACCTGATTCGACATCAGAGCTGACATCGAGCTTTACGTGTGTTTAAACTGGGCGACCAAACTGCCTAAAAACGTGGTCGACCGTGGCTGCACTGTCCCGCACAGGCATAATGTAACATGATCCGGTGAGCCTGAAGCTGGCGCACAGACTTTTAAACATACTGCAGCAGATTTAAAACATACAGTGCTCTTTAGAGCGATTGCAATACATATACCTGCTGACTGCATCTGTCAAGTGTAAACACTACACTAAGAGGTAAGACGTATGGTGCATTAGGAGGGAACAATTCCCTTTGTGTTTCCATCCACGAGGATTAAAGCACCGCTGCTGAGGGAATGAAGACAGGGTGTTTTTACGTATGAACACATGCAGGAAAAAGCACAGCAAACCTGCAGCTTCGGCCCTATTATCTTTATGAGGAAATATTAGATTGTACGCGCGCGTGTGTGTGTGTTCAGACCTGTGGCCAGCAGGCAGACAGTGCTCCCTATGCAGGCCACACGCCTGTCAGGCCTGAGAGGCTGGGGCGGATTCTTGAATAGCCTAATAAACACCAGATGTTCCCTGGGTAATATATACACAGACCCTGCGCCGTGTCCATCTCCCCAGCAGGAATAACACAGCCAGGCAGAGCCAGCCAGCATCTGACGGATCTCATCTACAGCAGCAGGGAGGAGGAGGAGGATGCTGTGACGCCCCGAAAAATGTTATTTTTTGACATAAAGAGCGGAGAGAGCCGATGACGCTGATTGTGAGTTGTTAGACATCTAGTGTGTGGGTGTGCAAAAGTGTGTACTAACAAATACAAGTCTTTGCAACCATCTGCGCCACCGCCTGCAATCAAGAGATAAACAGCCAATTGAAATTTCTTTTTTAAAAAAGCGCTTGGAGCACGGCTGGCCAATTGCGTTTCTCCTTGCTGCCTTATCTGTGACAGACTCCTAGAAACTGATAGGGCCTCGCCGGGCCTCTGGATTCCGTTCCCCCGCACACTTACCAGCAGTTTATCTGGAGGCTGGAGCCTCTGTGAAATGGCAAACGGTGCCAGAGATATCATTCAACAAATCCCTGGCCTGCAGTCAAAGTCCCCCAGTCCCCTTGTTGTTCCTGTAGGCGAGTAACCAAAAAAAAATAAAAAAAAACCTACACACTGCACACTGGCATCGCTCACTGCTCCCATGTTTGCCAAGACGACACAGTGTTGCTTTAAAGTTTCAAGAGTCGATAAGATTGGAGTTTATAAGTGGCTGTCTGCTGTGTAATGTCTCATGCTAAACAAACTTTTGGTTCCTTATGAATATTTAAAATGTTTAGTGTTGGAAATGCCAGCAAAAATATAGATGAGTGTATGTGGCTTGTAGAGTGTGTTGGCAGAGCTGAGATCACAGTGAACATTAGAGTGCGACCATGACTTAAAGAACGCGAGAGGCAGTGAATCGTAGAGGCAGTAAGGATTTGAGTTGCTGGGCGTGCTCAGGTCCTTGTTCTTGTCTCTGTGTCTCATATGGTGTTAGAAGTACAGAGTGTGTGTGTTATAAACGGCGGCTCACGCTCCACGTTGTGTTTGGGCGTGCCTCTGCTTTGATGTGGCGCTCTGAAGGCGCTGTGCTGTAAACAGGTACCGTCCATGTAACAGCAGCCGCTGTTTCTTCGGGGCCTGAGAGCCTCTTCCAGCACGAGAGCATTCCTCTGCGGTCACTCACCGACCTGTCTGCCTGCTTTCTGGCTGGCGGCGCTATCTGCCTGTCTCTCTGCCCGCCGGGTGCATATATCCACCTGCTTCCTCTGCGCCCACCTTTTGTATCTGTCACTACCTGTGGATTTATCCGTCTCTGGAGTCTGGATCTGTTTCTCCTCAGAGCATCTGTCATCTTAACTGTTTTCTTTTCTTCCTACCTGTTTCTCTCTTGTCTGTCTTTGATGCTTTAATCTGCCGTGCACGTCTTCTGTTAAGAGACAGACTTTCTACGTTGGCCTCAGCTCTAACACAGCCTGACTCCGCTAACACCATTTTCCAGAGGGGAAAGTTACCTTCAGTAGTGTGTGAAAAGTTTCCATTACTTTGGACTCACTTTGATTCCAAAGGAGCAAAGCAGCTGATTTCACTGACTGGTTCCTTTTTTCCGGTGGAGTTTCATCTGGGAAATCATCGGCTGATTCCTGAGCCACAGTGTTCGTCTGTCTCCATGCCTCTTCCTCCTCCCTATTTTGTTCTTTTACAAGCAGCTGATCTGATTTTATTTTTTCATTTCAAAACTGTAACAGATAATCACACATCAGTCATATGTTTTTCTTTTTACATGACATGCAATATGTCAGATTCAATGATCGGATTCATATGAAACTTGGGGAAGTGATGCTTCTCACAACCGTACTCCAAGATTTTCAAAATAATACTGATTGAGCCAAGGGGACCTTTACAATTAAAGGGCACGTTCGAAAAGGCAATAAGTGCTCAGATTTCCCACACTGGACCAGACGGTTGAACCTTTACATCCATGATGCTCTCCAAAACTGACAACGCACACAATATTAGACTTTCCACTGAACCCCATTGCTAAAAATCTGTTCTTCATTTGTTTATTTATGTAAAGCTGAACGAATAATTTCAGTCTTTTCATTTGTGCATTTAAAGCTGCATTATTCATTATGTCTTTCTTTCTTAACAATCAAACAAATAACAGAAGATCTATATTGCAGAGTGTTTTTACATCTTTCAGGTCTTATTTAGTTTTTTTTTATGGCTTTGAATGTTACTGTTTCGCTTCCTTCTGATTACATTCATCAGTTGTTTCCAGGCGGCATGCAGCTGTTTTAAATAAAAAAAAAAACAACAAAAAAAACAAAAAACAATAAAACTCTGATGAACCATTTTTACACAATAAACCCAGCTAAAACTCTGAAAAGACTAAATTATTGACTGACCGGTGACCACAGTGGAGCATTTAGTAGGTGAAGATAAAGATTTCTTTCTGGTGGAGACCAAAAGGGAGTAAAAAAGATGAGAATATTGGACTTGAATTTATCGAGTAGCCAGAAAAACCAACTCCAATATGAATGCTAATGTTGCTGTGTCTTTACAATGTGTAAATAGGTTTGTTAACATGGTCATCTCTAGCAGGTGACGATATGTCGGTGTTGTTTTTACAGCTTGTTCTGCTGCCCCCGAGTGGCCAAAAAATCATTATGACTACTTCAACCAACATGTGATGCTCAAGAAACAAGAGCAGAAATTATGAATGTTTTCTCACTTAACCCTTGCATATGGTATCAAACCATGTGGAGAGTTTTGGTTTGATTTTTAAAGGTTTGGATATCCGTGTCTGATATTTCTACCTCTACCGTTATACTAAAGTTGCTTTGGATAACCACAGCACGTTCTGTAACAGCAACGTTGTTTCTGAAAAGAGAGGTCACCGTTGATTTTGCCAGTGCTGTGAGCACCACAGACACACTTTTGTTTACCTTCATTCAATATGAGATCTCAACCTGGTCAAATAAAACCAGAACTATCTGCAGGTGTTGTTTGATACCACAACAGGTAAGTGAGAACATATGGGTCCATGTCAGCTGGGTTCTTCTGTTCCTGTGTCTCTTATTACTATTAGACTGAAGGATGACATGTTCCCCTGCTTGTTCATTGTGTCTCTCACCCTTTCCCTCTGTCTTAGTCACTACCTACTAAAAGCATGCAAGTGGAAGAGTGTGTGTGTGTGTGTGTGTGTGTGTGTGTGTGTGTGTGTGCATGTGCGGCAGCTCAGTGTTGGATGGCGTTACTCACGAGGCATGATGCCTTGGTCTGCCAGCTGCTCTCGTGTCCTCCTCTGCTGAAGTCTTAACTGTAGGACTGAGGTTGGAGGGAGGAGGAGGGGAAGATAGATGGAGGGGCAGAGTAAAAAGAAAGGGAAAGATGAGAACGAAATGTGGAAAGACAGGCAGGGGACAGACAAAAAGCAGGAAGAGACTGAGAAATCAACCCACTTTAAATTTTGTTTCAGAATTCTAACCTGAGGTTTGATTTAGAATAATTTCACTTCACCTGCAGGCTGAAATAAAAAGGTCTACTGATGTCAGGCTGTAGTCACTGGACAGTTACATGTGCATATGTATCTACATATGTATATGCATATGCATGCAGAAAACACTGAAAAAAACAAGACTGCTTGCTCACAAATATTTCTGTGAGCAGGATGTAGGGAATGATAAACACAGCTCCTGGCTTTTAAACAGATCTGCTAAGCAGTGTGTGGTCCGCAGCGTGTGTGCACGTTTCTGCGTGCTCTGCGCGTGTGTGTGTGTGTGCAGAAGTGGTCTAGGTGGGAGTGTGGGGTCATAAACATAGAGCCTCCCCCATGTCTGTTGGTCTGCTTGCGTCTGTGGCTCTTTTGCTTTCTTTGTCCGTGTGTGCTTTTCCTCCTCACTGTTATCTGAAGGTCTCTCAGTGAGATCCGGGATCCAACACACAAGTATGAAATGTTCCTCCTTTCCTGCGAGGCCCTAATCACTTTCTGTTTGTCTTCTCTTTTGTTAATTACCTCCCTCAGGTGGTTCATATTCCTGCAGATTTGGCTTCACTCGAGCATTTTATGAATTTCCTCAAACCTTCCAGCTTTGATGCATTGGCTATTTTAACAGTTCGACACGACACCGGTGCCACAGCTCAGCACTCTCATGAGAGAGCACCTCCATTATGTAACGCCAGACCCTTCCCTTCATCTGACATCTGCTTTAGTTTACAGTGAAGGGGTCGTGACCTGCTGGTCGCAACATCACAGAGAGCCAACGCAGGCATCAGCTGCTGACGGAGAGCTGACCAAAACATGTAAGTGATACAACCTCTGACAAGGGAAGTTTTTTGTCATCTCCGACAGTCATGAACACCCACCCATGTATACAGGCACACACACGTGCTTTGAGCTCTTCTGTCATGAAAAAGGAAAAGTGACTAGGGGTTAGTTAAGTTGAAGGAAAGCTTCTCGCTGCTCGATATTGTGTTTACTGTGAGGTTTATCAATTTTATGTGATCCACTCTCTCTTTCAAAGCCTCTCAATTTGATTTTTACACTTCCATCAAATTTGCACTAAAACATAACCTCTTCCATTAAATGTGCACATAATCCACCCCCACACCTAAACTGTGTTGTGGTGTAGTTTACATCTTAATTCTATTCATACATGCAGGTTTTGCTTGGTCTGTCATTGATGTATCTGGTGCTCTTAGCTAATACTACAGAGTTTCTTTGATTTTTACTCAAGGGACGGCTCCTCACTGCTCTGTATAATGTCTACTGAAAGGTTATCAATAATTCTGTTTGCAAAAGTACAGCAGCCGCGACCTGTGGTTGCCTGTCCTGATGGCGGAGATCACATGTTACAGCAAGAGCACCGAGCCAAGCTGTGTAATCACAGATCACTGAACCATACGATACTCGGCCTCCCTCACTGTTGACTTTGAAAGTGAGGACATTTGTTTTAACTTGGGCTCTCTTGACAACAAAGGACATACAAATCCACAGCCACATTTACAAGTTTTCAGATTTATTGTGTAAATAAATTACCATTTGGCCTAGTTTGCACTGGTGAAGTGGCGATAATTGCACAAGCCAATGTAGTGATATTCTGATTTATCGTCCTCCTGTGCCTCACACATTCACACCACACCAGAAAGAAACAGCCTAATAATAACACCACACTTTTACACTTAAACTCTAGCAAACCTGGCTAAAGAGATTGGTTGCATTTGTTACATGAATTCTCCTGAACTTTTCCTCAGCGCAAGCAGGAATGTGTCGGCGACAGATGTATGAGAGCGACTGTATAACTTTTAATAAACAGGTATTCCTAAATGAAGTATTAGGTTTATTTTAGTCTAATACCTCTGCATAACGTGAAAATCCACCTTAAAAAAGAACTCGTATATTTTATTCCTATGGTCTTGGACAGTTAGAGGCAGATTTGTGAACGTGAGCCAGAGCCAGATGCAGGAGAGCCAACTCTCCACCATTAAGATGGAAGTTTCTGGAGCAGATCCACTGACAGAGACTTATAATCAACAGTGGGATAGTAGGGTGGTGCAGGTTTGTGCTGAAGAAGAAAAAATACTCACTTGAGCGCAAAAGCCAACCCATTCCACAGGTAAGTGCTTTTTTATCTGTTGCCAGAGTGCCATTCATTGTCAGTGGAGGGTACCGAGGTTTTGTGAGAAATATTACAAAGGATGTAGAATCTGCCAGGTTCACTGGAGTAACGTTTGTTTATCTATTTTAATCATTAAAGGTTCATTTGAAGATTTGAAATGATAGACCTAAAAGTTAAGATTAAATGACTGGCTCTCTGTCCGCGTCCAAGACAAGGTGGTGAGCTGGTGCTGTTCTTTTCTTCACTTCAGTGATGAGCTACAGAACAACAGTTTTTATTTCCAATCAAATGTTCCTCATATTACTTCGAAAATAGTTTGGAGCCATGATTATGTATTTACCACAACTCACTAGATGTCTCCAGTTTACAATAGCTTGGCAGCTACGAACAGTAATGTTACTTTAATGATAAACATGCAGTGTGTGGGACAGATTCTCCTGTGGGGAGGAGGGCGAACTTTGATTTTTTCCCACACTGTGTTCAAATTTAAATTTATAAAATATGAACAATGTTTTTATTAAATATTTCTCATATTTTCCAGTGTTGTCATCTTCATCTTCAGTCACTCACAGGCGGAAACATTCAGCATCATCATGTTCAGGATATTCTGGGTGGGGTGTGCAGGTGTCCTGTGTGTGGAACTGATTTACTTTGAAAGATATGCTCGACACCTTGCAGTATTGATTTAACTTATATTTGACGCCTCTGCTAAATGGTTATGTAATGGCATTGAGCTTGGGAGCACGGGGCACAGCCCTATGAGCTGTTAATCAAATCGTCATGAGAACTAGTCAGCGACACACACACTCACAAAACATTCAACAGTCTGTGGGGAGCACTTAAGTGCGATCTTTATCTTTCCTTTTAGCTTCAACCATGCAGCAGCAGTTCCCATGGCTTCGATAATGCACTTCAAGCGTGGTGCAAAAAGAGTAACAATTGCTGTTTTTCATGGGTCGCTGAGTGTAACCTGAGCTGCTGCAGCTTAAAGAAACTGTAAATCCTGGACAAGCAGATCCTCTAAGACTCCCCCTGTCATCGGCGGTTATCACAGAGAGATTTACGGGCAGTTTAACTTCTCGTACGCTCAATATTTCACTCATGCACTCATAAATTAATTTGACCAATCACGTGGGTTTGGTGCCTTGTATCACATTAATCCGTCCAACCGTAACATCAAGCAGACTTGTAAGGTGACCTTTAAGGTAGTAAAGACAATATCTCTACATCTGTGGCATATTAACCAGCTCGAGCACGTGGGTTAAAGCAACACAGAACTTGAGCCACCTCGCCGAAAAAGCCTCCTGCTACTTTTGAATGCATCCATCCACCCTCCCTTGCTCCCCGGAGCACTGGGGGTCATTTCCCACCCTGACGATCTGCTCTAAACAACTCAAAGGAAAAGCATCATTTACCCTGCCATTTGTGGAACGCAATTACAGCTCAGAGGCAAAACTGCAAGGAAGAACCGGGGCTGCTCTAACCCCCACAGCTCACCGGCTCGCAGCAGTGTGTGAAGTGTTGCTCTTCAGGAGTCGATTGTGTACATCAAGCTTTACAGAGCAGAGCAAACTTTTGAGCTCTGCTGCTGCCACCATCAGTTACACTCTCCTCAGGGAGGTGGCAGTGTTGGTCAGACTACACACACACACACACTCTAGTGGTACGGCACAGACACATGCTCAGCCTCACAGGGAAAAAAAAAAAATTCAAAACAAAGACAGTTACCAAGAAATTGTGTGTGTGCGTGAATGAGAAAGAGAGAGCTATGGAATTAAAGTGTGAGTGTGTATGTGAGGGAGATGGATGGATACAAAGCTCCAACAGCTGCTGTGTGTTAAGGGGAGTTTAAATCAGCGCTGTGGTCCGTACCCTTCCTCCCTCTTTGACGTGCCCAGGTACACACACACCCACACGCATACACAAGCACCATCAGCTTCCAATTCAGCCCTATTAAGATAACCTCTGACTCCTCTCCAGCGTCTAATCTCTCTTTATCAGCGTGCACAGAGCCACAGAGTGAGAACGTCTCGCTGGCTTCCCTCAGCGGCAGCAGCAGGTTGGCGGCTGGCACGGAGCAAGTGCACTAACCTGCCCGACACATCACCTTGCTTTTACGAGGAGGAGGATGAATATCAAAGAACACGCCCAGCTGTAAATCCATCAGGCCGTGACAGGGCACATCATTAGGGCTCAGTGCACTGGAGGATTTCTGACTTATGCCGGCCTCTCTCTGGTATTCCGCGTACCATCACATGCCCGCAGTATATTACACACACCTGTCACTTCCCTGGTGTGACTGAAGAGCACATTGAGAGTGTCAACACAGCTCATCCGCGAAGACGGATGAATGACACGGCGTACACAGGAACGCCTATAAATGCAAAGTGTTGACAGACAAACAGTTTGCAGGGCTCTTGAGAGTAAACACAGCTGTACACAGGACCTCTTCACTGACGACCTTGACAGCACACACATGCACAGAGAAGCAGAAAGGAGTCATGTGTCAGTCATGGTTTGACTTACCTGATCTAAACTTGCTTCGTATCAGTATGGAGTGTTCAGAGCCCAGAAGAGTCATAATGCTTACAGTACAGTTCCAGTGGTCAAAAATTGCAAAATAAAATCACACACTCTCGAGAAGCGGCACACACTTCGAGCCCCCCGGCCACCTCTGGGCGCCTCACTGAGATGAGATGGAGCTGATCCAGCCTGCCTCATCAACAGCTCTGGAAGAAAACTTGTGTGAGGGGAAGAAAAAAAAAATAGAGAGACACACACTGGCTTTCTTCTTGTATCTCTCTCAGCCAGTGTGCACTCTAGCAGCAGCCCTCTGCTCTCTCTGTGCTGCTTTCTCTTCCTGCCTCCTCTTCTCTGCCTTCTCTCCCCCAGGGGCTGATGTGAGAGTGTGTGAGTCTGCGGACCAGTGAAGCTTTGGTCCCATCTAGCTGAGAGCTCTGAGCAGGGCCAGGGACAGCACAGAGAGATATGCCCTGCTTGGGGAGGGGCTAGCCGGTCTGGGTTTCCTCTAAGCCCCGCCCACCAGAACCCAGGGGCTGGATGGGGCTTGGCTGATGACTTCTTCCTCCCTTGCCACCAGTGTAAATATATCTGCCTATCAGCCCTGCTGACTGTCATTACGGGGAGAGAGGGAGAGTGAGATAGAGAGAGAAAGATCAAGATAGAGACGCAGACGCTGATAGTGGAGCAGCAGTACAGCCAGGAGGGAGAAAGTGGGAAAGCAGGGTTGTATGGTAATATGTGTAATGTTTAAAATGAACATATACTGCTGATACAGAGCCCCCAGCCATTGTGGCATTGTGGCAAAAGTGTTCAAGTATCAGAGATTGTACAGGCAACATTACACTAAACATTTTCTACTAGCAAAACCTCCTATCTTTAGACTATATCTAAGCATATTACATCATTTAAAGCTTCACTAATCAATACTGCATACACAATAAATGAAACCATGAAAGGTAATCTGGTTGGTAAAAGGTTTTGCTTGTAGTGACAAAGCCAAAGAAGAATATCCATCACCTATCCAACTTGCTCCTCAATTTTATGCAATGTTGTAGCATCTTTCAGCTCATCGATTTAATGCTTTGGTTCAGTCTCACACTTTTATCTGCCCTGTTTCCAGAAAAAGTGCCTGTTTCAGTGAAAAAGCTGTGATGAACCCACTGTGCACTACCTGTCGAGCACTAAGTTAGCAACTGACTGTTGAACTCAGCTGAGAATTCAACAGCTAAAGAGAAATATTTCCATAAGGAGCTGGTAGAGACCAAAACAGAGCTAAATGTGATTTAATATTGGACTAACATTCGTCAGGTGGACACACACGTGATGATACATATGTCTGCCACAGTCAGGGTATTGGATATGTTATGATTTTCTTTAATGTTCATTCTTGTCTTATATAACCAGTAATATCATCATCATTGATTTTTTTCATGTCTATCTAATGTTTTTCTTCCCTATGTGCTTTGGCAACACAAAAGTATTTACAGTACATGTTATGCCAAGAAAGCAAATTGAAACTGAAAAAAAGAAAAGATATGAGCAAGATATTTGCAATGAAAGTCAAACTCTTATTAGATGTCCAGACATTCATCAAACACAGTAAGTAAGTAAGTTTTCATTGGCTTCTTTAGCATCAAACTGAAGCACACTGCGATGGCCATAATGTATTTTAACAGGGGAATGAAGTAAATGAATACTTTGATATCTGCTTCTATTGACAGGTGTTTGGTTTATGATAATGACTACATCCCTGATGAAAGCTGCAATCCGTGCAACAAACATTGCTCTGTATTAACCCGTGTAAGCTAAATGTGGCCTTTTCACACTTTTATCCCTCAATGTACTTTATAGTAAGTGATCGGTTGAGCGCAGTCAGTCACGCAGCAGAAAAGCAGCAGGAGGTTTATCTTATCAGCAGTGTGTTAGCAGATTCTGCAGCCTGTATTCAACAAGGCATCCCTTCCTCCAGCTCCCACATACCAGGCGAACATTTGTCAGAGTTGAACTAAGCTCTGTGCCCGCTCTCCTCCTATACATCTCAGAGCCTCCTAAACATCCGTCAACACAGGACGTCAGCTGGACTCGTCAAGGCTCTCTCCACAATTGTTTATTCCCAGGCCTGATTTAAACATAAAGTGGACTGTGACGTAACGCTTGAGACCAGACGAGGCACACGAAAGACCCACCCAAAAACATTAAACTCCAACACAGTGAGACTTTTGTGGAAATGTCATTTGTGTGTCCTTGTTTGTGCTGCACAGCAGGTGTCACAGTCCGTGATGGCTGTTGTTCCAGAGAGCTACTGTCTCACTAAACCCTGATTAAAGGGTTCAGTGGTTACAGCTGAGAATGTGGGGAGGATAAATGGTGAAATACAGTACGCGTCCCTGTCCCAGTCTGGTTTCCTGTCCCTTCAGACACTGTACAAAGGGCAAAGCAAGAACACTGTAAGACTAAGAAGTCATAAGAAAGACATATTCACCTTTTGTGTTAAATCACTGAAGTTAAATTACGTTTAATGTTTACGGTAACTGGTCTTGGCTTCTAAGCAAGATATTTAATATATTCTCAGTTTGATAAGAAATGCATCTGAAAAATGGATTGTATTGTCGTACTAATATCTCAAATATCTGTTAAAAAAAGAGTTCAACATTGTGGCAATTTCACTTTCTCACCAAGAGAAAGCTTGACCTGTCAGAGTGATACCACCGCCGTGGTGCTGGAGTAAGCATACAATTAGCTTAACTTAGCAGAAAGACTGGTGAAAAACGGCTAGTCTGGCTCTGTCCAGTAAAAAAAATGCATCTGTCAACACCTGTAAAGCTTGCTCGTTAACAAGTTGCATCAGAATTCTTTGCAGCACAATTGTCATTTTCACTTCTATTGGACCGAAAATGTATTTTATTATTTTTTGTGAGCTATAGAAGTGTAGCAGTGTAGCAGGCAGATTTTTACATTTTGGACTGTCTCCATGAGCTTTTTTAGGCTCTATGAGCCAATGTGTGTATAGAATTGAATCTTTTCAAGTTTTTGACACCTACACAGAGGAGCTGTGTGTGTTCTGTCCTCCTGCTGTAGCGCCTCCTTTTAGGTATGAATATGATTTTGAGAGTTTTGTGCATGAATCTCTGAAGTTTCATTGCTTTTATCAAATGTTTCATATTAGTTTTAAGGTCAGATAGCTTTTTGCAGTGGTCTGATTTTGTATGCTCGTTTAAAAAATTGTATCAAGTCATTTGTGTTTTCCCCCATTGGCAATTTTCTTTGTTTAATGCTGGCGTTTCTTTGGATTTCACAATACATTTGGCCTGTTATTGAATAAAACTTTTTGCAGCACTCCATTTCTGTCCTCATGTCATTTTCCCCTCCATTTGATCACAATGCCAGTCTTCTTCTTTTCCTTTTTTTAACTTTTCTATCTACCTCATGAGCCCCATCTCCGGCTTGACTTTGTCCCAGTTATTATTCCCTTAACATGTCCACCAATTTCCTACCCCTGCCATTTAACAGTTTGCTACTGTAAATAAAAAGAATACCAAAAAGAAGTGTGTGATTAATACAGGCCTTTTCTCCACATTGTGTAAAAACGGCAGCGACAAAGCACTAATCAGTCATTGAGAGCTTTGTCCAGCAGCAACAGCTCACTGCTTCTGCCTCGCCGCTATCCATTTTAATCTCTTCACACCATAAACACTGCTTGGCCTTTGTTGCCGAGGAACCTCCACACACAACGGCGAGATGCACACACCAAAACATATAATAATTTAATGTAATAAACGACACGGCCCGTCTGTTTGCCGCAGCCCATGTGCTGACGTGTGCTGGAGAGATCTCCAAAAACTCATACAATGCTCAAGTCAAATATTTACATAGAAGCTCCTCAGGCTGCAAATCTATCGCTGACATTCATGGGTACATTCGTCTTGTAAGCGTGGTGAATGAACGCACACACAAATTACACGCTCCGTACGTGCACAGACACACACAGCAGTCTTGTGTCTTAATTAGCAGGTGAAAGTGCTTAAAGGGAAGGTCTGTCAGAGGGTTTGACAGTGTACACACAGTGTCTCAGAGAGATTCCTGAAGAGGTCACCCAGCCCTGGCTTAATCCTCCCCTTTAATTGGGCCCTATGTCAACGGATGTGACAAGTCTCATCTGAACTGTCTGGAGCCGTATGTGCTTATGTGTGTGTTTGAGCGTGTGTGACAGAAAGAAAAAGACAGAGAAGGAGATGACGCCCATACACCAATCAGACAGATTTGAGTGCACATTTTGTGAATTATATACAATAAGCGAGCAGCAGGGTGTCATGGTCTGGCTCTTTTCGCTCTTCTGTGTGATGCATATTGCAAAACAGTGCTCCTGTGATGCGGTAAGTCATATACTGTTGCACAGAGCATGTTAAAACACACATTCCAATATGCAGCAACTGAGCACAACGTGTTTATTGGCCGACTGCGCAGACATCTAGATCAAAAAATGACTGTTAGTGTTTTGTGTGATTTCTTGTGTTTTAGAGAAAGCAGATGGGACTAGTTGAAATGCGCAAACTGCACAAAATATCATAAAAATGATATCCAAATTGAGTGAGGGAATTACAAACACTCGTTACGTATGATGTGTCTGGAATTTGTTTTTGACAAGATCGTCATCACATCGCGGCTGCCATCAGTTCTAATAAATGATGAATCAGTGGTATTTAGCTCGCCTAGCTGCTGATAGGAGCAGTCACGCACTTCAGATGCTTTGAATATCTCTGCTCATATGCCATCGTGGAATCCAGCTGTCGCACGGCCATCTGCCTGAGAGAGTGTCACAGGAGGAAGTGTACAGGAATGCTCTGTCCAATGTGCTGTGATGGAACATGTGCTGGACACCATGAGAGCTGCCCTGTAGAGCATGTACGCAGCTGTTATACCACAGGAAGTGAGAACAAACTTGAGTGTTTTGTCGCTTCCATCTCATTGTCTTCAACACACTGTTTTCTCGTCCCTTTTGTTCCTCCATCACTGGAGAACAGAGACATACCCCCAAACCCTCAGGTTGAGTATATGTCAATTTGTGTCATTTGATTAATGCCATACTGAGAGTTAATACACATTTGGTATGTGCACCTAGACAGTGTATCTTAGGACCTCATCCTTTTTGTTTTTGTTTTTTTTTACGATTGTCTCTCCTAGTTGTGCAAACAGTGAACCAATCAGAAATTTTTACGCAGGATTAACAATCATCCAGACATCATCCTCATAGATAGCTCACCAGCTCACCAGCTGTATACATGAAATATCACCACAGAAAAATAACCATAAAAAATTGGGGTACATGTTGCTATATGGCCACTTATACAAATCACTATCATGGAAAAGTTGCGGTGGTGTCTTCTTCATTGACTAAAAAGGATGATGGGATGAGCTTTTTTCCACAGAGGAGGAAGGTTTTGGTCTTTGCACTGATTTGGCTGATAACAGACATATACAGAATATCGCCAACTTCATCCTTTCATGTCTTATTTATTTTAGCTTACACAGGGTGCATACTGCACAATAAAGTTGTTTCATCTAATTAATTAATTCATTAATTCATTCATTAATTAAAACAAGTTGACTGACACACAGAAAGGCTCAGGTTCCGGCAGAGCAATACCAGTTGGTTTAGGGTCTTAAGTAATTGGCTGTGCGTGGGGGTGTCAGCCAGGGTCCAACAGCAAATTTTTGCCTGAGGCTCCCTAACACTTTAATCTGGTCATTCATATGGGGGGAGATTGGAGGAGAGAATGTAAAACTAAAGGTATTAGAAAGAAAAAAGGACTGGAGTGCTAGTAGAGAGGTGTGTGTGTATTGATGTGCATGTAGTGAGAGTTGGATGGGGCGAGGGGGTTGCATTGGAGGAGGAGGAGGATGGAAGATAGAGGTAAAGAGTTTGTTTGACGACAAGAGATGAGGTTGTCGGGTCAGGAGTGCACAGGATATGGGTGGGGGGTCTCGTATGGCGCTGCGTCTGTGTGTGTGTGTGTGTGTGTGTGTGTGTGTGTGTGTGTGTGTGCCTATTTGTAAAAGGGCAGACACAGCGGACTCTGTAGCCAGCAGCTGTGTCGTATCAGTCTGAGTGCTGTCTTGCTGCTCTGTCTCAGATAGCGGCTCTTCCCTGCTCACTGTCCCTGTGTCCCGTGGCTCTCAGGTGGACACCAACATTTAAATAGCAGAGCATATCTACTTGGTAGTATTTTTTCACTGGGTGTAAAAATGAGGATCATCTTATCTAACTTTTTTTCTCTCAATTAGCTCTACACATACAAGAACATTGCTGTTTAGTTTCCAATCGATATTTAATTTTTTTAAAATGGCAGGACATTTATGTGATAAATAGTCCACCAGTACTGCTGTAAACTGTGTATGTGCTGTGCCAGAATACAAAGCTTGACATAGCAACATGAAGGCGGGCAGGGCTTAGTGAATGGTCAACTGCCATTTGACTTGTCTGAAAGATCCACTTCATCATAGAGTTTTCTTGGTGTATTTTGCTTCAGCGTTGGAGACAACTTGAAGTTATGTTTTTGTAAGATATCATTCATCATTTAGCTCTACTGAAAAAAAAAATTAGGAAGTAAACGGGGTTGTACGAGGTAAGATGATGGAAGTTGGATTAGTCAACAAAGAAATTTCCTTTATCAGCATCCAATCAGTCTTATCAGAAAACTGAGGGGTTTCTCACGACACAAGCCGGCTGGCTGAAAACAAAAAAAGACGAGAGAGAAAAGCAGGGATCATGAAACGCAAACAAAGTGAGTGTAATATAAAGAATATAGGGGGACAGAGAGAGGGAACAGGGGCATGTTGTAGGGAGGAGGGTGGAGGAGCCAGAAATATACTGTGAGAGGAGAAGGAGAGGTGAAGGAGGGTGGGAAAGAGAGAACGAGGACGGAGCCAGACGTGGAGTCAGGTTCAGCGTTTCCCCTCCGAGCTGTGGTTTATAATGAAGTTCCAGGGGGAGCAGGCCGAATCCAAACCAGAAGTGACAGAAAGACGAGCCCAAGCCAACAACCTCCCCTCCTGTCTCCACTTACGTCCCTCCTTTCTGCTCTCTCCATCTTTATCTGGTCTGCCGCTCGGTCACCTTCGCTCTGCTTTCTCTCCACAGGCCTTGGCGGGCCCGTGGGTCCAAGCGGAGCACGTCTGCCGCCGGCGTGGAGATGTCAGCGTGTTTGGGAGACGGCGGCGCTGCAACCAATTCGAGTGGAATCTCAAAACACAACAAGCGCATGAGGGAGAGGGTTTGTCTCCACATCATGTAGAGACCGAAAACAGAGAGGGAGATACTGTTTTGTGTTTTTTTGGTTGTTTAGGTTTCAGCAATTGACTTTGCCTCCGCTGCAGTCTGCAGGCGCTGGCGGGACGCCACAGCAGCGTGGGTAGGAGGCGGGGGGAGTTTATGTCTGTGAGGCTTCAGCGCAGAGACGGGCCTGCATCACCACAGCTTAACTCTAACTCCTGCCTATTACCGAGGGCTATGGGTTGGCTTTATGTGGTATTCCTGAACCTTTGCTATCAGAAATTTAATAACTCAAAGTCTACTTTGTTGTTGTTAATGTGTGTGTCCGTGACTAACGGGCTAGATGAAAGGCACATCAAGAGGAACAACCATCGCTGCCAAACAAATGTCTTTCATCATGCTTGACGGAGTTATAAAGAGAAAGCAATTAAGTCAAAATTTGTGAAATTGAAATAGAATGACTCAATATTAGTTTAAATAATTCCCTAGCAAACAGTATGGATTAAGCTGTGAAGTGCCAGGTGGCCATATATGCCAACTACACAAATGGTATAGCACCCACAAATTACGCAAAAGCTCCCAAAGCACGTGGTAAACAACGGTAAGATGATGTATGAGCTGAAAGTGCAAACTCCCCCTGTCTGACTGTATATCGCTGACCTAACTGAGCAATACATGTCCTAGTCTTGGCAGGGTGAAATACATTACTTAATTACGTTTGATAAACAGGCAAAGTGCGGTCGGTAAAAGGTAACGGCATCCCTTATGAACATACATTCATATGAGCATGAAGGTTGTGCTTTCAAGCAGCAGCCTCTGTGGGACCAGTCCAAACAGTATATGGGTGTGATGACACTGCTCATAGGTTCACACCATTTCAAGGAGGGCCCCTTAGGAGGTCAGGACCGGCTTTGAAGCTGCAGTGTGCCACAAGTTTGGTTTTGTTATGGTGGCTGGACAATCAGCACTGCCTCAAAACTTTCTAGCAAGGGAACTGAACCTGATTCACAGCTGAGTGTGTCTTTATGTTTGCACGATTGCAGAAAGGTCATTCATGCACTCAGAAGGCTAGCTTTA
This sequence comes from Amniataba percoides, assembly GCA_037176925.1. Lineage (NCBI taxonomy): Eukaryota > Metazoa > Chordata > Actinopteri > Centrarchiformes > Terapontidae > Amniataba > Amniataba percoides. The sequence goes on along the minus strand of JBAJHX010000024.1, from coordinate 12,196,207 downwards.
TCCAATGTGCTACAATTTGTAACTAGGAACAATAGCTGTCAAACTACTGTGGTAGAGGAAAAAGTCTAGTAAAGTATACATTTCTTAAACTGAAAATACTCACATAAAGAAGTACCTGAGTGCAGGTTGCAATGACAGTCCCTTATATCTATTCATATTCACACCACACATAATATAAAATTGCATTATATCTGTGCACTGAAACCTGTGGACCTGCAGCCAAAGAATCCAAACTATCTCAATCTGTATGAAGCTTTTTTAAATGAAAACTGTTCTACACCATGACACACCAAATGACATTTCTAAGTAACCTAACTTCTAAATAAAGGAAATGATAATTGAAAAAAAACATCTCCGGGTTCAAAGAGTTGAAAGAATGCACACTAGATCTGCATCTCCATCACAGGACTTTAACAGGGAGTCACAGTGATGCACACCCACCACGGCATCATTACAGAATTGATAGAGGACATAAAGAAAAGACCAACTAGTAAAAATATTTAGCTATCTGGATCTCCCGAGCTGGTCCAGCACTTCCAAATGGCCTGGCTGAAATGGCCTGTCAGCCAGCACATTCTTTCTCTCAATGAGGACTGAGCGGAGCCATGTTTTTGTTGGTATGACCCCACCCCACCCACCCCGTCCTCCCCAAGAACCCCCCAACCCCTCCTCTCCACGCTGACGTCTATTTGACAGAGTAAAACATGCCGCTCCAGACGCTGATACTGGATCAGATTTGTATTCCTGTGCAAAATAACGTTTCCGTGAGGTTCCACTGCTGCGCAATCTGATCTGGGTACAGTGTTCAAGGTGGCTGACAGACAGAGAGCAGACACACGGGTTGCCACGGGCCAAAGACTGATCCCTGGGTACAGAGCTGGTATCTGCTGGGCTGGACTCCACTTGACCCCACAGGGCCCAAGACTTATTTATAGGCCCACGTCTCTGTGTGTGTATGTTTATCTGCCTATGTGTGCACGTGTGTCCTATGTGTTTGCATGCTCACCCGGAGGGGAGTACGTCTTATCAGCAGCACGGAGCATTCATCAGGGGTGACATTTTCTGCCATTCTGCGTTCAAACCAAACACACGGCTACATGTGCTATCTCCACTCTGCGGGATGTTGAGAGGCCTGACTTATGCGACTTGTCAGTAAGAAATTACACTATCGTCACGCCGACCCATTGATTCGGTACGTTGCCTTTTTTATTATTTTTCCTGCGATAGGTAATTTGGTCAGACAAACCTCTCTTTCTTCCTTGCCCGATTCTGAAAGCTGAAACAACAAAGGGGCACTAACAGCTACATGGTCCTGCTTGCTTTTAACACCCCAGGGACGCTCAGTGGGTCATGATCAAATGTTGTTCTAGGGTTCTGAAATGGGCTGAGTGTATATATGTGTGTGTTTCTTACTGTCTTTTTTCCTATCTTTGCAGTCTGTGTGTGTGTTAACCCCAGTACACCTTTCCAGGCTCACTGAGTTTGGAAACTTGTAGAACTATCGTGATTGAGAGTAATAGGATAAAGCGAAGCTGATGATGTTGACTCAGCTAACAGGATTGTGAACTGTGGAAAACTATTGCCTTTACCTCATTGGTTATGGCAATTTTCATGCCCTGGAGGCAGCCTGGGATCAGGGTGGGGTGGGCGGTCTACACCGAGGACCATGGACTACATGCAATGGACAATTCAACCTGAAACAAACCTTTGACAGGAAAAGTCCTCACATGAGCTTTTTCCGTAGCTTTCAACCATATATTTTGATCTTCCTCAGCGGATGGAGTTTGCTTAGTTTTAACTGGGACATCTTCATCACTTGACCCAATATGGATACAATACTTTATAACAACCTGGGATCATTATAGTGATTCAATCATGTGACCTTCTCTCCTGATACTGATTCTGACATGTAGACTCAGGATATCACTGATACAGAGGATACATGAAATCAGAGGAGAGAGAAAGGGGGGGAATAACATCCTACAAATATCCCCAATCAGACAAAACTAGACGCTCTAACCCTAACCCTTGGCATCTTAACCTGAAGGCTGCAAGGTCACTGCTTTGGGATCATTCTTGTTTAAGAGAACACAAGGCAGACACTTTCTCCTGGAGACTCTAGTTTGCCGTGCTGCTCTAAGTATTAACCTTCTGTTTTGTGCAAAGTTTTAAAAAATATATTTTTGATAACTTTACGAAAAGATGCAGTGTCAGCATAAATCAAGAATATTTATTTGACATTTAAACATAATTGTTATAACAAAATTTAGATTGGTGACTCCTGGCTGTAAACATAAATAAATATATGTAAATATATGCAATATGTAGATGAGCCATAAATATCTAAAATCTAAAGGCAAAGTTGTAGTAGTATCAGTACTGCTGTAGGTCAGTGCATCAGCACAGCATAAGGATGAAAACAACCAGGCTCAATGTTGTTTGAGTGACAGATGATTAAGAAGATGCACCACTGATTGATGTGAGCTTCCTCGATCAAATGAAGGTAATTGATAGTGGAGACAGTGAATTCCAGAAACTTTTTTATATACCTAAGCCACTTCAAAAGATCTGTGATGGAGCTGATACTGATGCAGCACATCAGATGACCTTTTTCATATCATGTGAATGGACTTCCATTCTCATGTATGGTCATGTGATGACAACTGAAAAAAACGCCTCCCACTGAAGAAGAACTCAACATGTGGTTGGTAGTTAATAAGCAGGTCTGACATATTCTTCAACATGTTCCTTCACAGAAAACATACTGACACAAGCGAGAACTGACCCGTGCTCATTAATGGCACTTCCTCATTCTGTCGGCTTACTTTATGAGAACCAAAAGAAAGTTTCTTTGAGCTCTTACACCCAACTGAGCTTTATTTTATTGCAGAGCAGACAGCTGAGAAACACAAAATGCTCCCATATCCTGTGATAATCACCCTGTGTACGGTCACAGTGTCCACAGTGTATGCTCAGGATGCCGTCTATGGATTTACTCTGCTGAAATGACAGCGGTTCTATTACAAATGACTTTAAATGTCACACAGATTAGAGATGAGAGGGATGGGCCCATTTGCTTTTGTATATACACGCTCCAATACAGAATGAAATGTTCCAAATGACAAGGATCAGTGTAAGACCTTTTTTATGTATGAATATTTTTTGAATGGGTTTTTCAAAGCATCAGGTGCAAATCACAGTTCATAAATACTGTTCTGGAAATGGTCATCAAATAAATGAATTTTCTCCATGCTCCTGTCAATAGCATTATAAATACCTCCTTTCTGTCCTCAGCAGAGTAAGTCTGCTTCTTAAGTATGAAAATAACAAAGAAGAAAACAGAAAGGTCTTGTAGATAAAAGGCAGATATCTTTGAATTACCAATACAACACACACTCATAACACAATTAGGTCTGACTCACAGCATGGATTAGGTGGGTGAGACAGACAGTGTGTCACAGTGACCAGAGGTGTCACTTTCTGCCCCCCACACCCTCACAGACACACATATCCACAGTGAAGTATGATGTCATTGGCTGCCTGTCTGCTGAGCTGTGGACCAGCGCCATGATCACAGGCTGAAGGACTCACAGGCTCCACACGAGCTGGGAGGATGAGGGGGAGAGACGCAGAGTAAAATGGCAGGGAGGACGGCCAGAGACAACTCCACAGTGTCCTCGACTGCAGAGGAATGATGCTGGAATCACAAAGACCGACACGGACTCCTGCCAGTATCTTCCATCCGTCCACCAGATCTGATACCATGTTTTAGCCTGGTTATTATGAGATGAATTATTTGTGTACAGTATATGACTACAATAGCACTAATTTCATAGTCTTCACTGGAAGGTCTGACAACCAAAAGTCCACACAAACTAACTAAATCTATTCTACTATCAACTGATGAATTAGTGTGAAAAAATTTAGCTAGTGAAATTAGTCTCCTTTGCTTTCTTACCACAAACAGCATCAACATCAACAGCCATATATCTATATATTTATATATTGTTGACAAGAAGCATAAAGTTTGCTTTGAAATGGAACTGAAGGAACACACATGCGTAATGTTAAATATGAAAAACACCAATAAAGTAGCCTACATAAACACCTACATAACAGCACTGTAGCTTTTGGTGACAGCTGTGTGCAAAGCCCCTACTAGAAACATGACTGGATTAAACTCACAGACGCACAAAAGAATACACAAATGTGGAAACCTACAGACAAGCACACACACCCTCACATGCGCAGATCCCTGTCAGCCATGTCCTGTATTTGTGTGTGATGGGAAACACCTCAGCGCTGTGCTGACAAGAAGGACTTTCACTCTGCATACTTCACACAAGCCTGCAAACTGTCCACCGCTCCCCTCAACTGTTCGTCAGCTTGACTGACGGCTCTGAGATGTTTGGGCTTCTCGACATGTCCGAGGGCACAATTTGTCAGATAAACAACTCTTGGAAGCAGACGGCAACCGGTTTGTCAGACAAGGAGGCGGAAAACAGCAAGTTGGAGAAACTGAATGCAACAGACGGGTCACTGCTGTTATCTCTGTCAGTGTGTCCTTTTGGCTAATCAGGCCATTAGTGAAACAGATAACTTTCTTTCTCTCTGAGTGTTTTCAGCTTCTCATTTGTATGGGAATATACAACGCTTCCTTTTTCAACTAAAAATAAATACAAATCCTTCTGTATTACCTTCACCGTATTGTAAAAGCTTTGATTTGACAATACGGGACATATGTTGGATGTCAAAGATTCTACTGGGAAAAATCAGCCACATGAATCTGGCCCGGGAGCCTCTTTTGAGTGTGACCTTGTATTGTACTGCAGGATCTGGCTGCATGGTGATCGGGAACGTGCTGCCTGGCGACTCTTATCATTCCCGTCTGTCAGAGACGGGAACACTCATGGCCTGTGGGGATGGCTGCCTGAAATTCTCTGGAGAGGTCTGCTGTTGGCTTCAGACTCTGCAGGTCAGAGATCACATCGGCCACTGGCAACATACCAGAGAGACAGGAGGCATGATGGTGGAGGGTTGTGGAGGAGCTACCTGCAAACAGTAAGTATAGTGTATGACGCTTAAAATGTACTGCGCAGGTGAAATAATAACCAGATGAATATTAAGTAATGAAGTGTGCATGTGGTAGGAATGGATAAAGGGGAGACGGGAGTGAGATAGACGTGTGGTTAAAAAAGGCAACCATGTGGAAAATGAACAATATGAACATAAATTACGGAAAAAATGGAATGTGGAAAAAGAGGCACAAGAGCCAGGAAACAAGCTTGATTTACATTGACATACATTTGAAGCTAATTACATATGAACTTGATGCATTGTGGGGCTGATTATCTGTGCCAGCTCAGTATCCCAAGGAATTCTGCACCTTTCTAATCGACATCATGCCCCAACTTTCAGTGCCAATGGAAGACACAGAATGCCTTTTATGCAGCAGGTCGCAAAGTAAGGGAAAAATATACTTCAAACAAAGCTTGCTTGTTGGATCGCTGGACAGTATCTGAGCCCCCCTTCCCCCACACCAACCCCACCTTGGAATCACAAAGGGCCTGCGTCCAACAATTTTTGCAACTTTCCGAAACTAGAAATCCAACAGTTATGCCCACATTATGCCCAGATCTGCCAGGTGGACATCAGTTACTGTCATTCAGTCATGGTGGGCCATCAACTCCACAGCACCAGCAATGCTTTAGTGCCACAGCAGTGTAGGAAAAAAAGAGCACTGGTGTTGGATGGATACTCTGGTTATCATCAGATACCCTAAGCTGATATCATCATCAACACCAAGAGTGAAAGAGTGGGACTGGTGCATCCCCTGCATACACTTTGGTGCAGTGTGAGGCTTTGTGTAAAGACCTGACCCAACAGCCACAACCATACTGTACTGCTTATATGTACTGTGATGCTATAATAAATACAATATTGTGAAAAGAAATCATTGAAAAATGTTGGCAGTAAACATGACTTGTACCCCATCACTGTTCTTGTCAGACAGTAGAGTTGACTGCACACAATTCTTTTTTTTCAAAAGGTTGTCGAAATAGCCAAGAAAACTATAATGAACAGGTAAGGACACTGTAAAACAGATACAAACAGAAGACACACGTTAGACTGCTGAGTGGACAATGTGCTTGATGTAAATGAGAGAAATTGTCACCATGATGATATGCAGTAGTCATAAAGTAAAAATGCTAAAACTTTCTAGATGAATGAAAGTTTCATGAAAGACACAGCAGAGAGTGCTGTGAAGGATCTACTGAAAGAAAAGGGTTTTTAAAATGATCTCCTACAGATTCCATAAATAGCCAGTGCAGTTGACATAAGTACATATTTATTTTTCTGTATTAACATTGAATGTCAAATGGACTTATTTCACCCCACTCTCCCCTTCTTATTAGATACAAAATCTCTCTCAGCCCAGTTTCCAGCTTGTAATTTCGCAGTTGAGCCAACTAGCACAATTCTTCGTATCATTCGACAGCCGTCCACATCAAACCAAAGCAAACAGTGGATCAAAAGCCAGATACCTGTTGTAGCTCTTCTTCATTTTAATGAAATTTCCAAGGTGTATTGAAAATGAAGGACAATGTACATAAACAGAGAATGATCAGACTAGATTGCTGTCCTGAGCGTTAATTGAAGAACATCTGTAATGAACACATACTTGACCCTGATAGGATCTCCATACGATTGGCTTGAGTGTGATCTCGATATAAAAGTTGGTATTCTGTTGTTTTTGCTGAAGCTGATTCCCATAGCTTCTGGTATGTCAGCTGAAACCTTTGAAAATATGACCCTGTGTGCCATGTTATACTTGGCCTTTGGGATAGGCGGCATTTAGGAGACATTTGGAGGTAAAATTTGATGGATTCTGTGCTCCACACTTTAATGAAGAATGCATCTAGTACGGGGCAAAGGCCAGAAATCTCAGCATTAGATAGTGAGGCTTATCAATCACAACACTCAGCCTCAGTCTGGCCTGTGAATAAAGCAAACTATCTCATGGCTAGCATGTAGCCACAGAGCCAGATTTTATTCTCAGGAGCTGGCAGGCACCAAACCAAAGCCGGCACTGTTAACTCTAAATGAATGCTAATGTGTCCTCTGGATATGTGAATAGGCAACATTCACTAACAAGTCGGTCAGGGCTGTGGGTCTGTCAGCTTGGTGAAAAGTTCCCCTGCCCTCCCATAAAGGAAAAATTTAAGGCTTTAAGAGCCTAAGAAACACTTTAGTGCCTCATAATGGAGAGACAGAAAACCTCTAAAGATAATGCTGAAATGCTTTTAAACAAACTGCAGCCATGTAAGAAATGAAAACTGATGACTAAATAAAACATCAAGTGATAAACAATGAATCATATGATAATATGTACTTATCTTGTGAATCTATACGCTGTTTTATACTGTTATAACATCAAGTTCCTATGTATATATGCAAATGTATGTGCGTGTATAAAGGGTTACTGTGTCCTCACCAACTGTGTTAAAACTTTTGCAGAGGAATACTAAAGTCAGTGTGATCCACACTGCATGATGCCCTGTCTTTCTGCAGTCTCAATGTTCCACCACTGAATAAGTGTAATTATAAGGTACTTAAAGTACCAGGTTTCATCACATCGCTGGTTTTGAGATTTCACTCAAGACTTAACTGGGATCATTACCTTCACCACTGGGCGGAAAAGTTACACTTGATGGGACGTTAATGCGACATCAGAGTTTCTTTTCTTTTCTTTATCTGTGCAGGGCTCACAGGTCACTTGGTTTCTACATGTTTTTCCATTACCTTTCCTCTTTTTTCCATTACGGTTATGCTGAAAGTGTATGCACTGAGGCCTATGCTTAACGTAGGATGCATGTGGATGATTTAGCTGTCTTTTAATAACTCATCCCATATTTGTAGCATTGTGCTTGAATATCTGGATTCATGATTTTTTGTCAACTCTTTGACATTAACTTGCTGGTTCTCTTCCTTCCCATTTTGCTTTTTGCAGCTGTACTTTATATTTCTGCATTGTCTAGATCGACAAAACAAAAACTTTAACAAAAAACAGATGTTTGACAAAACTGTTTTTTCTGCATTTTTATTTCCAACACCTGTTAAAGTTTGGCTCTGACAAAAAGTTGATATCTGAGATGAATAACACCTCAAAAACGCTGCGTCATAAGCTCTGTCGAGGCCTCTATTAGAGAAGAGAAAAACTTGGTGCTCAAATAAGCCCTCATACTGAGAGGGAAGTAGTAAAGTAAATTACATTATAATTTATGGAAAATTTGCTGTGTGTGTGGAGACTCTGTCCTGTCCATCAGCACAGTGATCTGCTCATAAACACGGCATATGCGTTCTCAGTAAGCCTGTCCATCAGCCGCTTCATTAAAACGAATCCTTTAGATCTTATAAATGTTTTCTTTCTGATTTGAGCCAGTGTTGTCCTGTCCATTGTGCTCTGCCCAAGTACAGCCCAGTGTGTGTTTCTATCATCCGCAGCATGGCCTTAATCACAACCAGGTGCCTCCCATTCAAATTAACATATGGTTCTAACTTTCTCCCTATTTTGACAAATGCATACCTGGGTTGCTGACTAGTAAAACCGTAAAATGAATTCTTCTTTTTTATTATTCACAACACATGAGGATGGTTGGGAGAGCAAGGTGGAACAGAGCTGAGAATGATTTCACCTTGCATGCAACCCTCCTCTGCTGGTATTGTGTACCTTGATACATGACTGGGATCACAGTTATTAGAAGCAGGACCTATTATACTTGGCTGATCCAGAGACTTTTTTTTTTTTGTGTGTTATTTGGTTTATTGGTTATATTTGAGGAGCGCAATAACACACGAGAAGAAAGGCTTTAATGTGATATTTTCATGATCTGCGATTGCAGTTAAACAGACATGTTAACAAAAACAAAGTTGCAGTCTGTAGTTTTGCACTTAGGCAGCTGCAAATGGCATTGTGAGGTGAGAGTTTGCATGGCAGCGCATGTTAAGTGGCATCTGTGGACAACACAGAGCATGATCGTCATCAATCCTGCGTACTAGAGGTGGAACAATGTCAATACACTTCAATCCTGAGTCAGTTCATAGGTCAAGACAATTACATCACTAGTCTAGTCCCAAGTTCTAGTTCCCCAACTTAACATATTGTAACAAAAATATCTATTAGAGTGAGTCAAACATACATACATACCTTAGTTTTTATAAACTATTGGATCCCAAAGTCCTGATTCAGAACCAAGTTGCTAAAATTAAACAAATATTTGATATAACTGTGAAGTTCTGATAATTGATTGACAGCTGCTGATTTGTTCCCTTTTTCCTTCAAATTTCTGTTGAACTTTTATTAGATTAGATTCGCTTTAAACCAATGGCCATACCTCTCCTTTATATATGACAGAGATTGGTAAGTAGGTCCAACTGAGTGGATACAGAAGTAACTCATATCTATTTTGATCTAACTGTTTTAATCATTAGTTTCATGATATTTATGACAAATGTATTTGTAAGGGTTGACCACTTTTACTGCTGCAGCTCACCTTTGCCATTTAAGCTGAAAATATGGTTAGAAAAAGCTGTCAAAATCAAAAACGCATGTGCATTTCAAACAGTGCCAATGAAAGCAGCAGTAGATGACTAACAGCCTTGGGAAGTGGTGATGATGACAGGACAATATGTAAAAAAAGTTACATAAAATGACTAAAAAGTTACATAAAAAGACTAAAATGTCTCTTTTATTGGTATTTATGTCAGGGTGTCAGACAGTGTTATCAAAAGCTTGATGTGAAAAGGGGTTGTGAAAACCAGGGAAACTTTTTCAGGGCCTCCCGTGGGAATATATAATGCACCAACTCTCTTGACCCCCATTCACATAAATGCCGTCCATGCGATCAATATCAGACAATGATCCGGAGCAGTCTTTTCTTGCTTCCTTTCTCTCAGGCCTGGAATGCGCTCCTGCACCCGCATCTGAGCCATGAGCCGGATCAGAGCTGTATATTGTGTTACTGTTTTCATTTCTACCGTGAGGATTTCTCCCCTTGGTAAAAATTCACCGCCCAAAGCTCTTGTATCCACAATACAACACCTGGAAAAAGAAACTCTTCATTAATCTCCGCAGCCCCTAAGAATCTGTGGTTTTAAGCACTCCTGTTTCCAAACCACATGTGAGGCGGCACAGCGGCTGGTCGGCAGAGCCTTTGTTTTAGAATAACTCTGGGTTATTTTCAGGTCATTGTGGGCGAGTGGTTTCTTAATTGAATTTCTAAGCGTTTTGTTTAATATGCCACCGTTAAAGGGCTCTAAAAATAGGACGGTGGATGCAATGACCTAATCTTTTCCGGAGTTTTGGAGAGATAGATAATCCTAGACAGTCTTATCTCTCTGACCAACAGCTGATGAATGAATTATTACAGAGGACCACAGATTAGATCACTGTCAGTGTTGTTCTTAACTCAAGAGTGCTAAATCATGTGGTACTGCACTGATTACTGATTACCTCTGAGGATATGTAGTCCACATAATAAACTGTGTAGACTTTCTTTTTCCTTTGTCCCTCAGTGTGTGTGTTACTGTATCCACATTAATTCAAGTGAAACTTTTAGAGCTTGTCTAATAAATATGGCTGGTATCTGTGGTGACAGATGATAGAGGGTGCTCCTTTAATTGCCTTCCTTCGCGAAGACTCTAACGAATAATGAAAACTTTGAATAGAAGCCTCTGAAGTAAGCCCTTTAATTCCTTCTATATTACAGCGCATATTAGTGACAATCACGGAAAGTTTAATAGCTGCCCAGCTGAGTTTTTGTTTCCAGTGGACAGTTGCTTCAAATCTGAAAATCCTTTTCATAATAATAAAAGCCATGAAATCATAATAACATCTATTCCCCCTCCTAAAAACTGTCCAAATGTGAGTCAGCAGAGATTACACAATGTCATTTCTCCTGCTGCCTAAATATGGAGCTCTAATCTATTTAATATTAAATAAAGAATCACATTCATTTCATAAATTGTGTGAAATAAATATTGTGTGAAAAATGATCAAAGCTCAACTCATCACTATAAATTGTCATTCATTCTAACACTTTTGTTTCTTAACAGTACACAGACACTAACTATACACATACATTTCATTCAAGTTAACATGGCTGCAAATGCTACCTATTTAGCCAGTTAGCTAGCGAGGCAAGGTTGCTTGAATTATTACAGTCAGCATCACAGTGAAGAGCCAGTGTTGGCAGCCCCTGATGAACATCATTAGAATCACAACACTGTCAAGGTATCACTGCATTAACCAGCCACAGCTGCTTTTACACCCTCGTCCACATGGTACATAGTGTATGAAGACACATAAAGACAGGTCACACAAGCAGCCACTTGCTGCAGTTGAAAGCAACAATAAGAGGCAACAATAAGAGAACATTGGCTGAAAGTCACTATAAAGCGCCACTGAGCTGAGGAAATGTGTCATGACATTTAAGTGTTAAAGTATATATGTATAAGTATGTATATATAGAACCACATCTATCTATCTATCTATCTATCTATCTATCTATCTATCTATCTATCTATCTATCTATCTATCTATCTATC
>JBAJHX010000024.1:12158453-12184325 GCA_037176925.1 Amniataba percoides | reverse complement strand
CTATCTATCTATCTATCTATCTATCTATCTATCTATCTATCTATCTATCTATCTATCTATCTATCTATCTATCCATTATGCTCCCTGGGAAGTGCAAGTGTCAACAAGCGATCAGTTTGTCACTGAGGATCACAGACACACAGTGATCTCAAGGGTGACCTCATCTTCTTAATTACTTGTCTGTGATCGAGGGCAGGAGCAGAACACACACACTCACTCAGATTTATCAACATAAAAGCGAGCATGACCACCTTTTACTTCACTGGAAGAGCCAGTGACTAAGAGTTGCTTGCACTCCACACAAGGGCCTGCCATCTCTCTGCACTACAACAGCCCTGCTCTGTATTTATGTTAGCTGCAAAGCAATTTTAACTGTACATTCCAGATAGGTGAACAGCACTTGGCCCAGGCAGGCAAATATTTAAAAGCTTACAACAAAAAAACAAAAAAAAATCAGCAATCAATGTCCAGTCAACAGAACACTTGGCCTGTGGAGGTGCACTGCATTTTTGCAACAAAGGTAACAAAGATTTATTTATCTGTCTGAGCTCACAGGATCCTGGTATACCTTTCAGTAAGTTTTACTGTAGTATAACTAAATATGAAACCAATTACAAACTTGGGTCGGCACTACAAACACTCCCTGGGTTTATTTTTTTCTTTAACCTTCCTATTGAACACACATATTCATTTCATGCTCTCCCGTTTAGTTTTTCATCACGTCACACAGACTGGTTTGATAAATAATAAATCTGTTTACTGCCCGTATGGACTGAGGTAATATTTGCACTCAGAAATGTTCTATCCATCAACTGATTCTCGTCTCGGGGCCTGTTGCACTCAGCTTTGCTCAGATGATGAATGAACATGTGAGTAATTTCACGGATGAATTAGGAGCTAAAAACAACAGCGGGAAAAATGCATCGACACACATTCCACCTGTTACCTAATGCAAAAAAACGCTGGGTTTTGTTATGGTCTTGAGGTTTAATGCTGATCGTGGCTAAGATTGAACACCTGGCAGGTCTGCAGAAAATGCTTTTGATAATGAGGGCAGAAAGGTAAACATTTAGTCTCTCTGTATTTACAGAACAGGCAGTTCTTATCATGCCTGGAGTAATATCTGCTCATTACATTCATTTAAAATCTTTTTCCTCTGAACTGAAAGTTAAAATTTTAACCACAGGCATGGAATTAAAGCTATTGCGCAATGCGTGATTGTCTATCAGAAAGCTAAGTTAATTTCCCCTGATGAAAATGAATCAGTCAGTTTAAGGGCACAGCGCTACATAAACAAGCAAGCAGCGCAGAGTCGATGTTAAAGTCCATGAAATGATGAAGTGTTGGGTTGATCATGTCTATCAGCATCACTGACTAATCTACTCCAGATGAGAGTAATCTCCACAACTCAGGCCACCATCAAATCAGTGTGGAATCCACTGGGCTTGCAGGGGAAAGGTGCTGCACGAAAAAGCAGACTGGAGCAATAAGAGCTGTTTTTACCGCAGGTGTTAGAGAGTCCTGAACTGCCAAAAAGACTTCTTACCCACTCAGACTTTTCCTCCACTCTTATTTGACTAAATTTAAAGAGCGTTGCCTAGATTTGTATCGGGTAAATCTCTGCTTTCATGTTAAACCCAGTGAGGAATTACAATGGTGTTGGGCCACCTTCAAGTGAGTCATCGGAAAGCTACCCAATCAACATCTCTGATGTGAGGCCAGTGAAGTCTGATTGCATGTTTACTACAACTTTTTTCCTTAAAAACATGTTCGACCCCAAACTTCATTCACGGACAAACTGAACAATCAGTGAACCTTATTATTTCAAATTAAGGGTAAAAAGACAAATATACTGTAGTAATTTCTTAATTTCCAGTAAAGTCGATTTTTACTGGAAATTATTTTCAAATATTTTTTTCTTGTGGAAAAAAAAACATTACATTTTTAAGGATACTGCCCAAGTGTAAGTGTAAGTGGGCAGCAGTACAGTCCTAGCACCTCGAATGGCAAAATTGTGTTAATGATGCCATCATGTGGACTCTTATAAGGCTCTAAAAATCTCACAGCGAGAGGTGCAGTGTATTGTCATTATTAGTGGTTACAAAAGTATATTAACAAAACAGAAAAAACTGAGCTGAATCTAGATCTCTAGCTCTGTGCATATTTCATTTAGTTTATTTTAAAGTGACAACACTTGGGTGACTACTGAAGGAGAGATTATCCATTTGAAGGACCACAGAGAAAACAACACTGTGATGAGATACCAGCTCTCAGCATTTTTAATTCTGGCATTCAACTGAGCCTGGACCTCCGCTGTGCTCACTCTGAACTCAGTCACTGTTTCTGTGTGAAGGCTCTGTTCAGCTCTTGCTATCTGCCCACAGCGTTTTTTATGTGCCACTGCTGAAGGGGCTGTTCTCTGGATGGCAGTACAACAGTTATATTATCAGAGCCCCAGCTCCACCCCAGCATCTTCCCAGGTCTACACATTATGGTGCTTCTCCTGTGGCCTTGGGGTTATGTAGTCCCAGCACTGTACATGTTCTACATTCACAGTTGGCTGACTGAAATTAAGGTTTGAAAAAGCTTTCCTCTAACTTGTACAGCAAGGTGAACATAGATGGATGCATAAACATCCAAGGCAGGACAGTAGCAGTAGTAGATATTTGTTAACAGCAGACTGTCCCCAGGTTTCAAATTCCACAATGAAATCCCATCCCAGGAAGGGAGGTGTGAGATTCAAGAAAGTATTGTCATACAACACAACAACACAACACATTACAGTAAACAATTGCTGGCAATGAAACTCTTAAGTCTCAGGCTCAAGTCTCTGACCCAGCTCTATATTAACTATAGCCCTAACCTTCATCTCTTTTTAGTATCATGTTTTTGGACAGCATTTTTTACAGTATTTGAGTTTTGATTTTCTTCACTCAGCTTTACTGATCTTACAAATTGTAAAGTTATGTTTTAGACAATGTTAGTTTACATCAGTAAAGTGTGTTAAACATATCTTATCTAATCAAACATATCTCAGAAAATCTTTATTAATACTGAAGAGATGACTTGCAGGAAAAGAAGTGTCAGAAAAAGGGGGAAGGGCTTGGTAGTTTTTCCTTTTTACCCTTCCCTAACATAGCTTACATTTACCTGTAAAACTAGGGCCTTTACTTTAACATCTTGACATATCATTTATATACCAGAATTTTATTTCTAATTTAAATAAAAAGCCAGTACGAGTCTGGTTGTAGGGAGTAATAAAATGAAGACCTTCTGTTGAGTCAGTGAACTGTTTGTAAAGTTTGAACAGCATACTTTGTTTCTACTGTATTCGTATCTAGTAAATGAAGATGAGGTCACTATGTCAGTAACAGTCTTATCTTTCATTTGTGTTTGGAGTCTGTCATCTGGTCTTTGGCAAGAACCTGAGGAGCCTCAGTCTGGGCTCCTGAGTTGTTTTGTTTCTCTTGTCCCTGACATCTGATTTGAAGAATAAGGCGATAAAATGAATGGCCAAATTTGAGGAGATTCCAGTTTATGTTCATCTGCCTCTTCAATTACTCTCACTCCCCCACCACACATGACATCATGGAAAACTTTGTAGGGTCTAGGAGTGTAGAGGGAAATGCTGTGTTGCTCTCACTATTGTAAGAGTCCGCCGGGATACATCAGTCTAAAAATACCGATTTAAATCACAGGATTCCTCGGATGCTTTCACCTTCAGCCCTGTGATGCGAGTGGCATTTAAGCCAGGTTGATTTGAGCTGTGAAGCTGAAAAGCAGAGATATTTCAGAATGGATTAAACATCAGATGGATTCAATAAAGTGTTCAAACAACCTTGTTTTATCTGGCCCGGGGACTTTCTTGGCAAAGATGTGTGACTTGCATACTTATTTACCTGCTGTATGTACTTTGGCTCAAATCGCAATAATTTGCTTTCTAAAATCTCTTAAAGCAACTTAAATAGAAATAAATGTGTTCATATAACACTGAGGTGAGCTTGTTTGTGTTTTACGCTCTACTTTTTTGGTTAATTGAGACTACTTCATCAATCATTTGAAAGCTCCTATTACTATCCCTGAAATTGAATGTTCGTCCCCCAACTGCAGCTTATTCCCAGTTAGATGAATAATGACCAAGACAGGTTAAGACTGCAAAAAACTACTTTTTTCTTTAATGTAAAGATGAAAAAAAAAAAAAAAAAAAACTCAAAACTTGGATCCCACACAATACGTACAGATAGTTATTTATAATGCAATTTTTGCCCTGACCTATATATAGACGACACATGTTGTGGTCATTTGCTATTTATATGCATGTATGGTTTTTTTTCATGCCTCTTTGTCAGTACATGATAGCTATATGCTCTGTTTGCTTATCTCTGTTTTTTGTTGTCTTTGTTCAGCAGTGTGTCAGCAGTATGTGCACTGTGTGTAAGAACATTCAGACCTCTGGGGACTTCCCTCTGATTCTTTACACAAAGAGCTGATCCAAATTTGATATGAGATACTTTGATATTCAAGCAAAAGTTTCTAACTGCTGTAGAATATTGGAACCACAGAAGATGGCAATTAGTTATGACATTAAAACACTAAAATGTATTAAAATGTTTGAATATGTCAGTTGTGAGGAATTAACGCAAAGTTGGATTTAAAAAAAAATAGTTTGCTTTAGTTATATCTGAGTCATTTTGATGAATGAATGAAGACAGGTCATTGAACTCACTTTGCTGGAACTTTCAGATACAAATTAACAACTTAATCTTGAACATTTAATCTACTTTATGAGAGATAGTGACTGGGTTTCCTTTCATGTTGAAAATATGCTTCAATGCCCTTAACAAAATCTCCTGTCTTTATCTTTTTAACATCAAGTGTTCACCTGCACATTATTTTATTCAAACTCCGACATTCAGCTTCATCAGGATAATGTGGGCGTGGTGTGGTTTGATCAACTTTAACTGACAGCGGCAGGATACACTAACAAGCCTACTACTACCACCAGGTTGTGTTTCAAACACGCTATGAAGCAGCTCAGACAAAAAAACAAACAGAACAACCAACACACACAGAAAACTGTGTCCGAAAAAGAACCTTTCAATGAACCACTGCACAGCTGTGGTGCAAATGTAGGTTTTTGTAGCCACACAGTCATGGCAGCTAATCATGGGTACTCATATGATCAGCACTCAGCCAATCATATAAGAGCTCACAGTGATTTTGCCTCTGTACTTGTTTTTCCATCATTTCAGAAAACAGTGTAATTCGAGGTACCATTTGAAACCTCAAACTGCATTAGCTGCTATTCTAACTGGCTACCATCACGGCCACAGTTGAAGGACAGGGCGCTGGATGCTTGGATTAAAATGAAATGAAAATAAATATCCTCGGAGCTTACCATTCTGGCCCTCTGTTGATGGCAGCTGCTTCTTCAGTACGTGGTTTCTCCTCTCCGTCAGCTGTGCAGCCTCTCCACGACCCTGTGTAGCCCTCTGCAGGTGTCCAGGACACAGTCTGTCTTCTGGACCACTGACCCGGACCTCGGAGCATTTCACAGCATTCATGGCCCACACTTCACTCCCCGCTAGATGACATCTCTTCTCGGGTCACCTCAGCTCCCCTTTCAGAGAGAATAAGACACAGTGAAAGAGGAATCTGTGCACATCACAGTGAGAGCACTTGACTCAGACTACTACCTCAGTCAGCTGTAACAGTTTGAGAGCCAACATTAATTGAGTTTGAACTAGCATGAAAGACACAGCAAACAGTCATTTGGATGTTTGCATTTGAAAAATCCTCTGCAGTGCCGGGAGCTGGAGTAAAGCCATGTTAGTGTTTGCAGAATACAACACAAGTTCCAGATTTTGTATTGTTTCTTTTCAGAGCTCCATCTCAGCTCGGGCAGACGGCAGAGCACGTGTCTGTTTGTTTACAGAGCTGTAAGCCCACTTTCAACCTTGTGGATGCATCCCTCCATCAGCACCACTATCCTCCGCTGCTGCCAACTTATCAATTTACACAATTTACAAAGAGCAGACCTTCCTACCTCCTGAACAAATATTAAACACATCTACTCTGTGGATTCAGTAGCTTAGAGAGCCCCCACAAGGTGTCGATGTGAAAAATGAGCCTCTTACTCAGATCCCAGACAAGCCAAGTCTTCTGTGCAGCCTGTCTATGCTCCACACACTACATCATCTCCTGAAGCCTGCACCATAGGGCACCACAAACATACATTTCTGTTTTCTTTAATAAGCTCTGTTTGGAGAGCCGCTTATATGCTTATAGGACAATAAAACTCTCATAAATGTATGTGACGCCTTTTAAAAATAGTATGTTTTCATAAAGCCTCTTTCAGCAGGGCAGGACATTGTCAAGGCTAGTTTTACTGCACAATCTTTGCACCAACAAAAATAATACTTTGGGATCAAAGAGCATAGATTTATATGGAAGTATCTAAAATACAGAAATTGTTACTGTTACGAATACAAAGCCAGTGAGAATCAGATAAGATGTCCTTTCATACAGAGGCTCCTCAGTTACATCACACAACACAAACCACTGCTGTTTACAGCCTGTATGAGAGGCACACTAGAAAAAAAACATGCTGTAAGATTGTCTAAATGACATTTTTATGCATGATTTGGAATACCAATTTTTTTTTTTAAGTGATTTTAGTTGCCTGAACTTAATCAACCTGTAATCATGCCATACCACATGTCGAGAAAATTGACAGTGAGCATTTTACGGACAAGCTCAAGATCTGATTTTCCAGATCTGCAAACAAACATCTGTATGAATATTATGTTTTCTCTGTCTGCATATAAATAAAAGGAGAAATAGTTTCAGAATCAGGATCTTTATATTCTGTAACAGCATGTAGCTAGAGCCAGAGAGATGCCAATGTCCTGTGTGATAAACAGCTTACAGGCGGCAAGCTGATGTAGCAAAGGGGTCACTGATGTTGTGGCCCGATGGCCTGTGGAGTCTTTTAAATAAACAGAAGTTATATGTCAAAGATACGCAAATGCACTTTGACACATAATTTAACCATGCTATTTTCATTTCCCTCCACATTTGAATCCTGCATTGTTTATATCCATGTTTACTAGTGAGCAGGGTTTTTCCTGCCTCTGTTGGCCCATTACTGTCACCAGCATCAGTGGAACAATGTGAGAGCAAATGAATGTGTATTTGCATCTTTGGGATTGTGGACAATACAGCATTACAAACCTACTCATAAATCACAATGACAATAGATAAATAAACTGCTCCATGGTGCTACTACAGGTCAGCTTGACAGAGGGTGAGTGGACAGGTTAGTCCAGGACGCGTCAGCGGGATGAAGGGGAAGGAGGTGAGGGGAGGTGGTTAGTCTCTACCAGAAGAGGAGAAATGCAACTCCAGGTCGGGACTTCTGGAGAGCTGTGTGCAGTCACTGAGGCTAAGCTTGCTGTTGATGGTCAGTAAATCCCTCTAAATTGTAGGGCTGCCTGTTAAACCACAATGCCTCATTTCTATTTCTACACGTGTTAAACACAAAAGATGTGACGTGTGGCTGTGGAGGATTTGGAGTTATTTAAAGGCATTTTTGACAGAGTGGGATTGAGTGACAAGTACTAATTATACAGCAGACAAAATAATGTGTTATATGACTTGTTAGTAATAGTGAGAAGTAAAATAGTAAGAGAAATGAGGAATTGATTAGAGTTTTCAAGTAAGTTGTCCTGCACTGGTCATGACAGCCCTGGATGTTATGCTGTGACCCTTTCTGCCTTATATTTTGAAAAATAAACCTGAAAAACAACTGAAACGATTTACTGACCATCACTTTCTCTTTGGCTCAAGATATCATGAAATCAATCCATCCATGTCAGTCGTGGAAAAGATTTTATAAGTGACCCAGGCTCAGCCACAGAGGGACACTGACGTTCATACAATACGACTACGGAAGTTGAAGGAGAGACACTTTTTCCACCTGGGTGTGAAGTTTTAATTGGTCCACCACCATGAATACCTCATGCCTTATACTCCACATACTGTAAGTGAGAAGAAGATCAAGAAACAGTACCTTCAACGTCAGCTATAAAAAGTCAACCAGCCAGTGGCGTTTCTACATTGAATTACTCCCAGGGCGAGATCCTCTCCGAGGTGGCTGCCCGGTTCGCCTGTGCCTAAAACCGCTACTGCAACCAGCCCATAAACATCAGCCAAAGAGATTATAGCTATCTCTTCCTTTCTCGCTTCCCAGCTAGGGAACAGGTCACAGTCCTACAGCAGCCTAAATCTGGTGACCTGTGATGAATGATACATTCATCTATCTATTTGGGCTGATTCCACCGGCCGAATCTAGCTCGAGCCAACTCAAGGTGATTTCCAGTTAACCGAAAAACCTATCCGAATCTGGCAGCCACATGTAGGCCAAAGGCGCCTCAGACTCAGCAGGCTACCTGGGAATCTGCCCGCATTCGTAATGTCTTTCTCTATTAACTGCCAAGATAGTGGTAAACCGAAAGCCCAAATCTAGGATTCAGAACCTTCCTCTATATCAGTGTGATATGTGTGTCATGTTTTTCTACTTCTTTTCTACCATTGGAGAAGTCCACGACAGCATGTCGCTGCCTGTGTCACCAGAGGAGCTCAACATGGCTGACAAAGGGTGTTATCACCTGAAAGATCCCAGTTGTTTTCGAACTCTTATGAGATATGAATTTGAACAGTTATTTTATATGGCCTGTGCTGCTGTAAGAACTCAGAGAGGGATGCCCTGCCACTTTTCTGGGATTCAAATCGCCTCCTCTAAGAAAAAAAAATACTGAAGACACTGCATCTCCTCAGGCCATATCTTGACACACAGATTACTGTAGATTACTATAGTGTGGTTGAAGGGACAAAAAAAGGGGTTGCTATATTGTACATAAACATCAGCCAGGGCAAACAATAACAAACCCGTGCATTTACCTCAGAAACAGGACAACAGTTACAGTTAATCACAGTCTGTTAAAAGCGTGGAGCATCAGGAGGAACCTCTTTAATGAAACCTTAACTGATGGGCCTGGCTTAAAAGCCCACCAAGAGCCCACCCAAAGACAGATAGGACCCACTCTGACAATTTATACCACAGTGACAACCCCCACTGGGAATAGGTAGAGATAGGCGGAGAAAAACACTGCCTCAGAGACAAAGAGAGGACAACAATGACGCCAAGTTCAACTTGATGTTTCATATTAGTTCATACTATGAGTTATCAGAGCATCTGCTGGTTTTACAACACAGGACTGAAAAATGCCCATTTACTCAAAGGCTCAAAGGGAAAAATGTGGATGAAAAGAAGAGAAAAGGAACGCAAGGCTGTCTTCAAAAGAAGCAGGTTATAGTCTGATGCTATCAGAGGCTGTGTTGAGTGAATGGTGGCCTGTATCTCTGTGTCAACACAATAAGAGCCAAGACACGTGGCATGTGGAGCTCCATCAAGATGAGCTGATAGGAGGATCCACTTAACAGTTGTCCTCTTATCGATTCCTCAGCCAGGCCAACTGCTTCTTGTATTATCTGTGCTTCTTTCTAATGACTCACAGATTAAGGAGTGACTGGAAGAGTAGACAGTCACTAGCATGGGGATGTTTATTACCCCTCTATATCTTCTGCATGCTTGGACGTTAATCTTTATTACCTGGCAGTGTCCTGCTTATCGGACACAGAACATGCTTGTGTGATGTTACACATGAAGACATTATGTTGTAGATTTTGTCGGTGATGCTGTAACATTTCCAGTTCTAATATATTACTTAGTTTTGAAACCTTGAACTTAAGTTAAAATTAATTTTTGATGGCAAATTTTATGCCACTGTCTTTCCTCCTGCCCACAGCAAGTGGCAGCTGAAGCTAATGTTATTATTATTATTGTAGTATTTAGAACCGTCTGCCATACAAAGTGACAGACTATTTCTATGAAATAAAGTTGAAATGAAGTTGCTGGCCATCATTTACAAAAACATTTTATTAGGTATATATAATGAAGAGCTCCCAAATGTGGATGGCAGTAAAAACAGTTTGTAATATCATGTCACTTCCAGTGGCCACACAGACAGTTAACCAACTTAGGGATCAATGTTTTCAGCTATTGCTTAGAAACATATCTGGTTTGAACACTGTCTACATTACTTTATGTTGTGATTTGAATCATGGGGTAACCCAGTCAGAACTGAGGCAACAGTTAGTTTTGCCATCACAACAACCAAACCTGAGAAAGAGGGATGGTTATAAATAGTCAGCTCCTGCACTGTGAGTGTGGCGGAGCAACCAATGATAATGTTACCAGTGATAACATTAATAAATATTAATATTATTAAGCTAAGAAAACAAGCTACCATTCTTAGAGCAAGTTGGCCACGCTGAGGCTAATACATGGGAAAGTGGCACATATCCACTTTCTAGGTGGAATGCAAACTGTACAGCATGATGGATCCATCCCCTCTAAAGCTGAATGATACAAAGGAACAAACATCTAGGAAAACACTATGATGACTTGTGGAAAACAGAAAAACATAATCTGCATCATTGTTCATGCGTTAAACAGCCTTCAATGTCAGTCAGTGGTGCACCACAGACGTTCAGGTGGACTTAAACTAAATTATGAACAAAAAGAAGACAGAAGGTATTTTTAGCACTGTAAAAAACTTACATTATCTCATCTTGTCTGACATGACATAGATGACATGGCTGGGAAAAATATGCGGGTACAACTTTGAAATATATGACCACCAGAGGCGGGGTGTTAGTCTACTTCCTATTATAGTATGTCTATGCGCTAACAATGTCATTACACAATTTCTCGTGGCATTCATCAGCAGCTTTATTGTAATTGAGAATTTGTTTTATTTAACTTGGACTAAAAGCACAGATTGCAGTAATTCATGGTTAATTGTAATGCACTTTCTATTTCTAGGTTTTTTATACCCTGAGCCAAAGATTCACACATTTAGCCTTAACTGAATCTCTTCATCGGTCCTGGTCGTCTTTCATTGATAAATTATTCTTTCGAGTGGTCACATCTGGTATGTTTTCTTTCCTTTTGTCTCTTTCCTGCTTGTCTCACACTCTCCGCGGCCTGCAGGCGACCACCAGCCGAGCTGAAGCCGAGCCAGATTTACAGGAGGCTTTCATGGCCTGTAATATTTACGTTGGGGTAAGTCCAGGATTTCTAACTGGTGACTGTGAATTGATGTTGCATTCAATATGGGGATCCTCCAGCTGAGCTCATTATGATAATTCCGTCTTGAGTTCTGCTTAATAACATTTGTTTTACACATTTTGATGGGAGCACCATAATTGGATGTCTCCAGTTTAGCTAAAGTGCTGTTATAATACAGGTCCACTTGTTTATGACGTCCACCAAAACTTTAACTGACCAACACTTTTGCTGGAATGCTTTTATCTTAAAGGCTTTTCTCCAAGACCGAACCCGTCCTCACACCTTTATCGGGCCAAAAGGTAATCTCCAATAATTTCAGCATACAATACTGTACGGCACATCCTCACATCTCATGCTGCTTTAATCCAGCAGCATGATAATACTTAGCAGGGTGGAATGTGAGCCGTTATCTGTGATGGGTGACAAACTGTATTTGAAGGAGACAATGTGCCTCTCAACACACCAGAGCTATGCTTTTATCCTCCTCTGAATGTAGCAAAAATGGGAGTAAGCGGCCAACATTTTCACTCTATGGTTTGTGTAATGCACTGCTCTAACCTGAGCCTTTACTCACACTGCTGTTGAAACAGGTGGTGTTCCTGGATTTGTTTGAAACTAAATAGACTTGCGAATAATGAAAAGGAATCAGCTCTATGTACATGGCGCTTCACGTTAGACAAGTTGTTATTAAATGATTTTTTAACAGAGGATTTGGCAAGATTTAGAACTTTTGCCATTCTATAATAAACAATGGCACGGCCATAATGAAAATATTTACTTAATTCTCTAAAGTGACTTATGGCAACTTTGGCCACTAAACAGAGTGTCATGAGTGTTATGGCGTCAGGTGCCACAGTCTGTTTAAATACTGCCTGTACACTTGTTTATAGGAAAACCCCCATCTGGCTTCAGCCAACACAGTCAGACACACTGGTGACCCCTAGGATTTCTTCAAATGGAAAATATAACAGGACTGTTTGCTAAGCGGGGGAATAGCTGTACGGCAGTCAACTGTCAAGTGACAGACAAGACAACGTTGTAAAAGACTGCAGGCTCCACATCCCCGAGCCCAGCCCTCTCTTAACCTGTAAACACAGAGCCTGGCTTTTGAAGAACTATCCAAAAAGGCCCAGTGGCCTTTTTTCATCCCCCATTTACGGGATTTATAAACTATGACAGTGTTATAGTGCTGTGCAAACTTAAAAGTTCAAGTAGGTAATAAATGAAGGAATTAACAGAAATGACTACAAAAATAAAAATCAGCTGTTCAGCAGTTCTTAGGAATGTAAACAAAACAACAGGACATGAAGATTAAATGATGTACACTATCGCTGCACCTTTACAGCCTCAGCTCACTCTTGGATTTATTATAGGAGATGGGATTATTAAGCTTATTCATTTGAAACTGCATTAAACAAGCCTAAAATTTTTTGTTACTTTTCCCTGTTTTATGACCAATGTGGTTTAGTCTAGAAGGCCCCTAAAAGCAGCGGGTGACAGTTGATGCATATACAGAGCTGCTGTAACTTATGGCAGATAGAGCGTTGGAGAAAGTTGAAAGGTCAGATGTTTCAAATAAACATGTGGAGGCTACAATAACTGTTTGTGCGGCACATTGTGAAGAACGGCAACATCAAAGCATATCTGTGGACGTTTGGCGTGATGTCTCTGTCCTAGCTTATCTTAATTACTTTAAAATGTATCAGTTAAGGGATTTTCTAGATGGCAAGACAATGGTGCCAAAATTGTGCAGTATGATGAGGCATAATTGGTTTTTAATCTGTAAATGTATGTGTGTTTATTTTTAATGTTAAAAAATGTGGAACATCTTTTAAGATCAATTATACAAAAGTCTGAATTATTTTGTATCCACTCATTTCTCTTTTTTCTTGCAATGGATTTAGCTTACTGTAAAAAAAGCTGTGATAACTGTATTTAACTCTTTTAGAATATTTTTGAGAGAAAATCACTAAAGAATTGAACACAACAATTACATTACAAATCCTCTATTTCAAGTTAATTAAAGTAACTCAAATTTAAGAGAAACAGTTACTGCAGTAAATTTAGAGAAAATGATGAATGTTCAAAAATGCTCATTCATTCATTTTCAAATGAGCATTTTAATAATGAAAAAAATAATGTGTCTTATTCCTGTGATGCAGTTACATTAATTTGTAAAATCCAAGGTATGTTGTCTGTCTACAGATCTGCAGTGACAAACACAAAGGGCTGACTCATGTTATAATTCTATAATATTTATACTGTTGTATATACTTTTTAAGTGTCTTGGGCTCAAAAAGGATATGAATTTATTCCAAAAAATCGTGAATCTTTGGTTTTAAGTCTAAGTTTAGCTGCAAGTCTTTTTGATTCATCAGATTCATAAGTCAAGCCTCAGTCATCCAACTCTGTGACCTCAAGGCTGTAGATATTTAAGGACACTTACTCTCCAGTATACTGACACTGCATTATGCCAATGATGTAAACTTTGGCTCTCATCAGATGCCATCTTGACTAACAGTGAGATGTTTAAAGACAGTGTTTAGATTTAACAGATCATTGTAATTCATTTTTGTCAAATGAAAAGTTTCCAGCCCATCTCCAATTTGAACGTTTTTAGCACTTTATAAAACAGAAATCATGCCATGTGTCAGTATAAGTTATGTATTTGGGCTAAGTGTTGTTTTATATCGCTTTGGAGAGAGTTTTATGCAATTTCGTCTCTATGTGGAGAAACCACAAACAATTTGTGCAGACACAGCATATCTGCATGGCCTTGCGTTGTATGATGTATATTTCTTTATTGCAGTGCTACTTTGAGATCCAGACTGATAATTTGTGTTTATTTTTATGTAAAAAATTTCGCTTAGTGAGGCTCCAACACATCTTCCAAACCCCTGTCAACCGGCTGCAGTAAGTGTGTGAATTTAGTAATTGTATGAGAGGGTAAGTGAGGAGCTGCAGTCAACCCGACATGTTTCTACTCTTGTCAATGCAGCTGGGCTTCTAGTATTCCCCCTCCTTCAAACTGTTTAGCTTGACGGCCTTTATCCACATCAATCACACGAGGAATCGAGCCACGGGCGTTTCATCAACACTTTTCACAGTGAAAACAGTGGAAGATGTCCCAGACCCACTTACGCACACATTCAACAGAAATTAACTGGAATGGTGTGCAGCAGCAGGGGCTTGCGTCGTGTCTTGTCTGGTCGCACATGCCAAGAGAGATTAAGATATTCCACAGACGAGGATCCGTTAATATTTTACAGTTCACCAGATGTGTCCAGTGTGTTATGAAAAACATGCTTTCTATGAATCTATCATCTTCCAATCCTGCCCAGCCCTCATACCTCACCAAATACTTCAAAGGCAGTGGCACGTGGGGGATGTGGAAATATTACTTCAGCATTTAGAGTCCTAAGCAGATTCCCCTCCATGTCCTTCCCACCCTGGTGCCAAAAGATGTTACAGCACCCAGCTGAGCTACAGAGGAAGGAGCCTAAGGAGGTCAAAGGTCTAAATACATCAAATATCACACATGCACACACACCAAGACACAAACAGTCATGCAGAGGTTTAAATGGTTTGTTTGAAAAGTTTTGTTGCAGCTATAGCGCAATGTGCATGATTTACACCTCCATTCACACTGTGTGCATCAGGCCTCATTCTCCATGTCATCCACTAAACATGTTGAGAGGTGATTTGCAGCCAAACTATGTGCAGAATCAAGTATTACCAGTGTAAACATCAAAACAAAACAAAAAAAACAGCAAAGGATGATCAGAATTCATCACATCCTTTGTCTTTCTCAAACTAAGAGTGTCTAAGAGACAGAACAACAAGATGACAAGATGAAAAATATAGAGAATAGATACATGTAAAAGGAGGAGAAGTGACCGTGATCTCAGCTGAACTGGGCTAAAACTGATCCAACTCACAGGAACATCGAGCACCAATTTAAAGAGCTTTGGGGCTTTTGCAGCAATTTTCAAGGTAACAGTTATCACCCGGAGACTGGAACTTGTCATTAGTAAAATACACCAGCAAATTAATATGGTAGTCTGTTGTCTGGACCTCAGACAGTGTAGTTAAATCTTTATTTCATTTTTAACTCTTTAAGTTCTTTGCGGTTAGTCAACAGTACGCTGAAAAAATGAATGAATGCAATAAAGCTGATGATCACATTATGGCTTCAAAAAGAACCAGGACCTAAGGAAGATTATGGGGGACTTTGTTGTGCAAAGCTCCCAGAACGCCTTTCAAAAGTAGTGAGTGTGATGATACTTTCACTGACTGGAAAACTGCAAGTGCTCTGTTTTATGTGTGTTTGTGGGCTGCACCTGCTGTGCTGTTTATGTTAATTGAATCTATGTGTTGATGTTCTTGTTCAGCTGCTGATTATGAAAGAAGTCAAGCTGTTTTCTATTTCAATTAAAGCAGGAAGCAATGTAATCATGTTTTGTCCTTTTTCGACTAATTCATGTCAGGCTAGGCAGAAATATAAAAATGTGGAAAAACATAAATATGCAGTCTTGTGTATGTCTTAAATGGTAGCCTGTTGTATAGGATGCAAAGAACACATCTATAGAAAAGTACTACCTGGTTTCAACATGAGGGCTGCTTGCTGCACTCACACCAGGTTCCTGCGTGATGATGTGCTGGTGCAGCTTGAGATGAGTCAGTAATATTTTGACACACTGTACACATTTTCATATACAGTGGCAAGTTATCAACTCTGTGAGAAATCAAACCAGTTGTGTTATTTGTTTAACTTATCATCTTATTATTATCCAAGTGCTGAAATATGGCGCTGGTTAGCGAGCTAGTGACGCTCATAGATAAGTCTGCCAACGCTCTGCCTATCCTGCAGTAACCTATCTGACATCAGTGCTCCTGGGCCCAGCAGCCTCCCTGCTGCTCAACAGGCTCTGTGCTGGCATCATGAATAATGGCCTGTGTGTTTAACTTGCTCAATACAAAGAAGCCATGTAATCTAAATACATAAGGTAATATAAATACAAAGGAACCGTATAATCTAACACATCGTGGTCGCAGACGTGGAGTGTGTGCGGACTGTGTGTGTGTGTGTGGACTGTGACATTTTGGCTGTGCCTCCCGCTCCGTCTCTGGTTGGGTAGGCTGGCACTCTCTGTGTTTAAAAAGCTCCCGGAAAGTTTACAGAGAGTGTACTTCTGCTGGGCTTTGTGTGACAAGCTTTAACGCACCATACCCATCAGCAGCAAAACAGCCACAGACCTCCCTGGAATCCACTCTGCCACTTTCCATTCAAGCATTTCCATGCATTCCCCAGCTTCCTTTAGTGTCCTGTCTCAAAAAAACCTGCGTTGACAATTAATACTGGCTTTGTTTGTCAGACTGCAAGCTAAGAGGCTACTGTGTGTTTACCTCGCTTTTGTCCTGCCATGTGTCTCCATGTACAATAGACCACATCCAAGTTGGAAAACAAGACATAATTTCCGATGAAACAATTACGCCAAGCCTCTGTTATTAAAACAAAAAGGCTCCTGGTCCCTCAGTGACCATTCTGAAAAAGCTACACCTCTGCTTGGTGTTTAGCTTGTGAACTGACCACAACTGCCAACAAACATTAATATTAACATTGCTAACAATATAGATAATCAGTTGTTCAAAACAAATAGCTTTGTAAATAAGCAATCTAAAGACAATCTGTTAGAAGAAGCAGTTAACAGGTGAATGAAAACATAAAATCACCACTTCCTGTTTTCGTCTTGAATCACCTCTCTCACTGTTCAATCCACTGTGACTCATTCATTTGACATGAAAATGAATGGTCACGAAAAACAAAAGAATCCACAAGAGACAGTGTGCTTTTAAAAGTGGATGATACCAACAGAACTACATTATTTAAGGGCTATAAAAATAAAAGACATGTATGGTGTGAGCTAGCTCTGTGTCTCTTCTCAGGCCTTTAATCGTACTTGGGTGGTATCAGTGTGAGCAGTCAATGTTAATATCTACATTTGTAACTTGATTTGGTAGGTAAGCCTTTTTTATTTCCTATGGCTCTTAAAGACATGATATTAAAATGTCTCTAAAGTAGTGTATAACTGTAAGGACAAGTATATCCTCTCAGTACTGTTATATACATATAAACATACAGTTCATTGTAAAGTGCTCTTTAGATCTAAAAAGTCAGGGAGTGAGTGTTAGCATCCAAATTTCAAGTGTCAGTTTTTGTCTCTTTCAGATAATATTTTAAGAAAGCTCAGTAGAAGCCAAACCATCTCACTTGTCATATTCCAAGATAGGGGATATTTCATTTCAGGAATGATAATAACAAGATGTTGGTATTCAAATAAAGTTATTTTTTTGTTCATGAGAGCAGCTTACTTCATTTGAAGTGAATGTGATTGATGTTTTGTGTGTGTTTGGAAGTGACATAGCCCAAAAATGCTCCACACGCACTCTGTGACCGGAATGAGCAGACGTAGTACTGCTCTGAGATGAGCAGAGGAGAGAAGATAGCACATCATCGATCTGTTATTTTAACCCATCGCAGATACTGCTAATAATAACGTGTCTCCATGATGTCAGTTCTAGGAAGCCACATCCCTCAGAAGCAATATTTACATTACACTAGGTGCTTGGGAGTCAAAAAGTATTCTGGGTAATGCTGCAGTTGCCTTGTCACCGCAAGAACACCTGCAGTTAAAGCAGAGAAATGAAAATATAATCTGACTGCACAGAGATTTGGGTTACCAGTCAAAAACATCATATTTCAGATATTTCACGAGTTAATTTTTGATTGCAGACTATGATGTACTCGTATGTACACTCCTGGATTATGTAATGTCCACTTACAGCACACATGCCACATGTAAACACAGACTGTGTTAACACTTAACATTTAAGTCTATTTGTCCTCCTAGACCACTTGTTTTTGCTGAGAATTGTTCCATCTTGACTGATTGTGAGGCAAAGTAATATGACATGCAGCTCATATATTACCTTTGAGGATGGAAAATGAAAAACCATGAAATCCCAGACATAATGTAAACATCTGCTCTGTGTCAACTGTAGTCTATAACATAGACACTTCACTAAATGTGAATGTTTTTGTGACACCTTTATAAAAACCATGATAGCAGTCGATGTTTTATGAGATTTTTCTCTCTTTTGTGACAATTTTTCAAATCCATTGAGCTTTGCTGACATGAAATGTCATTCTGACCTCAGTGCTTTCATTCAATCACTTCTACAACGTGAAACGCGTGTCCTGCAGATTCCTCGAGGCACTAAGAGCTGATGTAAGGCTCTCCTGAAATGCATTTAGTCGAGAAAACAAACTGAAGTGGTCCAGGAAACGGCAGTGGTGGGGTAACAGTAATTATGAGTGGCAGTGAACACACTTGCCGCCTGTTTAGGTCCCCCCACGTTAATACCCGACTCCAACATGAGCTCTAAAATGAGACCTGGCAACTCCAGCAGAGTTCACCAGCCATTACCTCACTGCTTTTTACATGACTCTCTGAAGTCCTCTCCAAGACGCTCATTTTCCCCCAAAAGTTCATTCTAAGGTCACTATACTCAAAACTGGTTGACCTATTCATTTTGGGAACAACTCTGAAATATGCCATGGTCATATAAAATGTGAGGACTGTAAAATAAAACATTGTAAAAAGAACACTGAAATTATGTTTGGTGAACTTAAACTGTGTAGCCTACTTTGGATACATGAGCATAAACACAAGAAGAGTAAAGCCTCTACAGTATCACCTTTCACACTGCAGTTTACACAGTCTTCAGACGACTGACTTTTGCAGTTTGTTTCATGACACAAATAGAGAGAAGACACTTTTACCTCCAGCACAACTGAAAATTGTCTCACTAATCATATTTCCTTCCACGTTCAACTTGTTTTTAGTTGTTTTTAGGTTTAAGTTGCAAGATCAATGAAATGGTGGCCAAACTCTGGGAATATGGCCAAAGTTGTAATAAATCATATTTATCCTGCCATTTACAAAGCTAGTGCTAATGCTACCTGCATAGTTAAATTTGATTTTTAAATGAACAGCCAGCCACACTATGGCTGTGATGTAACAGCAAAGATTGAGAGAAGTTAGTCATTCATTACTGAAAACTAAATCTCCTGAATAACTGCACAAATCAATATAAGATATAAAATTTGTTTGATTCAAATTTGTACACATTTTCATTCAATCACATCTAAAAGCAACAGGGGTGACACCCCTTTCTGACAATGTTAACTGACAATGATAAATTAGCGTATCCAGGCGTAGACCCATTCCCGTGTAGTTGGAACGTAGCGTGACGCTCCGTGCTGTGACATCGTATTTTATGACAAAGTGTCCAATTTCACTCTGGCTTTTTATCATGAGAGGAGCGGCAGACACACCGAGCAGAAGAGAGACACACCAGTACATTCCTCCACCCAAACATTCAAACGTGACATGCTGCAGGAGCGTCTCACCCCGATGCGACTCTATGAAGCCGCTTGACGAGGGCCATGTGTGTTTTTTTTCACCAAATGTCCCTTTTTTTTCCTCCGCTAGGTTATGAATAGATGTATATCTGCAAATGGTAAAAAGAAATTGATGGGTCTGGTTTCGAAAGCGAAAAGTGTCCCTGAGATCTGAGCCTGCGCTGGCCTCGTCCGACACAGAGAGCTGAAAGGAGACTAGCAAGATGCTGTTCTTGTTTAATAGGTGTCACGCAAGCTTCAAAACAGTAGAAACAGACAGCCAAGAATTTTTTTTTCCATTCCTGAGGCTCCAGATCAATGTAGCCTGTGTACTCTCACTGTTTTATAAAAGCACACTGTAAGAGCAACATGTAGAAAATGTCTTTTGTCAAAGATGTGGTGTTTGATGTGTACGAGTGCACGAGTTGATGTGATGTTTAGTATTGAGCGCATGCCTTCACATATGCAAAGAGTTCAAAACACAAACCTCATAGACTGCATCACTTTGTTATATTTATTCAAGAGGAAATAATTCTGCATCTCTGAGTGTTTAGAGAGATCTAATGCAGATAAGTGCAGTAGGAATTTCTAATGAATGATGTCATCTAAATTGAAGCCTGCTGTTTCAATTGTATGTTACTAATATAATAAATAGCTGTACTTTGGAGAGCTTGAAAAATATCTATCTGTGATGAGTGCAGATACGTGAGGACTAATATGGTGATTGTGTTTTGTCTAATTGGCAAGGCTCAAAGATTCGCAAACTGTAAAATATGTGTTCCTTCCCCTTGGTTGTTTTACGCTCTGGGCTTTAAAAATGTCCCATTATCTCGCCAAAAGGCTGCAGATAGTTGTGGAGCAGCGATACCGGACTGGTGAAGCTGAGGCACTAAAGCTGGGTGTGAAGAAAGACCTGATTTCATGAAAGAAACCCATAAAAACAAAGGAGGGCCTGGTGTGCTGTCACACATGTTTAATGAGCTCTTGCTAGTTGGAAAATAAAAGAAGGGTTATGACGCGTGTTACATCTTATCTCCTTTGCTCTTCTCTTTTGTGATTTCTGTTGTATTTCCAAGACAAGCAAAGGCAGCGCCAGTGGAATTTGATGCAGTTTGGATGGACCCTCTTGGGAAGCAGCACCCAAATAGGCCCTCCGAGCCCTGAGGTGGTAGGAGCTTGGCCCGCGACGGAGGGGGAGGGAGACAAGGGAGAGAATGAGGGGAGAGATGAGAAGAAAGGGTAGGAGGAAAAGACCAGAGCGATCAGATGAAATAGTGAAATTAAGGGAGAGCTGTTATCTTGGCGTGCAGAGCTGTGATGAGATGTGGCGATGATATTCAGGATCTGAGAAAAAAAGTTTCCCTGTTGTTTTTTACTGCTCAAAAAGGATGGACGCACTGAAAAGTAACCCGAGTTCCATGATTAGAGTCGGACAACAGATGAGAAATGACAATTTCTAAAGGAGGAATGTTTCTGAGATTACGCTGTCATTTCCAGATGCAGTTCAACAATTTATATTTGCATTGAGATTTGTATAAAAGCCACTTTGAAAATCTAAAATACTATGTGCTTTTAAAATGACTGTGTCTTAGTTTGTTGGTTATTCATGCACATACAAGTGTCCAGTCCACACGGATTTATAAGATTATAAGAAAGACTCCTCACATATAAAATTACTCTGCAAACAAAGAACTCTGTGTCCTGTCCCAACTCCACAAATAAAATCTGCCACAAAAAGATCCCCTCCTTAAAGCATTGCTCAGTTTTTTATGTCTTCTTTTTTATTTCCTGCATTCTTCTTCCTTGTCAAAGACTGACACCTAATTCACCCACAATACAACTCAACCGCTAACTGTTTAGTCACAGATTCAGGTGTCTTATGCTAGCAACGGCTAACGTAGCTTCAGTTCTTTACAACTCGGCTGAGTTGTTTCAGACTTTTCGTCCTCAGCCCAAACTGACGTTGACTCAAGTGACATCACTTGAGAACATTTACTGGCCTTCAGACAGCTCCCTCTGGAACCACAAAAGGCTTTATATAACTTTTTACATTCAGTAATACACTCCAACACCGGGAAACAAACTAAATTATGTAAAACAGATGAAGTTCTCCCTTAAACTGACTTACTGGCCTCAGCTCTACCTGATGGCAGCTGAACAAAAGTGGTTTGAAAAACCTAAAGGTAACAGCCTGTAGTTTCAAAGCTGGTGTGTCACCCAGCTATTTGTATTGATGATGTGATGCTGATGTGGAGTGTTATGAATCTACTGCTGTTCACCTTTTACTGCTGCAGTAACACAATGACAAATCTCTCCCCTGTTAACTGGAAAGACTTGCACAGACCATCAGTCATTATAATATCATAGACTGCCCATATCGTAAAAGAAAAATCTGAATCTGAAAGATGAATGTGGATAAATTTACAGTATGTTGCTCACTTTAAAGACAGTAAACCCAACCACATATGTTCTAATATGAATTTCAGTAAGTAAGGTGTGACAGGTTCAAATGATAAACTTAACGTGAACAGTGATATACACATTACAGTTGTGTCATGTTCAGTTTTCCTTCAGTGGAGTAAAGTTCAAATGTTAAAAAAATGAAGGGTTAAATAAAGGTTAGTATTTTGATGATTATATTATAATCTGATTATGCTGTAATCAGTGTTACTTACAAAAATGACAAAAGAAAAACACAATAAAGAGACAAATTAATTTTGCCTGGAAAGACCATGTAACACCGGTCTTATTGGAATAAGTTAAATCTAAGCTTTCCTGTTGGATTTATCCTGTTTGAAGCCACTGGGCATATTAAGTCACACTAAGCACTTCTCTTCTGTGTGTGTGTGTGTCATGTGGAGGCCCTCTGTCTTTACAGGGCCAGTGAGCAGCCATCCACAGCATAACCATGGATACTGGTGCGGGGTCATATCGGTGCTGCACACTCACCAGCAGGAAACAAACACTGGGGTGTCACGCTGAAACCTCAGCTTTCTAATTGGCTGCTAATTAGCAAACCAGTCTGACCTGCTGGTTCTTACCCTGCTTTAAAGGCCCTTTCAAAAAGGCTGAGACATTTTCATAGCCCACTTGAAACTGTCGTTGACACTGAATATCCTTTTAACAGTGTGCTAAATTGAGCTGAATACGGGGAAATATATAAACACTACAAATAGTACTGTTCTATACTTTGACAGCAACATAAACAGACAAAAATATATTTAGATTTACAAGCTTTGTCTGTAAGGCCGCAAAATATTAAGTGAAAAATAAAAAAAGTGAAAAGTGTTTCAACAACTTCATTAGTCTAAGTAATGTTCTAGTATTTGGTCCTGCTGCCCAAATGTGAAGCCAAAATTATAAAGAACAGCGAGCACATAGTTCTACAAGGAAGAATGTTGTGTATAACATTCTAGTGTTGAGATTCCTCTCACAGGCCAGCGAGAGAGAGAGAGAAAAAAAGAGAAAAAAGTGGACTAGCCTTGATGTGCGCGCATGAATTCGGAAAGTTAAACACAGAGACAACAAAATCAGTCTACACGTTCAAATCAAAGGAGATATTTTTGTCTGTAAGGTGCGAGAGCTGAGGGGAGCGTTTGAAGGCGCGCTCATCCGTCTTTGCAACGCTCAACACAAACAGACAGAACGCCTTTTGTCACCTTATTTTTCACAGGAAAGCTCTTTTCTCCAGAGAAAAAGTTTGGATGTCTACTGAGCTGATCTATCTGTGTCCTGGGGCTCTGGGAAGTGCTGAATGTGTTCCCTGTCTGGCCTGGCCTGCATCTCAGCAGCACTTCTGAAACACGTTCAGATCATCATCCAAAGGCAGACAAACCGTTTGTTGACTTTAGTGTAAACCAGTTTGCTTTCTGCATTTTTTAAAGTTCACTTTCTAAATACATTTGACTCAACTAAAATAGTTTCTGTGCTTCAGTCTGATTTGTAAGTATTACAAAGTGGATGAGGAGACTTGTCGTTGGAAAAAATACCAACATATGTTATTTGCCATAAATAAGGATTGTTATTTGTTAGGATTGGGAAGGGTAAATTATTAGCATTTAAATGAAAAAAACAGAACTTTTAGTAACATTAGCTCATATCTTGTTTAACAACATTTCAATCTTTAGCTGTTTATTGCAAATGTATATAAAGTCCTCAGGTTCTGTTAATGTGTGCTCTGAGTTTAGAGTTTAGAGTTTACTCTGTGTCATACCAGATTTCTACACTCTAAAATCTCATAATTATATTAGGTCAACTCTTCTCAGGGTTGATGTTTTTACCTTCCAGTCAGGCTTTTTATTGTCCAAATGTGACTTTATAATGTGAACCTGATATCTTCAGTCTTACAATTAACAGTAAATGAAAGATAAATTGTGATGCATCATCTCGATTGTTTAGGAATGTCTCATCTTGTTGGCATTTCCCAGCATGTTTTGTATTTGGATTACAAAGCTTCAGCCACTCCCTGTATACTTTTCATTTGTGCTAACTAATATGACTTCTGTTGCTTGAACACTTTTCATGGATGGAGGGTTTTCTTGGATAAACACACATATGTTTCAGTGGTATAGTGGTAAGCACTGTTGCCTCACAGCAAGATGGCTCTGGGTTCAATCCCTGGCTGAGGCAGGTCCTTCTGTGTGGAGTTTGCATGATGATTTAAGATTTCTTAACTTTTCTATCTCTAGAGTTTATGAAAGAGTGAGAGAAAAGATCTGTCCAGGTTCCTCTATTGTAGCTTCACACTTTGTAGCTAACCTTGATCGAAAAATGGCAGTTATTATAATAAAATATTTTGACATATCACTATTTCCTGAGCTGCCATGTAACAATGTAATCTGTGCTGCTGTAGGTTCTGGGACAATGGAAGTGAAAAGCAACAGCTCTGTCTTTGATTAATGTGCTGTTACAGTGTTTATTTGCACTGATTCTGCATAACCAAATAAACAGCATCGCTCTACTTCATGAGACCTCTCTTTTTTTTAAACTGTGAGGCTTGATTCAATGCACATGTCAGTCAGCATTCAGTGAGAGCATAGTGTAGGTCTTTGTGTGTTGGACATCAGGAGAACAAGAACT
Source organism: Amniataba percoides (assembly GCA_037176925.1). Lineage (NCBI taxonomy): Eukaryota > Metazoa > Chordata > Actinopteri > Centrarchiformes > Terapontidae > Amniataba > Amniataba percoides. The sequence goes on along the minus strand of JBAJHX010000024.1, from coordinate 12,159,588 downwards.
AAAGATGTTTCCTACTGGAAAATGCTCAACATCTGTAAATAGCTGAATAATTGCTCCATTCTGGTCTTTCTTTACCACTCCCATACATGTCAATCAGTTCTTTCTTTTTAGAAAACAACAATAATATTGTTTTAGAGAAGAGTTGCAAAAACAAACCCTGATAGAGAAAATTATCACATAGCTACAAACAGTAAGGTAATGATTATTATTATGATAATTAAGCTTCACTGCTGTTTGCTCTGGAACGATCATAAGGTAGTTCACTCAAGATTAAAAGTCAATATTCATTCCCACTATCAGCACAAACTTGTGTCATTAAATATACTTACTGTACAAAATATGAGCAGACACACTATCTTTGATTGTATTTCTTAGCTTTATCAGATCTCCTACAGCTGGCTATATCATTAAGAATGCTGAGGTAGATTCTTTGTGATACAGTGCTCCCATATTCATTGCTGTAGGTATTGCTCATGTTACATCGACAACAATCAGCTCAAAAGGCGCTCTTATCTCTACACATAGGAAATTCTAACTGCTGTTTATTTTAGTAAAACCCTTTCATAAAGTCAAAATTGGCCTAGGTGCTTTCAAAATAAAGATACAAGATGAGTATCATTGCAAAAACTGACTTTTTAGTGACCAAAAAGTCAGACACACGAAGCACTGTGCAATTTGATTGACTAAAATGTCAATGTCCATGAGACACACACGTGATTGAATCAGAAACTGAGCAACAGGTGTAAGCAATGAACACACTGAGTGACTGACTGATGAAGACTGAATAGCAAAAGAAACATTATCAGATAGCTTTAATCCTAACTATTACTTTGTTATAACCAAAAAACTGAATTTATACTGAATATCACAAATGAAAATCAACTAGATAAACTAAATATGGCACAGGGTGTCTATGATGTTCAACAAGCGCCGTTTAAACGTATTTCTAATATTACACAGACTGCGATTTAACAAATGCTCACTGTTCTATGGTAGGGAACCAGTAGGCATGATCTGCCCTGTAATTATTATTATTATATTACATTTATTCAGTACTTTTTATTTTTGCTTAACCTATCTCGTTTTTTCTTTTTGTTAAGCGTCTCTATTTTTATTAATAATTGTGTGTGTATTT
>JBAJHX010000024.1:12129878-12145472 GCA_037176925.1 Amniataba percoides | reverse complement strand
CCCAGGATTCTGCCAGTCTGATTTGATTCTAATTCAGTCAAAGTACCCAAGTATGTCTGTCTGCATCATCTGTAAACGCAAGTAACTTACTGAGCGCTGATCATAACTGAGGCTAGTTTTCACCTGGAATCTTGTGTAAAAATGGTGTATCGTCCTAAATCACATCAAAATGAGTAGATGTTCAGACCAAAAATAGCACTGCATTAAAAAAAAAAAATCCATCACTTTAAAAAAGGGGCTATGTTGGTCTGGGGTGAGAAGATATGATCCAGGAAGCCCAGTCTTAGTAATTTTAAAGCTTAAAAAAGATGCCAAAACTCCACTCAGTAACACCACTAGACAGGATTTTACAACTTGTAAAGTTATTTTGGCGTCTCAACAATAATCAGGGAAAGAGTAGAAGTATGGCTTTCATGTCACAAGAGAAATCTACCATGAAAGAGCGCTTGTATTTGACTGGTCAGCGCAGTGTTTAACAGGATGATCCTCCATCCTGATGCAGCTCTCACTGAAATGAAGGAGGAGGCTGCATTTTTTTTAATGCAGTGCCAACAGAGCCATACACATTACAGAATTTGTTCACTCTGACTTAATAAAATCTACTGTAATTAAAAGCAACTGTTCGACATGACTTAAAAAAGGCTATTGCTCCACTCACAATTATACAAATGCAGTGAATTAACACTACTGTGGTTCCTTTTCACTGATTCTTACAACACCTGGCAGAGGTCTTACCTGTTCACTGTGTGGCACTTAGCATTCCTGTTTTCCAGCAACAGCCTGGTGTCCCCCACCTGTTAGACGGATAGAAAAAATGATAACATTAAACCTGATAAACACTTACTCCACTTTATTAGGTTCACCTGTGCTGTGCTGAAAAGTTTAATGCAATAATATACAACTTTTAAGACCTATGATGTTCAATTTTTAATCTTCATAAATGTAAATTCATACATTGCAGCTCAGTACTGAGCACCATCTTTAACTAAGAAAATAAATTATACATGCTAAATGTTTAACATGCTGAATGATATGACATGAAATACACTGTACGCCGCTATATTTGTTATGTACAAAATTGTGATTGGCCGATAACAGCCACCATCAGCACCAACCACTTCATCTTCAACCTCATCTTTCATCATCTACATCACTGCTCTCCGTCAGAAGTGGTGGAGTGGGATTTGAAAACTGCCTCCATCTGTTTAGTTTCTGCCTTTGATTGACAGTGCATCAAAGTGATGGAGCACAACCCCTGAAAGCTCCAACTATCCCTGCGGATCACGATGCTTGGATGCGTTCTCCCTTCTCTCTGGCAGGGCAACAAACTGCCAAGTAAACACACATGTAATCAAGCGGCCAATAAATACACCAGAATAGCACGACAAGAATGTTCACACAGTTAATGTGGATCCCACAGAGCGTCGACAGCTCTGCCAATCCCAGTGGGATCTGGGAGAGGGTACAACAGGGAAATGGCCGGGTTCCAGTTAATTGAAGACGACTTGATTTCTGCACCTTGGAGCCAAAAGCCTGAGCTTATTACACAACCATGTGGATCCAACGTTTGAAGCTGGTGCAGAATGATATCAGACAATTAGAGAGAGGAAACAAAGCGGAGTCCTGCTAGCTACGCTCTGGCTTGTTGAACTTAATTGCTTGAGGGCCTTGCAAGCCATCTGATTTTACTATCTTGCATAAGCAAACACAAAAACATACAGAGACTGAAGACACTCACACACCCTCTCAGCATGCACATTCTTTTATGCATCTTGGAAAAATAAACCAGAGGTCAGCAGATATGAATCTTTCAATAAGCCAGGAGACTGAGACAAATTAAGACCTAGTGTTTTTCATCAGCTGTACTCTGGTTGCGTATCGCCTCACTCTGATTGAGTGGCACGACAATAACCTGTGTAGCATGATGTATGGTCCTTCATTAAGTTGCTGAATCACTGAAGAAACAAGGCTAGCCTGTGCAGTTTAATAGATCCTGTAAACATAATTCTTTCCCATGTGATAAGGGAACTACAAAACCTTTCCAAGGAAATGACGCCAACATGAAGTCATGCCATTTCTCTCAGCAACTCTAATGACAGCATCAAGCATTTTTGCGGGAGGAACTGCCAACAACAACAACAGCAATAACCTCCAACTTTCATTATCTCTTTAGACTCTAGCATTAAGAGCATCTTCTCTAACCTTAAGGGTGAGAGAGACATTCATCATCACCACCATTATCAATGCTCTCAAGAAAGAATAGTAACACAGAATCTACTTGAAAATGACTGATGTGTTTTTTTGGAATTACACATACACACACACATTAGTTTCCCCATGACTGATGGATTCAGCGTAACATCTGTTTCAGGACCAAAACAACAGGGCCGTAACCCAGTGGAAGAATTCACAGCCTCGTCTATGTCCATTCATCCACACCGGTGCCCATTCTTGACAGTTTTACTTTGGTCTTTTTTAGCCCTGTTGTTTTGATCTATGTATGCTGGCTGCTTAAGGCAGAGTTTCACTGAGAGGATTCAAACCAGGAGAACCCAAGACCTCATCCCACTTAGATTGTTATTACAGGCACATTGTGTACCCAAACATCACAAGTCTCCCATTACTGCAGAATAGTCTTATTCTGGTTCTTTTGCCCAAGGGATTTCTGCTAGGGATCTGTCTCTCATCTGCATATATGCTGATGTGTGTGTGTCATGGAAGCAGTAATTTCATTATTCCTCTTCCTTTCAGTGTGGTGATTGTCTGAAGTCCAAGTGAATGTATTGCCTCCAAACCTCACAGGAATTCACGGTGTTTTACTTATTTTCAAGAAAAGTGTAAGGAATGAAGAAAACGAACCAGAGAAAGAAATTCAACTCCTTCCCTCTTTATCTTCTCCACACACCTGGCCAGTCATTGCATAAAGTGTACTTGTGCACATGTGTGTGTATGAAGGGGTTGGAGGATGGGAGAACCTCATGCCTTAATGAGGGTCTTTGTCATTTTGTAACAACACCAAGCCACTGTCGCCTCACAGCGAGAGGGTTGAACCCAGAGTTTGCATGTTCTCCCTTGTTGGGATTTTCTCCCAAATCCAAAGACTTTGGTGACTTTAAAGTTGCCCATAGGTATGAATGTGAATGGTTGTTTCTCTGGCTCTGTGTCAGCCCTGTGATTGACTGGTGCCCTGTCCATGCTGTTACAACATTTGTAACAAAATGTGATTTTGCTATAAGATTAGAGATACAGTAGAAGCACAAATCCAAGAGTGGCCAGGCTATGTTTATGTCTATGTTATTGGTCTGATAAAAAACAAAACAAAACAACAAACAAAACTTGGTATCTGAAGGAATTAATTCTTGACCTAGGAAAAATTACTTTGTCAAAACTTTACCGAAGGTCAAATCACCTGCTCTTTCCAGGAGAGCCATGAAAAGACTGAGTTGGAGAAGAGGACCTAACACAGAGCAGGTGGACTATAGGGAATTCACCAGAGTCAAAGATCCGTTATCAAACATGTAAAGGTACAGACAGGTAGCAGAACCTCTGAAACAGACAACAAGGAAGAGGCAGGATCAGAAGAAAGGCAACAGAAACAATCTAACCAACAGGAGTAGGAAAGTAGCTGCATTGAGGCTTAATGAGAAGATTAAGGACAGGTGTGCATGAAGAGATAGAATCATGTGACTTGAGGGCCCCTGGTGGACAGGTGGGGAATAACATCTAGAATATTCCCGAAAAATGTAACAGCTTTGAGAACTGAGAGGTAAAGACAGTCATGGGAAAAGGAAGGTGTCAGTGTGATATGGCTGAATTATACTGCTGCTTGGATTTTTATACTGATTAAATCAAATATGTTGGTCCATGCCATTAATTTAGAACTGAACCACAAACTAAGGTGAAATTGTGGTCATAATATCTGTTTTACAGTAGCTAATATAAAACAAGACACACCGAGCCTCTGGGCAAAAACAAATCCTCACTGTCATTCTCTCCAATGACACTTTGAGGAAACATATAACTTCCTCGTCAAGGTTCACAGGCAGTGTCACACAAGTGCTGCTCAATTACCAGTCTTAGTGGCAGGGAGAGCGACCAACCATGAAGGCGACCACAAAAGATCCAGGTAGCATTCAACAGGAAACATCACCTTGGCCAATTACCCATGAGCTCATATATTGCCAAAACAGCCATTAATCCGAGTGGTGAGCACGCGGAGGGCTGGCTTGGCTTCCAAGGGTGAGGGGACTCACAGGGAGGGAGACAAAGGACGAAGTACTGCACACAGATGAATCAATCATCCATCGTGTGTTTCTGATGCACGACTTCTCTCGCATCTTCCAACATGACACAACATACCGCAGACATAGAAGTCTTTAAAATGTGCAATATGTTGATTAATTGATTACAGTCATTCTATATAGATTTTCCATACACCTGCGCCATTGCCTTTCCCTGAACTGTTGTCATTTTAAGACCCAAATAATATAAACCAGTAATACAAACCAGTTACAAGAAGACCGCATGACATGTTGTAAACTTTCCAGAGGTATGTGTAAGATGATGAATGAAGAGGGCTTATACATATAAAAATGAACAGTATACACAAGTGAAACCAGGCTTCTTGGAGACTCATACCACACTTCAGCTTACAGAGCGCAGGAATAATGGGAGAAACACCGCTTGTGTCACAAATCTCCTGGGAGCACGTGTCCTGTCATCATAGGGGTCAACTAGAGAACTGACTGAGCACAAACAATGTCTAAACATACAACAGCCAGACAAGTGAGTAAGTTATGTTTTTGGTATGGAAGGCCAGAAGAGACTAGGTGAATGAAAAAACATTGCATACATTGAGAGTCAGCTATAATTGAATCAAGGGTTGTCCAGTAATGGCATATTCACCTACATGCTGTTCCTTGACATTGATTCTCAAAGTCTGTAAACTCTACTGGAGGACACAACACCATTCTTCAAAAGTTGTTCCCTTGCGTGGTGTTTTGATGCTGGTGGAGGAGAACTCTGTCTAACATTTCGCTCCAAAATCTCCCACAGGTGTTCAGTTGTGTTGGGATGTGGTGACTGTGAAGGTCACAGCATGTGATTCACATCATTTGCATCCTCATCAAACCCTTCAGTGAGCCCTCATGCTCTGTGGATGGAGGCTCTGTCATCCTGGAAGGGACCCCTCCCATCAGGATTGAAATGTTTCAAAGGATAAAGGTGATCACTGGCGACAACTCCGTGTTGTTTTGCAGTGATTCTTTCCACTCACTAGACGAGCGGACCCAAACCATGCCAGCATAACAGAGCCACCATATCCCCTCACTGTGGAGGTCAGACGTTGAGGTTTTTCCTTTAATTTGCCTCTCTGTCATCTGTACACTGGAGTGAAATATAGAAAATCACTGTTGCATGCACAGTGAAATGAAAACAGTTTGAAGTGAAATAAAAAATTAAAAAAAAGATTTGCTGTGGTCAAGGTGAAAAGTTCTTAACAAAAAAGTCCTGGTTTCTGTAGGATAAATAATGTTTACCATGGTGCTTATTTTTAACAGAATTAAACTTTTTACTAAATGCTTCTTTGAAGGTAGCTTGAATGACAATAAAATGGGACAAAATGTAACAATGTATAGAGCATGAGTGCACAAAAGTGTATTTAAATTGAATAATATCCGAAAAGCTAAGGGAGCTAATTATTAATTTGAGATGGTATAGCTAAAGCATTAGCAAACAACAAAACTATTTACTTACAAAGCCAACAGACACAGAAAAATGTATACTCACATTAGAGTCGTGGTTCTGCCAACCTGGTGAATAAGTCCAGTTCTGACTCTTCAGCTGGTTCACATGCTGACGAGGAATATGTCGGGAGCTTTAGCTCGCTAAGTTTACTAAGCTAGCTAAGACTCCTGCCTAACCACCAGAACCAGCTCAAACTCGTTCACCACAATTTTAAATCTTTTAAAAAAGGATTAAAACAGAAATTGCAAAAGTAAATATATATATATATATATATATATGTGTGTGTGTGTGTGTGTGTGTGTGTGTGTGTGTATATATGTGTATATATGTATATATAGTTATTATTCCTCACCACAGCACACTAAGGAGTGATGGGAGCTGTAGTTTCTCAACACTACCAAGTGTTATGCTTTTGTTAAATAAAATATGCAGCAGACATTTTGACTTCTGTCAGCAGGAAAAAGCACAGGTGTAGCTAATAACATTAAAGATGGCTGGCTTCCATGTAAGTGTCCCAGGAAGACGTGTTGGTGAAACAGCATGCTGTGAGACTGACACACCTGAAAGGAGGCAGCCATTGTTGATTAATGTTATGAAATGCACCTGGGCTTTTCCTGCTGAGGCGAGCTGAAATGTGTCACCAGAGGCTGGTGGAATGTAAAAGAGCTTGGGTCTCCATTTAGCCACCATTTAGAGAGAAAAAAAACACTTTTTCTATTTCCTAGTTGAAGGTCTGACAACTGACGGTGTGCTGTACGAATCTGGAAGTCCTCTGAGACAAACGCACGTTATATCTGATATATCTCTGCATGTATTCAATGGGCTGCAGTGAAACTGTAAAGACATGTTTGGGCTAGTCCCTGAATTTTCATGTAGCACCATCAAATTTCTATTGGTTTTTTATTCACAGCAAAAAAATGACAGTCTAATAATGTGCCTTTTTGTTTCTAATTAGTAAAAGTTAGCATGGTTACCCCCTAAACAGCATACAGGCGGGAAGGTAGCACTAACAGTGTAACATGTAATATATAAAATGAAAAGGACAACTAATAAATTCAAACCTCCTCATGTATATCAGTTGTTGTGAGTGGGTTTCAATACTTCCTTTAATGGGAAATTTGCACATTAAAGTCTGTTTACAGGTATTAGGGGGAACTGTTGCACATGTGAAAAAAGGCTCAGTGATATCTGAATGCCCAACCTGTTAGCTGTTGGGTTGCATTGTTGGTAATGTAGGCACTATGTTGTGACAACGAAGAGGAATGCATGTAATAAGAGATACAACATCTCTGATTCTCTTGTGATAAAGGAGCTCAATGCTAATTTAGTGAAATACTCTTTTAACTGCCAAGTTAGCTGTATAGCTAAATATATTATTTATTTTAAACAATACGCCTCAAATAATAATAGAGCAAGTGTGTGTTGAAAGTGGATTTATTTGGTTAAAATATTTGTTTCCAATCATTATTAGTATGTCTAAATACTGAACTGTTCATAGGAATCCTGAAGACGTGGCCGCCAGAGGGCGCATTCATTGAGCCAGGCCCTCCGCTGCCAAACTCAGCAATTAGTTAATTATCAGTATCTCCCCATGAGAACCAGCCAAAACCACAGCGATTTAGATGTTCTAAACTGTGGCTACACTGGGCTACGAACTGAGAAGACCTCTTAACATGTCCAAATCATACCTTTTCATTAAACAACCTTCAATCGCTTGTTTACATCAGGCCGGGGTGTCCACCAAACAAACAGCACCACCACACTGTTGGTCAGCCAGAGAGGCAGACAAATGTTTGTTTACTCTGAGCAAGTCATTGGTGGGGAATGCAAGCTGTTTAGTGCGGGACGCTGTGATATTTTGTTTGCGTATGTGTGTGTGGCCATGAATACACACACATACAGTGTGTTTTTGGCTGTACATATATATGTATGTGTGTATACATTGTTACTTAGGGCCAAATAGTATTTACACCAAACATGTGTAAGCACTTGAGGGCCACTGTATGTAAACTCTGTATGAAAACCAATTTAGCATAGTAAATATGACATGGTGAAATGTTTATGCAAATGTAATTAGCAAACTAATGGGCTTTTCACATCAACAAATATTGATTGAGAACATCTGCTTGATGTGTGAGATCATTACATTCTTCAGGAAAGGTTGCATTACAACACCCAAAGTCTAATCAGGCACGGTGAGCAACGTTCTGCCAAGTCAGAGACACATAACAAAAGTTAGAGTAAATAATAGCTTGTCACTGGCTTTTCACTGAAACTCTAAATCTGATTAGTGAGATCAGTGTCTCAACTCAGGTTAACTTGCTATCCAATTAAAACACATTCTGCAAACACTGTGTCCTGTTGCAAATATTGTACATGTAGTTGCAGCATATATGATAGTCATCAGCGTAGTCCATTTAACTGTGGCCAGATGGTTGGATACATTCCTGTGACGGCAAATTTTAAACACTCACAATTGCAAGAACAAGTGCATTAGAGTGCAGAGCCAATGTCATCATATTGATCTGCTCTTATGTTAAGAAAAAAAGCAAAGTCACAGCATTTAATCATTATGCCAAATATGCTTTTAGTCACTGTTAACGCAGGTTTTAAAGTTAAATCCATTCTGCGAATACCAAGGCAGTGTAAACATTTCACAACTTAATATCTTGCCACACTCATTTTTTCTTCTAAAGGAATGAGTGAAGTTCTGTTAGAGGACAAAATGGGGTCCAGGTTAATTTTGAGACCTGCCTACAATAATATTCTGCTAACTTTGCACTGATTCTCACTAGATGTTACTTTTTGTCTATGGTATTTCTACGCTTAACGCTATTGTGGAGCTTGTAGCTTATTCGCACTCAATTCGCATTATACATAGAAAGGGTTTAGCTACCTGATGTGAAATGACCAAACTGTTACAAGTCACAGCAGCAGTATAGTCCAGTGAGCTCAGCACTCCATATGTTTAAGTTCAGCTTTAACATGAAACAGCAATACAAGAAGGATTTGTTAAGCTTCTGTTAGAAAAATATGACTCTATTTTGTATGTACAAACATAATTTCCTATGACCGTTATTTTTGAGTAAGCATTTAAAATCCACCAGTATCTATGAAAACTACAGAGTGACAATTACAGCATGCATATACAATGAATGAATGTACAGTAATAAACAAGATCAAAAAGGGTTTTAATATAATGGATATTTTTACATTATAAATATAACTTCAGGTCAGGATGAGGAGCAATGCTTCCCATTTCCACAATATGTTCTCCCTTCACAAGGTTTCATTCTGTAGTTGCATCACTGAATAATTCCAAATAGTTGGAATCACTTTCTGAATTATAGAATACTAACCACATGGACTGTTGACTGATCCATCGTCAAAAACCATTTTCGTGTCCCAGCCCACCAGCTGCATGGGCTTCATTTCAGGGTGTCATATTTTATGGTTTGTGATGATCAGCGGCTGGGTCTTGATAACAAAAATACAGTTGGATTATTCTCAGACTTCTGAAGTCTTTGGACAAATACTGTCTGTTCTTAGTTAACCTGATTGATTTGAGGGTAAATGTAGCTGACTGTATTGATCTTTCCGTATAAACTCGGCAGGCTCCCCCAATCTGTTTCCTAACCCAAACAGGATCCTGTCAACTAGTGTGCTTATTTAAAGCAACATTATTCCGCTTTGAGTCTTTGAAGTCTAAGCGAAGCAGCACAGAGTACTTTGCCCAGGTATGAACAGGAAGGTCAGGGAACGCCAAGCACTCAATGAAAGGTTAAAAGACTCGAAAGCATCCTTGGTCTTAGCATGGATTACATCTCATGAACTCAATCCCTTTAAGCCATGTCACAAACCCAAGTATTAGACAGAATCCGCCGCAAGAATTTATAATGACATCTTAAAACCATTTTGCGCACAGCAGCAGAATAAACTCATTAAAGTTTGCAAAGGTGTTGCTTAACCTGCCGGATTTGTCTGCAACTTCATCTTTGGGGCTTTTTGATGCTTCATTCCAAAATATTCAGTTTGGAACATCAAAATCTGACCTCTATGATTGAAGGTCGGTGCCCATATTAGGCACTAGGAGGCTACTGCTCATCCTTGGTATAATTGAAGCTGTAATTACATTATTTGACACAGAAAAGGTGAAAAACAAAAAGACATATAGTAGGAAATAAGCTGTAAAAACCTTTGTCCATCATTGAAGACATACCTGTGTGGTTGCAGAAGCTTAGCTCAGGTCAGACGCTGGTCTTTGCGGATTATCTCTAGTTTGATATCATTACTTTTCCTCACTTTCCTGGTACTGAATCCTTAAATATCGCCTAGACTGCACCTTCTTGTTTCCTCATTTTAGCAGCCCTGCTGTTGATCATGGGGATCTTTTTCCCCCTCTGATGTTTTTTACTTGACTGGGCAGGTGGCATTCTCTTGTCTATATGCTCAGTTGCCTCATACAAGACATGTAAAGCATGAGTTCAGTGATAGCACGCTGACTTCGTGAGAGATCTAAAGGCCTCATCTCTTTAAACAGCCACATGGCCATTATACAGCACAATTACACTACTGTGTGAATCCATCCTGCCAACATGCCAGAAGAACTCCCTGCTTTACATGGAACAATGCAATTCATTTCACTTTGAATTTACAATATGCATGGTAGGTAAAAGAGAGATGAGGCCATTAGCACATGCCTACACTTCTACAGGCTGAAATTTACATAAGAGATATGAGCGAAGTTGACAGCAGCTTTCACAATACCATGTAAAGTAATAAAAGCACCACTGCAGGATCAAAACAGATGTTTTACATCTGGACTGACTCCTGCATAATCTAAACACATTACTTATTATTGCAATTACTCGTGTCTTACAATGTAATTAGACATCATAGGAAACCCATAGGCTGCATTTCAGCAGCCCAAATTATGTAGGATGTGTGTGCCAATTCAGTTTACTGGAATTCTAATTGGACACATGTGGTAATATGTGTCCAAGTACTAATTCATGAGAAAACCAGTAACATGCAGCCAGTCTGGGTGGCATTTAGCTGCATGACTGTCAGTGAGAGGTGAAATAAAGGGCGTGAAACACACCAAATCCCATCCTGACCACAGTTAAAATAACTAAGTACAGATGATGCACCCATATGTAATAAATCTTTAATGTCAGCTTCTTCTTCAGACCATGCTAATAGTTTTGGTTTTATTTGTCTAGGTTCTTAAGATACTTGTCTCGTTTTTTGTCTCCATTATCATTTTTCATTGGAACTCATTTTTACCAAAGACACAATCCCTATGAAAACTGTTCATACTGAGCTCTGTAAATGACCCACTACTATGGCTATTATTTCTGGAAAATTTGAGGGGTTTTTTTTCAGTCCATGACTTTTGCTTGCACAGCACATGCTAGTTCACATTTTTTATTTATTGGACTCATGATCCACAAGATGAGCTGTAGTAACTCTGGGGATCCCTTCAATGTATGTAGCACCTTCATCAGGTCAACACTTTGTGTGACCAAATTTACCAAAACTAACATTTCCATCATCCTCAGCTGTACTAGGTGTTTATTGCTAATAAGCAAATTTTAAGTGAAAGATAAGAAGAAAGAAGTAAAAAATAGAAGCTGAAAGACTATAACGTATATATCTCCATACAGAGCCATGGGTATAGTCCAAATTTCTTTCTAATATAATGATCTGCATACCAGTTTGTTCACATTTTATCTAAAAAACATCACTTTTTCACTGCAAAACTGTATTTTGGGCTCAATAATATTATAATGACACAACTCTTTGGACCAATGTCAAATTCAGTCATGTTTTTGTGAGCTGTTCAACATACAGTGTCTCCACTGACTCACTGACTGATTATAGACATTACCCATACATCAGTAGTATGTTGTCTGCCTGCTCCTAATACACTAAAAAGCAGTCAGGTTAAGCTCATCTGTACTGAACCTCCTATATACAGCCTACAGGAAGCCATACACTGCCTGACTAATGCACAGGACTTAGAGGAAAAAAGGAGGCAACATCAACACATGTGAGTGTTAAGTGAATATGAGTGTGTCTTGAGGGAAACCAAAGAGAGAGCGTTATCAGAGGGAGATAACAGGATACACTATAGGGCTTTTTGGCACAGAGCAGCTGAGGCATTACACCAACAGGTCAAAATACAGTCCTCAGTGTAAGGGCACCATTAAAAATCAATGGTGAAATAAACAAGTTGCCAGAATTAGCAGGTTAATTGGCAGGTTAAGGTGACCAAACTGGCCAGACTGTGGACTAAAGTGATATTACTCCTTATTGCCAGGTCATCCGATAGATGCTGATTAACAAAACCAGTTTAGGGAAGAGAGCTCTTTGAAATACGAGCACAGCACTCAACCTAAGCCCTAACAACTGACAATATACCCAGCCTATTTAAATGATTTGTCTCCTGCCATTTGTATGATCTGCCTCCTTGTGAAACTCAACACTGTGACTGCGCTGCATGCTTTTATCTACAGTAGGCCACGACATGAGAGGAAAGACGACCCTAACACAGCTTGTGGCCTTTTCTCAGAAATACTTCCAACAAAACTTGTAAAGAATTAGCTGAGATGTACTGGCTCTAATTCAAGTGTCTCCCAGATCTCCTCTGGGTTTGAGAAGAGAAAGCATAACAATATTGTTACTTCGAGTTGGAGGAATTCACAAGCTCTAAATCAAAAAGGCAAACCCTCTAGAGAATGGTTCTACTGAAATAACATCCATGCAAACACATAAATAAATACATATATAAAAGCTCTACACACTCCAGCCACCGCACACTGCCAAATGTACATGCTTCCTTTAAAGAACAACCATGGCTATTTGAAAATGATTAATTGTTTGAATGAATGACTGTTTTCAAGACCTGCAAAAATTATTTTCATCATATATAGGATATAAGATAGTGTCAAATATGATAGCTGTTTTTGTTGACAGCCAACTAAGAACTTAGAAATGTCTATATATTTATTTATAATACATAAAAGAAGTAAACAAAAACATATCTACTTACAACACCATGTGGCTAACCATGACCTAATACATATCAGGGTCAGCACCCAATATATGAATAGTTTACAAAAGCATCGTTGCCAATAAATTCCACAGCTGTTTAGCAAACTCTTTCAAATCTCCTCCCCTACTTAGAGAGGATGGACAAGACTACACCTTGGTGCCAAAACAAAAGGAGGACTCGCAACCAAGCATCATTTTGCTTGTAAAGAATAGACCTACTGATGTGTTTAATGGCATGATCATCATCACATTCATATTTGATCATGTCATATGCCAAATTATATATCACATTTAACATCATTCGGCTCATAGTCTCAAGCTTCACTCTGCAGGGAAATGTTTGTGCCAGTAAAAATAGTTAGCATTACTGGAAAGGAAAAAAAGATTTATAGACTAAATGTATGAAGAACTGGACAAGAAGCAGCAACAAATCAACAGGGACATACCATACACTGTATATAATGATGGACGAAATGACAGCTAACCAAAAGTAAAGCCAAGATATCTGGATTGCCCCCTGGTGGGTGGTTGCAGTATAGGTCATAAACCCTGACCCTCCATGTTAGCACATGGGAGATGGGCCAAAAAAAAAAAAAAATCAAAGTACACATCAAATAATTTTATCCCAAAGTTGGCATTGCCCATGTCCAGGTAAGGTTGACATTTTTGTACAGTGTGCAGTCTATGTTACATACCATGAAAGCATGCCGGTCAGCATGCCAGGATTTATTTAAAAAACGTCAGTTAACATTAATGTGACATTAACAATCAACATTAACATTAACTTCCAACACAACCATCTTTTGTGTTTAGCTGTCACAAGCCAGCAGCTGTGACCAATAAGCTTCCATTTTATTTGCAGGTAAAAGCAATGATGAGTTCACCAGTAAGTATAATCCCTTACTAACAATAGCTTTCCACTGAAATGTATCTAGTGTTTTAGCTGCTGTCCCAAGCTAAACCCACATAGCATTTTAATGAATGCAATTAGCAGATGTAGCTGCAAATGTCAAGTTAATGAACTGTTTGAGAATGACAACCGTATTTACAAAGAAAACTGACTCTTTTGTATTATGCACTAACACTATTATGGACAATGATAACAACTTTAACCATGGTAACCATTACCATGAAAGATGACAAATGATGTAGCCTCAGAAATGGGCGACAAAAATGTGTGAACATAACATAACATAAGTTACAAATTCTGTGGCTTTTGTTGTCATCATCAAATGACTCAAATTGAACTAAAACTGATGCATTTGCAAGAGCAACATTAAATCAAAATCAGGTGACAATATCAACACTGCTCCAACTCCAGCCCTGCTGTCCTAAACTGTGATCTGGAGGAGGAAAACACTTCTCAAGAACCAGTACCTCAAACTTTGCACCATGTTTAATGCCTATAAATAGAACATCTTGCTCCATAGTGCTTTATCTGGAAAGTAACACACTGCCTACGCTTCCTCAGTGTACAGTGCCTCAGTTATCAGTCGCACGAAAGCTTTTCACCGGTTTCCTTTTCCTCATGTCGACTGCGGTGACCTGCAAAAGGCCGAAGCAAGTGAGAATTATTTTATTCTGGAAAAGTCACACGGGTAATGTTTGTTTTTCAGTTGGGATACTGCAGGCTGTGGAACCAGGACACTTCCTCACAGAGATCTTTTAAAACTCCAAAACGTAAACTGTATCATTACTCTAAATTGGGTTTTGCCTCATGCCCATAATAGTAAGTAAACAAGTTCCAAATCCACGAAAATATATGAAAACGCCGCGGCCTTAGCTCGCACTGCCATGCCGCAATCATGTTATTAATGGAAGAAACCAGATTGTTTGGATATCATATCCCCATGATAATTAAATCCAAATGTTTTGAAACGAAAGCTTATCCAGTACATGACTGTTGGCTGTATCACAGATGAATTGATTCAGTGTACGTAAATAAACACACGGATAAGAGGGTTTGTCCACGACTGTAAGCAAACACTAACCTTGTTTTTCTGTAAAGCCATAGAGGCGAGTTATCGTGTTGTTATGACATCAGAATACCCTCATGAAAGCGTGAGTTAACCAAGAAAAAAAAAAAAAAAGAAAGAAAGAAAGACAACTCACTTCATTTCTTCAGATGGAGACCTATGATATATCAATTTCTCCTTATACAAGTCTTTTGGCTTGTCAGTCTGCACAAGTGAAAGCCTCAAACAGCATTAAATACTACAGACAAGCAGAGCTCAAAACCTCAACATTACTCTCATAGTTTCGCTCACCGACATATGCTGCTCAGGCAGCTGCTTTCCATAAACACTAATTGGATTCACTTGTTTTAATTCACTTCACTACTGTAGGCTCCGTCCATAACTCACCTCAGATACGTGATTATTCAAACATTTTACGTCCAATTTCCTGCGCTGTAATTACCCAGAGGAGAGAGGTGAGTGTCCCCACACCCGCTGCTGCCTGCTCTCATATCCAACAACTGTAAAGCATGCAAAGCATACGGCCTGCCACCACACTGGTTTGCATAATGCAGATCTGACAGCGACTTCCTTCCTGCTGCCAGTGTCACTATCACTGGAATATTGATGAAGACACACCCACAAGGAAGGGAAAGTCACATTCATGTGCCAACCAATGCAGCATTTTATCATGGAAAGTTACGCTTTTGATCATATGTGCATGGAACATGAGGAGCCTTGTCATTCACATCCCTGCACACATCTGCATGAAGTGTTTAAGTGTTTAAGAACAGACTTAAAACTTTCCTTTTTGATAAAGCTTATAGTTAGGGTGAGC
>JBAJHX010000024.1:12085407-12129778 GCA_037176925.1 Amniataba percoides | reverse complement strand
TTGTAAAGCCCTCCGAGGCAAACAATGTTTGTGATTTTGGGCTTTAAATAAATAAAATTTGAATTTGAATTTTGAATCATTCTGCTGTGGAGAACCTCGGTGGTGTAGGGTTTGATGCACAGACCATGAACTACAAGCCCCCAGTTTCACGTCAAAACCAATCTCTTTCTCATATGTCATCTCTCTAAAAGCTAAAGAAAATTCTGTGTGTCTCAGAGTTTCATTTACGCTCAATCTTTTAAACATCAGATAGCTATAAAACCTGCTCAAGATGCATTAGACGACTAGTTTATAAATATGGCACATTAAGTTACTTCAGTGATCAACACGATGTCAGGTCAACAGTTCAGTCAAGGATTAGGATGCTTACTGCAAATCAGAATCTTGTCCTGGACACTCTAAAAACGCTCGTTGGATTTCAATTTTTTTCACAGCATGTAACGAGTGTGTACATGTAGAGAAAACCAGGGAGGATTTGCGGCTGACGTCACCTCTCAAAGAAGATAAACATGTTCAACAAGAGCACTGTGTGCTTGTAAGGCTGTTTGCCTCAAGTATTCTCCTTCTGAACTGTCCACGATATGTTTACACTCTTCTTTTACCAAGGATGTTACTCACAGTTTCATATTAGAGGCATAAAAGTGAAGCTGATAAACGCATAAAGCAATACAACAGTACTACAGTGTGGTAAGTATTTAGTGCCTGTGGAAACGTTGGAAACATGCAACACGAATGCAACATCACATGCTGAGGTTTAATGAGTATTTTATGTGAATTATATAAAAAGTGCAGCAACTCTATTCTGAAATGTGATGCAGAGCAGAATATATAGACACCAAAGGACCAGCGCTCCAGTGGAAGTTACAGAGAAGGAGAAAATATACGAGGATGATGAGGTGGGCAGATGAGAATCCCTGATACGTGATACAAGACGCAGGACAAACATTTCAGTGTTAAGTGGAAACTGGAGAAGCCCCTGTCTGCGCCGCATTAATGTAAACAAATCCCTTTATCAAATGATGACTTTAAAGCTTTTCCAGATGATGGGGGTGGCTCGTCCTGTGAACAAGTTTACTATAAATAGTCATTGCAGTTGCTGTTGTTGACCCAAGTGACCAGTGGTTTCATTGGAAAACACATAACACAACTGGAATGAGAGGCAATAGATGCTGCCTTCAAGTGTTGTCAGAAACACTGTAAATATTAACTGTCAAATGAATTGGGTTACAGCGGGCAGAGAACGAGCCATTTCAGCCATCTTAACTTGAAAGGAGGCAGCGCGATGTGCTCCAGAATCTCCCATAGGTGTTTAGCTAGGTTGAGATGTGGTGACTGTGACGCTTTCACATCATTCACATCTTAATCAACCTTTTTAAACCACTCAGCATCTCACATGAACAAAGTATAATATCATTATAAAAATATATAAAGAGTATAAAAATGCCTCCTATGAATTTGGTATAATTATGGATTATATTTCATTAGATTATCCCTCCTGATGGCAAATGTTGCAAAACTTTGATGAGTGGGGGAAAGTACATTTAGTTTAAAGTATATTTAAAGTACATTTCCCTCTAAAGCATGTAGTAGGACAAAATGGAAATACGTTATGATTTACTTGTACTTTATTTGTGCAGGCATAGTACTTGAGTACATGAACTTTGTATGACTGACGTAAATCATGTTTTTTCCACTCGTGTTTCATTTAATTTGTCACCCATCTATTTTCGTATGTTCCATGTTCCAGTTCTATAACAAATCAATTAAGATAAAACTCACAGGTGTGAGACAACACCAATCATTTTTACGCTCAATACAATCACTCTTATATTATTTCAGAGCAGAAGCACGTAACACACATGCAGTCATGTTTTTGACCGTTTGGAAGATGGCTTGGATGCAGCGCTGTAGTTCAGTGTAACATCAAACACAGATAAAACACCTGACTTTGAAGCAACACATCTATTAAAGCTGCACAATTTTCTTTATCATAAAACGATTAAACCTCTCTTGTTTTCCTACTGCAGAGTCTGAAGAAACCCTCTTCCCTGTCTCTGAGGTTTCGTTCTCCTTGTTGTCCACGACACTGCAGAAACAGCCCTGCTCACACCACGAAAAGTGTTTGTAGTCCCTCCTCAAAATAAAGACGTTTATTTAATTCATTATAAACGTATTAACTCACATTCTAAGTCATTTGTATGTGTTCATTCACTCCTGGGTCTCACTCCTGTTAACTCAGTGTCAGTTACATTGCACCGGCGAGGATTTCCACTTCTGCCGTACAAAGTGTGTCAACTTGATCAATTACATTTTGTCTGCTATAATGGGACTATGTAGAAACAACACAGTCAATCAGATGTGAAAAACCACAGAACTGTCTTGAATCAACACTATGAACACAAGCTTTACTAGCATTCTAATATTTTCCCTGAAATAATAGTTTGCTGTAGGAGCGGAGGCCGGAGGATTTAACAAAAGTATTGACCGAACATTATTAACGTGTTGTTTATTTGCAAAAACGTCTCAGTTTTTCTTGTACTTAAACCAGATTTACTAAACAAATCTGATGTCATCTCATGATAACCCCTATACTGCATTTCAAATGAAACTCCCACCAACTTTCCTTGGAAACATTTTTTTGACGACCAGCTTCTCACACCCGCACAAAGTTGCAACATGGTGGATGGCGCCTCATCCAGTCCCTCATTAGACATTTTTTGGCTTTTATCTCGTGATTAACATTACTATAAAAAGTCATTTCTTTTGCTGCTGTTGACACGTGACAAGCGGTTTCTTTGGAAAATGCATAACGACACTGGAATGAGACAAAAACACAAAATACATGTTCCCTTCAAGCGCTATCAGTAAGTTGCATTATGTCAATATCTGTATCCCTTTCATGTTGTTTTCATCTCTGTTTTTTATTCTTACGTTATCCTTTTATTATTCGCGCAACCTGTGAATATGGGCATCCATCCCAAGGACGTTCCATTGTTACCCGGCAGTTCTCCAGTTAAAGTATAGTTTAAGCCAGTCGAACCACCTCTGTAAGTCTACCATGTGCAAGAAGCCCAGCAGAGGGCCACTTCCAGCGTAGCCACCATGCCCTCCTTCCACAGCCTGTGTCTTCCCGTCTGGGGTTGGACAATCTGGCAGCAAGGCTGAATTTAGGTATTGGCTGGCTGGGATTGAGGTGTCCTTTGTCAAGGTGATTGCAAACCTGAGCTTTGTTAAGTTATCTATCAACAGGCCATGTCCTGCTAGCTTCATATTTTGCCTATACTACATCTGCATCACTTCATATGTAAAATAGCCATTATGACTACAGAGTGTTTTCATTTGGTTGCAATCTGCAACCTCACCTCCAGATGGCCATATGGGTTTAAGCGTGTGTTCTGTATAGATATGTGGATCTGACTGTGTTCACTGTTGAATCATGCCAGATTAGATATTGTTTTTGTCATTTGAAATATAAAACAGTTCACATTCATATGCCTTCTGGGGAGATTTTTGTACACGACATGGTTTGTAGGCCGGAATACTTAGAAAGAACACACAAACACTCCTCATAATTTGTCATGTCAAGTATAATGAATAAATAGCCTTTCTATTGCTGGGGCTTACGTTCTGATATCACCAGACAGAGCATTTTTATCTATAAATTGTTTGTATGCCTGTAAAGTGTTCTTGTGACAATGCTTTGTTAAATCACTTTAGAAATAAAATAGAATTGGACTGATAAGAGTGATAGCATTTTTCCTGGCGCTGTCTTTATAGTACTGTCCCTGGAAGACAGGAATGTTTATGATGGTAATCCAGATGTTCTGTGGTATTCATCCATGGAGATATGAGTTCAATCAAATACTTGTTACTTGTTTCCATGATGTGTGCAATACCAACCCATACAAACAAAGAGTTCAAACTGTTAATTAAAGCCTAAAAAGGATTTCCTAAACGATTGAATTCTTTACGTACTGTAGCTTCTGCTGTTTAAAGGTCAGCCTGCTACACAAGACAAGACACACATTGTCGTTATCTAGCTTGCTAACTTGCACCACTAACACCAGTTTGCAGGACAGATATCTGATTAGCTGCAGCAGATCAAACAGTATGTAACGTTTGCCTGGTTAAATTCTGTTGTGATCGTTACTCTTTAGTCCCGTCTGTCCGTGACATGTAGGCCAGCAAAAGTTTGTTTACTTTGTCTCAGGCTGTCCTGTCAGTACCTGGGCTCAACATACCAGCCGCTGTCAATCAAACACAGACATGGACAGGTCCCTCCAGCAGTAGTTTTTCTTTACTGTAATAATAACTGGCCGTTTCCACTGCAAAAAGGAAAGGACTGCAAAAAACACCTAATATGATTGAATGTAAACTGCAGTGCCTGTAGTGTAGCAGCAAGCACAGTGTGCTGCTGCGAGTGCTCCACACTCAGGCCATGCTAGTCTAACATCACTCCAACCCTCGTGGCTTCATACAATACCAAAAGTATCATTTTGCTTTAAAGGAACTACAAGAAACTTTCACTTTGTGTTGATTTTGGCAGTGTCTGTGGATACTGATCTGGCTTTCTCTGGCATTTGTTTTGGAAGTGAGTGACAAAAAAGATGCAACCTCTTTTTAATACTATTTATCTTTTTTAAGAGTCGTAGTTTGCAGGATGCATAGCGATGAGGTAACACATCTGTTCTTGGCAAAGTGTGATTATTAACAATAGTTATTATAAGATAACCACTCATATAATTAGTGTAATACTTTAAGTTCCATACGCCTCCACCTCACTTTCAAACTCAAAGCAACTCAAACCACAACGTTGGAGCTTTGATCCCTGACCACCCATTCTCCATCAGATCAGCAAACTTTCTGTTGCTGAGGAAGATAGACAATTCAGGACAGATTTTGAATCCTTTCCAATCAGATTTAAACAGGACTACAGTCATGCTTAAGATGCTGCATTAGGCAGAGTGGTGCTTTGAGCTAAACCTTGATATAAGTATGCTCACATGCTCTCTAGGATGATGCTCACCCATCCATTTGTACCATGTTCATTGTAGTTTAGTGTGTTAGCATGCTAATGCTTGGCACTAAACTAACTCATAGGGATACATAATCTGGAAACCCTGAATGTCTGCACAAACATTTGGGCCACTCTGTCCAGTGGACATCAAGATATTTCACTGGATGAGTGAAAGTTTGGAGATGCTGATGACACCAGAAGAAAAGTCAGTGGGCCGCAACCTCTCGAGGCCATGAATGCCTGTGTCGATCCCTTGAGTAGATGTTGAGATATTTCAAAAATGATGACAAGCACATTGGCCCTTCAACGTATTTCAGATCTCTTCGTTTCCCTCACTGTAGACAGAAGAATGAAGGTCTGTAGACTGTAGGAGATGCTGCCAGAGGAACTTCAAGTGGGAAATTCTTGTATTTGATTGTAATGTCTTTTACTTCACTTTTTTGTACATATTTTTAAACAGTTTGATCTCCCTTTAATCCCCTACTTTTATCCATCTTTTGTTATTTGTACAGTTTTATGATTTCCTCTGAAAACATTTTGTCAACTAGGTTTTTGAGATGTGCTACATACATACATATAATTCCCCATTAAACAAATACAGTCATCATTCCTCGGCCGTCCTGTTGCTTATTAGCGATGCTTTGCCTCATGGTGATCGCCGACCAAGGCTGGGAGATTACCCACCTTTTCATTTCAAACTACATCACTGGTTGGACGAAACACTTTAAGTGAGTAAGAAATTGGAAGCATGTGTTTTCTGCATGTTTCATTATGTCTCAGCCTGGCATACCAACAGCCGCATTATCCTGTTCCATGTTTGCACTGTATTTCATTCACATGCTGCGCACAAATGTTAATGATGTGCTGTCAAAAGCATGGGGGGGAGGAGGGGGGGGGGGATCATGGAGCTGGTCCACGATGGGCAAACATAAAACAAAGCAGTCTGAACTCAACATATGAAACATCCTGATCGGACTGCTCGCTTTTACCTGTAACGGATGGTAATACCAAACCATGTGTTTAAACAAGAAGCAGATTTTTGTGGATAGTAATAGTTACCCCCTTTGATTGAATCAGGTCAATGAGGCGAATATCAAATTTTTTGATCAGAACATGGGGGTGGATGGGATGGGGTAACGTCACCACATACTTTGTGGTGAGTCATAAACTGGAGGCTTGATGGCTGCAAAAAAGTGGGGGCTGAGGGGTATGGAGTGACCTTATGATGTTGTAATTCAACGTAGAGCGTGTCACTTTTTCTAAAAATAACAGCCTGTTCAGACCGAAATAGCAGCTCTATTTCTGTTTGGTGTTTCTGTTGGACGCCTCTGGTGCACTCTCTCCGGGGGTGTGCATGCTAGCGAAAGGAGGGTAGGAGGAAGGGAGAGAATGTGTTGTTTTGTTTTTCATTCTTTCCCCTTTAAAAGAGGAGGGGGAATTTGGAAAAAAAGAAAGAAAGGAGGGAGAAGCCGGAACCTTTTCAATCATCCCTGCAAACTACCCACAGTTGTCAAAACCATTAAACTCCCAGTCTGAAATGAGTCCTTTCTTCCAGTGGCAGAGACCGACTACATGTGGGGAGAGCCGGTCATTTGATGTAAGACTGGGTCCCACCTCTACAGTATGTCATCCCAGTCAACAATATGCTCTAATGACTGGAAGCAAATTGATACCATTTGTCTGGGAAAGCTCCCCTCGGCCTGGAACAGCGGGTTTAGGCTTACAGCTAAGCCCTCTATGTGTTACGTGATTATGATAAAGGTCAAGAATTATATCATTTTTCATTTTCAGTCTTTTTGTGCAATCCAGTTGGAGATGGAGAGCTATGAATCATCGCAAGATGAATATATTACTCATTCTCCTTGAACTGACGAGTGTAGCCTCTTCAGCCCCCCCCAAAAAAACACACACTCCCTTTCGGGTCCACACACAGTTGATGTACCATGCTTAAAGGGACCCCTGTTTAGGTTGACTTGCCTTTAAAAGCCTCACAGTTATAACAACTTCCTAGAGTCTTTTTCTGTCCCACAGACGGAGGAATGTGTGTTTTACAAAAACAGACTAAATCCACCGTGCAGGATATTAGGCCGCAACATGGGCTGACAGTGACGTGTGTGTATGGGAAGTACAACAACAGAACTGCATGTGCTGTGGCGAAGGAGAGCGTGGCGTTCCGAGCGCTGGCAGTTCAGATTGAACTTTCCAGATTTCCCCCTGTACCATGTGAGCACGCAACCCTGGTGCTTCAACTTTTATTCGTGTACAGTGCAACACAGCACTGCCTGGAGTACATTTTCTGGCACTAACATGCAGTAGGGAGGCAGCTTCTTTACAGAACTCTTCACCCCCAACGCAAAATGTTCAGACTGAACATAAATGCAAAACGCTCACTGTCAAAATATCTCATTTGTCTTTCCCTTAAACATCTGCTCCTGGAAATTAAAGCTCGCTTCATGTTTTTTATGGTTATGTGATGGCTCCACAACTTTTTTGTTGAGGTTAAGATCTAGCTTAGATTAATAAAAAAGTTAGTGTTGACGTAAAGAATTGCCTTTTTCAGCTCTAAGGTTAAAAGTCTTTCTCTCAACTTTAAGCAGCACTAATTGATATTTGATCCATTTGGGAGCAGCAAAATGAGATGAAAACACAAGATTTAATTTTTATACAACAATAGCATTCATTTTTAGTTCATACTACTGGCCACCTATTAAAGCCTTTTATTTGCTTGATTCACTTTGTTTTGAGAAAGAAAGCATATTACCTTTGTTATATCCTGTTATTATTAGACAAGATTTTTTACTTCACTTTAACAGTTCTTCACCCTCTGATAGTGTCTTTTCTTTGTGAACTGTGCTATTGTCTGATGCGAAACTGCCTTTGCTCATTAATACTATGTGCATTTGTATATTATGTGAGCAGAACCTCTCGGCCCATTGATGTGCTAACCTGCCATTGTTCTTGGTGCTTTCTCAGGCTTGGTGCTCGAGCTCAAACATCTACAGAGGATTTGACATTTACGCTCATGTGGCAGATGAGTTTGTCCAAAGATTTCTCCTACACCTCTCATTGTGCAAATATGTGTTTCATCCAAAATACAGATCAGTGCAGCTTTGACCAAGTGTTTAAGTAGCCTAAATGTAGCACCAGAGTCTTGTGATTTATATGCCCTTCCACCAATGGCTGATGGCTACTCGAGGCAGCAAGGGTGTTTCCTCTAAATCAGTTAGAGTGAACTATTGAAATTTTGTAGGGAAATGTTGGTATATGGTGTGAATTCCGGGGGTTATGGTTACAACAATGTCAAAACGGTCCAGTAGTCAATAGTGAGTGAGTTTATTTTCCGCTGAAGCTTGATTTGTTTTCTTTCATGAGTCAAATAACCAGCAAGTGTCTGGCTCGAGGACCCACACAGGCCTGCTCTGTTATGTGCTGTATATGTATCTTATGCAATCTCATCCCTCACGCTTTCGGTACATCTCCACATCAATTTCACAACAGCCCTTTCTCACATTTACTCGTCCTCCCGATCAGTATATTTCCACAGAAGTCTCCCCATTAATAGCGTCAGGTGAGAAAATAAAGCTTATTTTTTAGCAGTAACACCATCCGTAGTGTAGAAATTGCACCGAAAAAGCAATGATAAGTCCGCTCTATGATTATTTAGTCTATATTATGAGAAATATTGATGTGAAACTCCATCACCTGGTTCAAATATGAGCGACGGCCTCTGCCAGTGCTCGTCTGGAAGAGAACATTCGGATGCTGATTGAATGAGGAGCTCCCTCGTCAGATGGTCCGATGACAGGATCAGATTGACTTGAAAGCTCGGAGGGGTTCATGTCTGGGTTCCTGTGTGCCAAAACGCAGTATTGCCAGACATGTAATCACAGTATGGATGTTGCATTGTGGTGGAAATCTCACTGCGCGCCGGGTCAGCGCTGCACAGTTGGATTCGAACGGCGCGGCAGTGGCACTTCTTGCTCTGAAGCGCGATCGCTCGGTGATCTCATCGCTAATGATAACTGACTCAACTCCAAACATGAGCGGGTGAGAGATTAAAACCCTGCGAGGCACCTACAGTGCAGCTACAGTAAACCAGGTCCATGATGTAATGTTTCTCAAAAGCAACAGGGCGAGGTCTAAACACATGAAAGTCCGGGGCCAATTGGAAACAGATTTGACCTGACAAGTGTGATTGTAGCCTGTTGTTTCAAGACAAGACCTGTGTGCGTGTATATGTGTGTATGTGTGTGCGCATGTGTGCAAGAGAGAGGAGAGATAACGCTGGGGAGTTAGGTGGCGGGCCTCAAATTTCTTTTTACCAGCCATGAAATCCACAAACGCCGCGCAGCCAAGGGAGTCTTAAGAGATGGAGATGAGCCTCGAGGTGCAGCTGATGAACGCGCAGGACTGGCCAAGCAACATAAAAAGAGAGATCTGTGCAGCCATTGAAGTGAATTTCGACCAGTTGTTTCTAATTAGGTCCGGCTCCTGGGATCAGCCCAGAAGATACGTTCCTCCTGAATGTCTGTGCTTCTATCAACAACCCTCCTCTGGTTCTTGAGCTGACTGGGGCCTCAGTCCTGGCCCCCGACACTCAACTACGCCAAGAAGTCTTCATGGCCTTGCTGCTCGACTAATAATAATCATATCTGGAATTCTGGGTACAGAAAAGAAATCTGCACAGTTGACACCATTTTACCTCAGAGGATAAGTCGACATTTTGGCGCTCGATTTGGCACCAGTTATCGCTATCTGACCAGAATCTGCAGTGCTTTCAGTCATTTGTTTTTTTTTTTTTTTTCTGGTTAAATGGTTAAATCTACGTTTGTAGCCTCACTATCACTACCACAGCAATGTGCAAAGTAGAGTGATTTTGATCAGTAAAATAGTCACTGTGTGGGTTTTGTTTGTGCCAATCAGCTGGAACCATGGTTGGCAAATATCTACATGAGGATCTCTGTGACGGTCAGCCTAAATGAATCCTGCACACTGAAGGAAACGTTATCATCACCTATAGATAGATATCTATCTACATAATCTAATGTCACAATAATGGAACATTTTGCCAGTGGGATTTAACCAGTTTCTAACAATCCAGTCAGACACATTCCTGAAGCTACATCAAAGGTTACTTTGGTTGTGAAAAAAACCTTCATCAGCATCTCTTTGTTGTCATAGTTTTGATTGACAAAATGAATGCATGAATGAATGCATTAGAGATTATTATTGATTATAATTCAGAAACAAAGTGGTGCTCAGATGCTTTCTGTATGTAGTCAACATGTGGGCAGCCACTTGTTCTACTTCCCTCATTCTACCTTTCTTTGACTTATTTTCCTCTCGTTTACTCTCTTGAGACACCATTTTCTCTCTCTGGTTTTCACTTCCACTGTAACCACTCTCCTCTCCACACAGACCAATCGCCACCTCTCCCCTCGAGTTAGAAAAACAAGTTCACCTTTGCATTATCACCCCAAACGTCTGCTCGGGCTATTATCATCTTCTGAGGTTACCTATCCAAAGCCCGCAGTTATGAATCTTAATACCGCATGCCTTTGAAGCCACTATCACAATGCATATTTCAGTGAAATATCTTCATCCTTTTCTACCACACTTTGATCACTAAGTAGGAGTGAACCACAAAAACTGTTACAAGAACTTGAAATTGGACAAGTCAGGCGGAGGACAGGCGAGCTTTGCAATCCTTTATGAATGACATGGCACAATATTATTTCACCGTTATTAATGTTTTAGCTTTGCTATTCCAGATTGCTTCACTTTATGAGACTGAAGCTCTGAATACGAAGAAGTCAGCGACATGCAGCACTCTAGTTCTGCCATAAGTCTGCTCCCGACAGCCAAGATGAGGGAAGATAAATTGCATAACTCACAGTGACTGGTCGGCGGAGGCTCGATACAGCGTAATCCTGATCCGTCGAGGGGGTGTCCTCACCCGGCCCTGCTTCTGTTCCACATGTACAACTCCAACTGTGTGTGTGTTTGTGTGTGTGTGAAAAGCGATGTGCTCTCTCCTCCCAGCGGTCCGAAGCACTCTTTAAGGCTATTTATAATCCAGGTTTTTGTTTGCAGACTGGGTTGTTACCTACACTCGCTTATCTCTGAGTTATTTGATAGAGTAGTGAGGTCATTGGATAAGAGTCATTTACAAAACCAGCATGCAGGCAACTGGAAATTGATGAGTTCCAGTGGCTCAGTGGCTCGGTAATCACTCAGACACGCTTAACTGCTGCTTCATTTTAGCTGCCTTGATCTCAGGCTGTTTGTTCGCCCATTCACTGTATCTCAGGTTCAAATTTGGGGGAAGCTGACTCACTAGTGACGGATGCTCGGTTACTCATCCTGCTGGTGTCCCCGAGAAGCTGTTTTGCCAAGCTGTCAACATTTAAGGAATTCATCGTGTAGCTTTAATCTTTTATATTTTAGGGACCTTTCTCTATCTATCTATCTGTAACAGGACGATAAATCATTTCAGATCTATCAAAAATCTAGGTCACATTAAGCGAGTATTGACATTTACTGACATAACTGATGAAGCTGAATTAAGCTGTACTTATTCTTATTATGACATCAATTTTCTTTATCCACTTGGGGGTAAACCCTCCCATTTGACATATCACATTCAACATCAGCATTCATCTGGAGTCGTGTTTCTGCCCCCCTTAGGAATAGAAACCAAACATACTCTCTGCTTTTAGATCTGTTTTGGTTTCCAGCTCGTATGGGGAATATTGTGATAACTTAGTTAGTTAAGAAGTTGCTAACTTAGTCTGCCATTTGTTGACTGAACCAAAACTGTCAAGCCCTAAAACAAAAAAAGACAGTAAAATGCTGTGTAATACTTAATAAATTCAGTAGCCAATCTCTGTGGGTTTGTCACAGTCAGCACTATACAGTTATTTGACCACAGAATATAAACTACATTATGACCATTTTAAAATGTGGGTGCGATTAACATAATTTATCATCATCTGGCTTAGATGACTCATGTACAGTGTACTGCTGTTACACTGTTCCCATGTTTTATTTGTTCTGGTCTGTCTAGTTTTGTTCAAGTCTTTTTCTTTTCATTCAAATGATGTGGATTCTGATTTGGTCACAGGTTCACTCATATTTACTGAGGGATTTATCTAAATGGTTCATGTAAAAAAAAAAACTTTGTCTCTGTTATCCCTAAAATTACTACTAGATTTCATAGTTCTCTCCAAGAAACTTCCATGGGACTATTAGGACTCGTAAAAAAAAAGATTTAATGTCTCATCATTAAGCTCTAAATGCTCTCTCTACACTACTGAATCTTGGTGGAAAAACACTGAGTGCATAATAACTGGAATCAGTCTATGAAAGATGTGTCCATTTTTAAAAGTAGAAAAAATTTCCCCAAGATTGTCCTGTCCTCACTGTAACTAATCTGTTTTCTTTTTTAAATTATGAGACTCTTTTAACAATGTCATTCTCAACTAAAAAAGTGCTATTAGTAGTATTAGTCTGTCTAACTGTATCAACATCAACTTGTTTTGTTTTACATAATTACAGACTTACAGTCACATTTCTGTAATGTCAGAGCACTTCCTCTCATACAAGTTTATGATTTTTCTTTTCAAAGAAACCAGTTTGACGGACAGTCCGGCTCCTGGGAAAAGTGGCATTGCAGCAGGGTGGAAGGCATTAAGGGCTTTCAGCGACGCCCCGAGGCAGGCTCATGTGATACTCTGTAAGAGAGGGGCTAATATTTTACAGTCAGCTTGGTATTTACCAGAAGCTCGAATCCTTCACCTCAGATCAAGACCAAAGTCTCAAAACATTCTGAGGATGAGCAGCGAACATGCTTTCAGCTCTCTTCCGAGGACAAGGCTCCTGTACTTAACAACCAGGGGTTCAGTCATTGGTCATGAGGAGTGCGAGAAGAAAAACCTGGGTAAAACCTGGTTGCTTCATATGACGTTGAAGTTAGGCATCTAAAATGTGACACCACACGGTCTTTGCCTATGAGCCGCAGCCGTGACGTAATCCATGATACATAGCAATAAAATGTAGAAAATCCTCTTTTGTAAAACATGAGAGGGAGAAGTCAGCCAGTTTGATTGATGGAATTGTTACAGAGTCTACTTAACAATCCTCTAAATTTAGATCTGATTTCGTATCCCTGTTCTGAGCATGGATTTCTGGCCTCAGACCCAGGCATTACCTCAGCCGTGGAGCTTTGAGTGAGTGCGGTGTGCTTGAAGACTGGGCAGAGAGGCTGCTGTCATCCAGTCGTAATAGCAACAATTGTAATGTTGAACGGAGCCCAGGCTGGAGTCTAATGGCAAAACAAGCACAATTGTTCACATCCAGATATATTATTCCCGCTGCTGCAAACTGAAAACATACTCATGTTAGTGCGGCCTGCTCACGCAGGGAGGTAAAGAGAGCCAGAGGAGCCAGGTGGTCTGGGTTTCCTCAAAGCCTCTCTTTCACTCGTATATCTTTATTTGCATTTTGACAAATGTTCCTGTTGTTGTGAATAAAGAGCAGTGTGTAGAGTCCACCTTATGAGCTGCAGTTTGATGTAAGAGTAGAAAGAGAGGAGATGATGACATACGCTGTTTGTGAGTCAGGGGTATTGTTTGAACTTCCCTGGAATTATACAAAAATATACTCCAAGTCAAGAGCAGTCAGACACTTTTAGAGTGGAAAAAATAATAAAAAAATAATACAAAAACTATTCTATGCATCTATCGCAGTTTACAAACTGACTTTTTCTCCAGCCACATCCTCATTTCCTCACACTAGTTCATCCCTTCTGTCCATCAGATGTCTCCTGACTTCAACTGTTTATACTTGGTTCTAAACTGCATTTCAGTGATCTGAACACACTGTCAAACACACTTGTATCTATTATGCATCTCCAAGGTGTCCAACTGACTACTTGTTTTCAGTTTTAGTTACTACTCAGGTTCACAAGAAGGTCAAAGAGCACCAGGCACATCATTATTTCTTCCATTGCCAAACAAACACAAGATTTGTTTTGCACAAGGTTTCAAGAACTGAAATATAAAGGACAAAGTCATTTCCGACCACAAAAACAAACACCACAGCCTGCACTGATGATGTCTTTTCTTATTTTCTTATTGATGATGTTACATCTTTGACAGGGATACATTAGTGTTGGAATTTGAATGTTACAAAAGGTAATGGCACCACAGCACCAGTCACCTCTCTCATCCAGCCACCCCCTTTCACTCTGCAATACCCCCCACCCACCACCACCTGCTCACATGTTCCCACTATGCCAATCAGTTGTAACACCTCCCCTACTTACCCCTGGTTACTGTGGAGAGAGTTTCCTGGTGCACTGAGAATAAATAAAGTAGTTTTGATAATCTGGCTGAAGCGTTAGCTCGTTTCCATGTCTGATTCTCGTTATTTGCCCTGTTGGGAGCTGTTGCATTCCCACATCTCAGCAGCCGGTGCAGTGTTATCCTAACCAATAGAAATGCTGAAAGTATTTAAATCAGACAGAAGATGTAATAAATCAGAATTATCCTTTAAGTGTTTGGATTTGGACCTCCTTTGCACTGACTGAACCACGCTGCCTCCCACAAACTCAACTCAAACCCACTAACTCAACGCAGATGGCAGAATCTGTGCACAGTGCGCGTTCATACCTTGAGACGGGAAGGTGTGGATCGAGAACGGCCCTCGCAAGAAGATTCTCCAGAAACCCAACCCTGTCGATGTAGCATGAATCACAGAACGAAAGGCAATATCAATTTATCAGTCGTTTTCTGCCCCGCTCTGTTTTTCATAGACCACCGCACCATCAAGGAACGAGCAATGAATTCCAAATGCTGCGCTGACCTCTCTTTGTTGAAATTTCATTAATGCTGCAATGAATTTCCCCCTCAGAACCCACCTGACTCCCAACATGTGCTTATAATGTGATGAGGGTGAATAGTAAGCAGCTCACTGTATGTTTAAGTCTAATATGTTCGCACAGCTCAGTTAAAATGTCTTTCATCCTCACTGGGCTTGAATGTTCAGGAGGTTTATCCAATAATGACTCGCTTGTTTCCAGGTTATAGACAGTGCCATATATGAAATGTAGCTAGCATGAAATCAGATTTATGAGTGTGGGAATCGACGTATTGTCCACGTATCGTACATTCAACACATGGGGTCTTGTTCTGTCAAACATTATTGTCGTTTTCATGGTTCGTCTCGATCACGTTTACCGCATTTCACACTTTGAATAGCATGAAAGAATTCGATGTTAACATGTAGAGTGACGCCGTGTTTGTGTTCCGAATATTTCTTTCTACAACCTGTGTAATGTGCACATTTCAAGCTGTGTCATTTCAGGATTCTTGGAGCTCTTTTGCATTAAATTTCAGTTCAGCGTTTTATTTTTTCGAACAATAGCACACCTGTCGTTCACACGTAGCTTTAATGGCATGAATATTTCATGACATAACTTGCATAATGAGCATTCAAAATAGATTTCATCACATCTCGGGCCTTGATTCACACATTAAACAGAGAAGGCACAGTGTGCTACTTGCATTAGGCATGACTCTTAAAATAAGCATGGCTCCCATTTCCCATGAAAGAGGGGCTTGAACTGCTCAAACACAGCACAGTGAGAGGATTTCTGCTGGGTTATCTATGAGAAGCACTGCCGGCCAAAGTATTAGTCATTTCACTGTCCCTGATAATATGACAAAATCCTTGAAAATTATCGAATACCAGTAAATTAAAACTTGTTTTTGCCGAAAATATAAGAGATATAGCACGTTGTTCTGTTTTATAACATACTTAATGACCCTCTGCTAGAAAATGAATGTAGAGTAGATGCAAGGCTCCACGGGAAATCAAAGGACAAAATGTTATGAACTCATACACATGCTATCAGACCTTTAGAGCCCATTTTCCACGAAAATATCTCAAATACGATATTGAGTGATTCCACAAACCCCAGACCTAAAAACTCTTATCTTGATTTAAGATTGATTTTTTGCCTTCAAAGCGCTGACATCAAACAGAGAGAAAATAGGATTTGGTCCACCAAGCTTTCACCTGCGTGTGTAAACAACATCCAGCAGTGTCTTTAATACATCAAATGAGGTTTGATGCATATTCTTTCTCGGCCAACATAAACATTACACTGTTGCTTTTAAATCTAGGAGGACATCTTGGGACAGCCAGCCAGGGTGTAGAGATTACAGGGGAAACTAATTTATGAGTCCTTTCGCGTCTGACTCTGTAGTTTCAGGGCTGAAGAGAAACACTGCAAAGCCCCTGATGTTTCAGCCAGCAGGTAGTTACACTTAGTGTTCTCTTACTGTTTTCTTAAACCTTTGAATTACAGTAATGAAATATACGATACGTTAAAGAACCACTTTTCATATTTCCAACCTTTATGCACTTATTATACTATATATACACTGTTACACTTGCTCTCAGAAGCAGGCTTGAGCTCTTTAATCCTTCAGCTAATGATGCATGACCCGAGCAGCGTGACTCATGAGCACTGTGTCTATTGCTGCTGCTCCTCCCAACAACTTTAAAACTTTTACGTGTGAGGCTCTGCAGGCTATATTGTCCTACAGTAATCCCTCAGTAATCCCTCGCTATATCGCAGCTTCACTATAAAGCAGATTTTTCGCTGGTTTGCAGATTTCTGTGTACCATACTGGTTATGTGTCCTGTGCTCTGATTGGCTCACTGAAGGAGAGCAGCATTAGATTCTGCTTTGTGTTAGCCAGCATCTCGTCTCATTCAGCATCAATGTGTTTCGCTGCGGAAAGTGTTAACGTTTAAAACTGTATTACGTATTAAATAAAACTCCTCAATGATATATGATGCGTATATTTGTGCGTAGTGTATAAATGACGTGTTTATGTGCATAATCTAACCTAATATCTAAGAGAATATAACGGGTGCATACTATATGACTGTGTGGGGAATGTGTATGAGAGTGTGGGAGGGTTTATAAGGGCTTAAAATACATAAAAAATAACCATATAAACATATGGTTTCTACTTCACCTTTCATGGAGGAGGGATCACTATAAATCCAAGCAATCTCTGTCTGTCTGTCTGGCCATCTGACAAGCCTTCATCCGATTGATTTTACACTTGTCAGATGAACTCCCCAAAGACACTCAGTGTCAACTGAGAAGCTGTTTGGTTGTGGAGAAACAGAACGAATGCAGGTCAGAGTTTAAACAACAGATCAAAAATCTTACTTTAACGTTAAATGATTACTTCATATCAAATGAAGCGTCTTTGATTATTTGGGCGTATTTGAGTTCTAATATTCAAATTCTGATCACCTACAGTGGATAACATAAAGTTATTATCTGATCTGTTTTTTGCTTGTTTTGTGGAAACAGAAGTCAGAAATCTGAATTTGACTTATTTGGTCAAAAGGTGAAGCTGATGTTGTTCGGTTGGTGGTCACCTTGACTGACAGTGCTAGGTCAAGAAAAGAGTCAGGAGAGCTCCCACAGACCTTAATCAGTCATCAAAGCCGTCTCCAATGGTATTTTAGACTCTTTAAGCTAGCAGCATACAGTGGCTTTATCACTGTTTTCTTTTGTTACTGTTTCTTTCTACACACACACACACACACACACACATACACAGAAGGACTTTCTGAAAAGATAATCAACTAACTAATAAACTACCATAACATACAGTCATTTCATCCACTCTCTACAAGAAAACAGTTTCTTTATCAGGGTCAGTATGTAACAGGCTAATTCTTTGGACTGATAATGAAACTATTCATTCTTGAAGCTTAACTCAACAATAATCTTAAAAAACTGCAGGTGTCCCTCTGCTGTGGAAATGTGGCTGAAAGAGGTGCTTTAAGTTCACTCTTGTTTCTTTCTTTGTGTGAGTGTTGTCTGTATTGTAATGAAATGAGCCATCTGTCACGCTCTCCCGGTGCCATTATCTCCAGCCGTGGACACACGACACACACACGCACGTCTCCTCCACCTTTAGGACAAGCACGCGCCATCCCGCAGGTTTTTAGTGAGTGGAGAGGGGTGAAGGAAATGATCCATCACTCAGAGTAAACTCTAAACAGCCTAATGACACGTGGCAATATAAAATGGAAAATTCAAATAAACACCAGTGGGCCTGTTTGGAGGCACTCCTGGTACAATAGCCCAAACACTGGGCATTTGAGTAATCATTACTAGTCATAACTCAGCACACTGGAGATGTTAAATAAACAGTATACTTCTGTAAGGCATATACAACAAGGCCCAAATTTACTTTAGCCGTATCACAGGAATCTGTGAGGTAAAGGACACTCACCAGCCACGCCAGAGACAGTATCTTTTAATGTCATGTCATGTCTTTTCATCAACAGCCGAGCCTTTCTGCTAGCCGGTTAGAAAAACGTACTACTGCGTGCCTTGGTGGCCTCCGAGCTGATTTGTGGCTGTTGCATGACATAACAAGAAACCCAAACTGTTGGGAAACCTTCACAAGTCGATTGTCTACACACGGCCTGTCTGATTTATAACACATCTGGACCTCAGAGGGGGCTATGAGACTCATTGTATCACCATTTTCCAGCAGGCTTGTTTTGCCACTCTTACCTCTGTGTTTCAGTTCAACTGGAGAAAAAAAAAAGAAAATCAAAAAATCATTTTCACTATTACTCAAGCGCATACTCGTTATAAGTCCAGAAGATGATTTATAAAACCATAAGCTGGTGAGCATCCAGGGTGGACAAATGTGCTGACCTCATAGGTGAAACTCTGCGTCTAATTGGCTCCTAATTGGGCTTGATTACACGGCTATTAGGAAGAGTTCTCCAAACCCAGCCAGGCCGAGCCCCGTGGTGGGGTTAACGCCGCTGCCAGACACTGTTATGAAGCCCAGGTAAGGTGTCACTGCAGGGATAAAGCCCAGTGGGCCCTCAGTTAGAGCCCAAATTGAGGCTATTACATTACAGCTTTCCCTGAGTACAATTTTATGCAATTTAAAAGTGAACAAAGAAGAATAATCACTTAATAAATAATGTTCTTAAAGGATTACAGAGTGGATATTGAAAACTACCTCATGCTGAAGAACGGTAGTCTGTAACAATGTAGGCTCCATTTGAACCCCTTTTTGTTACGTTATGATGAATAAGTCACATCTCAGCCTTCACAAAGCAACATGTCAGAGATGTCACAGCGCCTGAACACAACACAAAACCTCCGGTCCGATCCACACCCTCGCCCCAGTACAAATAAGATAAAAAAGTAAGAAGGCAGCCCCATCGCTCAAGTTTAAGAGACAAAGAAGCCAACACACCAAGCTTGCCAAGTTTGTGAATGTTTGTTCAGCAACTCTGACAATGTCAGATTCTTCAGCGATTCAGCATTTTCTCCACGTTTGGATCTACAATCTGCAAGTCCTCGCGACAGAAAATCCTAATCATGAAATAAGAAAGATACTCGCTGTTTTACCTCTGCAGAGTTAATCTCTCCAAAGGTAATATCATGAAATAACATTTTCCTCCAGGATAACAAAATATGTTTCCTTACAAAGTAATTCATCATAATTGCATCCTGCAATTTACGTTATCTAGAAAAAAATCGACCATGACATTTAAAACTCTGACTAATATTAACCTCAATGTCTAACATAGATTGAGTGAAATATTAAATAAATGCTCTGTCTTTGCTTTTGAATCTTGGACAGTTTGCTGAGTTATCTTTTGATCTCTTTTCATCCTTACATACAAGGATTTGTGAATCATTTTGAAATGATCTGCTTGTCTGCTGCATTTACATGACCATGTACATTATCAATTTAAACCAGGTTCATTTTAAACATATTTTCAGCTAAAGGAAAAAGAATACAAGAACCATAAACTTTGCAATTTACTCAACCTGTCACTTCTTTTCTTTAAAGCTACAATAACATGATCATTATCAAGAAACAAGCTGTAAACACAGCACTATTGTAAGTTGCTAATAATTTCCTATTACTCATCCAGCAGTCAGGCAGCAGCATCATTATTCATTTGAAGTCATGTCTCTGTCCACCAAAGGAAAACTCAATATTTGCTCTCTTTAGCTCAGGTCTCCATCAGCTCCTGAGGAAAATATCTGGGTCTGTGAAATGTGCCCCTATGTTCACCCGCGAGTCTCCAGCTGTGTTTGTAAGCTGTTTGGGACTGAGCAGGTACTGTATGGACATTTATTTATTTATTTGTTTTGGTCGGAAACAGCTTCCTGCCGTGGCCAAAAACAACAGAACAGAGTTATGAGAGTGAACAAATAGTAAAGATTTGGGCCAGAGAGCAAACTCACAATATGTCTTCAATAATCCCGTGATAATTCTCTGTAGATTCATCATTACAAGCGACACCTTTCACAGTAAGTGTTCTTCCATCCAGCTGTTTTTGTTTCAAATTTCAGAAGAAAAGGTTGTGCACAAGACAAACTAAATGGAAGCACCACAAATGCTAAATAATGCAACTGGAATAGTGCAAAGACAGTTTGTACACTTTGCTGAGGTGGAAAAGTTCAATATAAATACTTATAAAAACACACTGACAGTGCAGTGGAAATTCAGTCATACTGTGCATAAAGGATGTGGCCTCAGTGTCAGTTATCACTGAAGAAAGGAGAAATGCAGCCACATCAATGCATCAGGTTTGTGTGGAGTGACACTCAGAATTCTCAGTGTCCAATTAATACATGAAATATGCAAAAAGCCACATTTCCATCTTGGTCTTTAACACAGTTTTTCACTGTTTGAGATCTTACTGCCACTCTTTCATTCCTCTCAACTTATACAATGGCTTTACCAACAGCTTCTCTTGATGCATCCATCTCTAAAAACCACAACTTTAGTGGATGGAAACCAACATTAATTCCATTTTCTCTGCTATTTTTTTTCCATTTCCATGGAAACTATTGTCAAACATCAGATCGTCATTGGATACATTGTTATATACATTGTTGATGACAGCCTCCTTGATGAGCGAATGCACAAAATGAAGTAAAATCTTTATTCGGGGTGTTATATCCTTACTTGCTTGATTTCTCTCCATTTTGGGGAGAACAAGCAGTTTTATGTTGTGCAAGGTCACATGTGACCTAAACTTTAAGCAATTTTCATAATATGAGTCCAGCATGTGTCCTAATGGTTTTCATACATGCTAAGGCTTCTATTAGCTCTCAGTAATATGTGTGAAAAAAGCCTTACATTTATGTCATTCTGCTGGTCCCCTGACAGCCATTACTAACCCAATATCATGTTTCAGAGAGAGTGAGCCTCCAGCGTGTTGCTTTTGGCCCCTCACCAAATCACAAGTATGTATGTAAGTAAGTATGAAAATTACCCATCCAGTCATGGCCTGCAGCTCTTTAAAAGCCATCAGCGTTCCTCTGGACAAACCTCCACATGGCTCAGAGTCCAGCTCTGACTGGCAGAACACAACTCTGCCCACCGCCGCCACCGACCACAAGCCCTCTTACCTCCCCCCTCCCCCCCCTCAGAAGAACAAGGCCGTTTGGAGCTATTTGTAAGGCCGCATAATTCAGCGACCGCGAGGCCTGGCGATTATAGTTACGCAGAATGCCCAGATAAACAGCGTCGGCTTCCTCTCGGCTTGTTATCAGCTTTCTCAGACGCTCGCTGGCCAGCGCTCTACCCCTGCCTCGCTCAACGTGTCACATCCCTCTGGAGTGTCGGGCCCAGAAATAGCTTGGCGTGTTGTCTCTGGGTGCGCTCTCCTTCTCTTTTTGTGAGGATCTGACACCGCAGGCTACCGGCGTGCTTTCATTTCACCGGAGTGGCTTCCAAACGTGTAAACTCACGCAGTCACGGGAGGAGCACTTGTAGCTCGAGCGCTGCGTGAAAATACTTTTTCATTGAAGTTCAGCTGTCGAAGAGCAGCAGTGCCTCATGACTGACAAACACACAGTGAGAGGGCAGGCCGAGCACCATGAATAGGCCTTCGTCTGATTTGAAAAAGTTCAGCTCAGACTGACTCAAGTAAGATTAATGCTGCTGCTGCTGACAGGAAGTGAACAAATGAATCAAGCCCCATCCAAACCAAGAAGGAAAAGCATCATTCAGAGGCGTTCGGGATTACTGGCATTCCCGAGAGGCTGAGGTATTCTCCAGATTCCTCAAACACATTCAAGCACAAACGGCGTCAGGTGTCAGGTGCTGCTTCCAGGCCTGCCAGCGTCAGGGTCGGGATGGTTGGGAGCGTCGGGCCTGGCACTGTGAAGGTTCTGAGCGGCACTTGGCCTCGCACCAGGAGCCCCGGCTTTCACTGAAACAGATGCTTGCCTTCATGAATTGTGGCATATCCTCAGCGCTAGACTTTGCGTCACATTTCTCGGTTAGCCAGCTCTGCCAGGAATGACTTGGAAACGGTGCCTAAAACTTATCCTGCTACACAACTCATGCAAATGTGAGATGTGTGCGTGCGTGTGTATGTGCATTTAAATTGCAGATGGAGGGAAACCGGATGCAAAATGAATCACTTTTTTTTTTCGGCGTCCACTTGTGGTCTCCGTGTGGTTTTGGTGTTTTCGAGCATTCGACGGCTGGTCACTGAAAATGACTTCCTTTGAAATCCAATAGTCCCAGTTAGCTCCGTGTGTTTAACTATCATCTCTGAGAGAGCTGGTTTTGCTTGGCGTTTCACCGTCACATGTATGAGGTCATTGTCAGGCACGAAGGCATTAAACTTCTGTTTATCTCACGGACGTGTGTGTGTGTGTGTGTGTGTGTGTGTGTGTGTCAAAAGGAGCTGTCAGTGTGTTATGCCGCAGCCCCCTCCTGTTGAAACTGACAGCGCTGGCGGTGTGGCTTACACATCATCTAGCAAGCCGCAAGTTCATGTAGTGTTACAGCAGTCGTGTGTGGTTGTGTGAGAGTGTGTTAGCACCCTGTAAAGGAAGCGCTGATGGTACACATGCAAAATGACAATGTGCACATGAATGAAGGATGCGACCTCCAGAGAAGAAACCTCATCTGATAAACGAGCGTGGGACAGAGGTATCCAACTTTAAAGATAATTCTCTGACTCACGTATCTATTGGTTAGGACTGCGCTCTCCATAGTAACTGCTGAGATCTGGGAAGGCTCCAACATCACTAAAAAGAAGTTTGTCAGGACAGAAACACTTGGTCACACCATCAGTCGGGCTGTAAACAATCACAAAGTTGACAGTAGTTGATAGTGACAAGCCAACAGGTGGCTTCAGATAAGTAGTTGTGGTCATGTTTCTGCGAGGCAGCTGCATTTCTCAAACATCCTGACCTCTGTTCATGATTTTTCATTACCTCTCAGATGGTTTAGGGCATTTATCCAGCATGCTAATAGTTTAGTTCTGGGTTACAATGAAGACAAAAATGACCTAAACAGTATGTTTTACAAGCACAAGTGTCACGGCCTGTTGCAGCGACACACTGTGAATACACAGTTTAATCTGGTATATGTTGAGGACTGATTGCAATGTTCAAATGGTACTTCAGATTTGGACAGTGCTGAGTGCATTGTTAACGGTACAAATGATGGTTAAAACTACAAAAGTGAGCAAAGATGATCTTTGAACTAAAGATCCTAATTAAGGGTTTAACAGGCCTCCATGTTTGGGACTCATCTAGGAACTGTGAAAACAGGCAGTCCATGTTTTTCCTGCATCAATCAGAAAACATACGGAGACATGGGAAGAAAGGTTTGCTCAGCAGGTGAACCTGGAATCCAAACCAGACAACCTGGATATGGATCAAGAACAAGTCATTTAGAAAGTTCAGTTAGACGTAGAAGAATGTCTGCAGAGTCCCAGATTGTTGATATTGTATGAGTAAGCTGACATGCGTGGAAATACATAAGTGACTCACAATTTTGCAAATACTGGCTATTTTGACGCTTGGCTGCGTTCCAGCCTGTGAACTCAGTTTAGCTTTATTTTGGAGGAATGAAGATGTGTCGATGGACAGTTCAGGACAAATACCAACACTGTTAGTTCTCCTGAATTCGGTCCAGCACTCCAACTCTCGTGCTGGTGCTGTTACACATCTGAAAGCAATAAAACAAGGAAGAGAGGCACCGGCAAATTTTAAATGGTGAATGAAGAATTTTAACAAGTTAATAAATAACCTTTTATACTGTACCTGTTTACAAGGTTTTATATGAAGCTGGAGGAAGGTAAACTTTGCACGATGCTTGATGGACAAACAAGTGAAACGATCCATCAGCACTCATTACCATACATCTGTGGTAGCTGCAGGGACATTTTACTACTCGTTACAGTCTGATGTTATTCTCTGTTTTGATCCATATTCATGCTTTGACTTTGAGCGAACATGGACACAGATGTTGTAAAACTGCGTGCCAGAGGACCCGAGGACAAAAATGACTGCATTTGTAAGAAACATTCAAAATAAAAAAAAAAGCCTTTACAGACTTGCTTCCAGTCTGTAATATTATGATCAGTTTGCCTAAATCAAATTAACCAAGGCAGAGGAATGAAGTAATCTAAGAGCTTTACTGACCTCTGCTGGTGACATGTAGGGAGTACAGAAGCATGAATCTGTTATATCATGTTAACTGGAGTAAAGCATTACTGTGTTTCACATCATAATAATAATAATGCAGTTTTACTCTGGTGGTATTTAATCCATATCAGATACTGCATTCAAATACTACATTTTCTCTCACCTTCCTGTGTTTGAATCAGTAACAAAAACGCTTTTCATTTTTCAGTTTTAGTGACTTTGTGGCTACTGTCGAGGTGTTAATCCAGCTTCATGGTTATACTTTATAAGACGCAGTCGATTTTTTAGTTTAATTGTACTGTGCTGCACTGGCAGGTTTTTCTAATATATTTGCTGATATAAATGAAGAGAACAAAGGCTTAGAAAAACCTCTCTGTGGCCATTAAGTTGAATAAACGCCCCTCTAAAAGAGCCCAAAGCTGAACATTAGGCCCTTCATGACTGGAGGATTTATTGTGGAGCTGTTGTATTAGACCACATTCTTTTTAGCTAAGTAGGCCACATAAACTGGCAACTGAGTGTATTTTAACTGTGATTAGGAGAACAAAAACGTATCAGTTGTATAAATTTTCAGGGCAATTGTGCAATGTTAAACATCACAGATGTAACCAGCTGCATCAGTCTAAACTAATCTCAAACAAATAATCTGGTGTCTGTCAGATTAGGGTTTAAACACGTCGAGTATAAAAGTTAAACAAATAAATAATCTTCAGAGCTGGAATTGAATAATCATTAAAGTAAACTGAATCTGTGTCAAACCAAACACAGTTTGTGCTGAATAAATCAGCAACAAGTCAGGTGAAGTTTGAACTTCAAAAAACAGGAAGTTTGTGAGAATGCATTATATCATATTGCCAAACTTTTTTTTCTAAGGAATGTATCCAGTCTGCCCAGTTATCAGCTGCCATTTTGTACTGTAACAGTCTTAATTTATTCTCCTTGCTGATCTAAAGATCGTGGCGAGGCAGACATTCCTGGTTTATGTATTTCAGTGTGCACCACCCAGCTGGATGAAGCCAGCAGCTCCACCGTATCAGCGGCTCGTTTGATTCTGAAATGGAAAGTCTGCCTGCGATGGTTCTCTTTGGTCTGTCATCTTAATCTTCAAAGTCATTCAGAGGAACTGAACCTCCTTAGCTACTGCTTCTGGACAATCTGAATGACTCACTCACTTCCAGTCTGCACACACACACACACACATACACACACACACACACACACACACACACACATACACACACACACACACACGACCCTTCCTTGGCAGTGTATCTAGTTCTGCCGTGATGTGCACCTCTAAGAGACAAAAGACGTCAAAGAAAACATTTGCTGTCATGTTGCTGATAATCCTTTCTCACATCCTGCATCAGAACGCAGAACACACACACACACACACACACACACACACTGTGTCTGCCGCGGGCACAGTCTACCAAACAGCTTTATGTTGCAGACTTCAGGTGTGCAGTTTGATCAGTTTTCACAGAAGCA
Source organism: Amniataba percoides (assembly GCA_037176925.1). Taxonomy (NCBI): domain Eukaryota; kingdom Metazoa; phylum Chordata; class Actinopteri; order Centrarchiformes; family Terapontidae; genus Amniataba; species Amniataba percoides. Next base: position 12,103,730 of record JBAJHX010000024.1, on the reverse strand, counting down.
AAGAAAGAGGACACAGCAGAGGACTTCCAAGAAAGCTCAGGATGCTCTTAAACTTGTATTTTACACTTTTTCAAGTTGACTCAGCACAGCTTTGTGAGACAGACTCACAACTGAGTCTGAGTCCTCAACACACACCGCTCGAAGGCCTCGAAAGTTTCAGACCAGACGCGGGGCCTCTTCCAAGAAGCAGACTAACTCACTGCATATCCTGCTGAGTAAAACCAGGATCCCATCAGCTCCACAACATGCACTGATGTAAAAAGATATTCCACAAAGACATCTCGATAAGAGCTCCACAGAACACGTTATCAGTGCAGTGGTGCCGGCTTGTGGCCAACACAGGCAATCACACGTTTATCAAACCAAACTACCTTTAGATATTTATGTACCATAAAATGTATCTAAATAATAATCCTCATAAAACCAGCAGGATGTAAGGTTAAAGAAATGCTAACAATACTATGGGACACTTCTTTTTGTCTTATTAAATCATGCCCATCATTCTTTCTTTCTTTCTTTGACAGGCCATATTAATAACACTGATGAAGGTAATGATGACGAGTACTGTAGTGTCACACTGACTCCCGGTAAAGGGCGGCTGCTGTTAGATTAGATAATAACATTTGATTTAGTCTATATAAAGCCACTTCTGTTCTTCATTTCTACTTTATCTCAGTCTTTATGCAGATTTTTAAATCCAGATTGTATCCACACACTCCTGATTCATAAATTCTGTAGTCAACACTACACTGACTTCTGAATGCAATTTTTCTGCAGCCACGATAGCTGGAGGACATATTAAACTCTAAAAAAAGTGATAGAAATGAATGGAATTAAGAGCTGGAATATAGTTTGATTAAACACACAAACGGACTGCAACCTTGTGTGGCCTCTGGTGTTAATAAAATATCTCTGGACATTTGGACCAGGCTCCATTTGCTCTTATTGACTTTCCTCCTTGGATATATTATTTTCTCCCTCTTGCCTCCACTCTGCTTTCTTTAATATTTCATTTTTATTTCTCTCTACTTTTTCTCCCCTCTCCCTTGCAGCGTGCCTGTTATTTTTCTGTGGGCCAATTAATATAAAATATGAGCCACCGCTGCACATCTTTATGCATTCAATCAATGCATTATCAACAACACATCGACACGTCTTTCGCTGCCTTGATTTATTCCATCCCTGCTGCAGAAGCCCGCTCCCTTTCCTGCACGAAGACGGTGATTTGGTGCGTTTCAGGGCATAAACAGAGAGAAGATGCTTTGAATTGATTCGTTTCATGTCGCCTGTCTCAGTGAGTTTCAGCAGCTGAGGCCAAAGTGCAGACTGTGTGTGTGTGTGTGTGTGTGTGTCTGTGTGTGTCTGTGTCTCACTGTATTCTGCTGCTCACTCAGTGAAAGTCAAAGACAATGAGTCAGTCAGCAGGTGGAGGTGGTGGAGGGGAAGTCCTGGTCCTGGGTCAGATCCAGGTCACACACGTCCCCCCAGCAACCGCACTGATTAAAGCAAACACTGCTGTTGCTATGGAGGCCGAGACACAACTCACACTGAGACTGATCAGAGCAGGCTGACCCGGGACAGAGCAGGCTGATCCGGGACAAAGCAGGCCGACATGGACGAGCCACCATCCGAGGACAGGAGGCTGGACTTTCTGGGGGACTACGTGCTGAGGACTCTCAAGCTCAAACAGGACAAATGGCAGAAGTGCGTGTCGGCCGAGGAGAGCCGGCAGGTGCTGCGGGACTTCCTGGACAATCCGGATCGGAGGACTCTGCTGGTCTCTGTGAGCGCGGCCGGCCTGCTGCAGCCCGCGGCCGCCTTCACGGCCGCGACCCGCAGCAAGGCGGTGTACTTCGTGAAGAGGGGCCGGACCGCGCTGAGTCCGGACTCCATGAGGGACAGCCTGGTGTGCGGGGACCTGTCCTCCGCCCCTCTGGAGCAACTCTCCGCCCTGCTGGAGGAGGTGAGGCGTTCACGGCCAGTCAGCCACACACACACGCACACACACACACACACACATTACTGCATCATTTACCAATAGTGTGTGGTAGTGCTGCAGAGTAACTCAGTTTTACATGTAAATATTGTATTTTTTACTCTTCATGTTATTGACTAAAGTTGCAGTTACAACATTTAGATGCTCCACATGTGTATGTGCACTAATTATAGAATAATAAAACAGTCATATGTGCATTCATATAACTCTTCATTCAAAAGTTCACTCTGCATCGTCAACACTGACACCTGTGATTACCGTAATATACAGACTATAAGCCCCTACTTTTTCCCCACACTTTGGTATCTGCGGCATAAACAATGACGCGGCTAATTTAGAGATTTTTACAGGCTAACAAGCTTGATGCCGCCAAAACATTTAGCCTCGTCACATCACACCAATGAAATTACAGAAAAGGTCACAGTGGACCAATGAAATTGTTAGAATTAAATCAAACACACTCATACTACATTTGTCAGATCAGTCATTTTGCGCTTCAGGCACACACACACACACACACGCACACACACATATACACACACGTCGAATTTCTTCACAGGAAGAAATGAATATGATGTAGCTTTCGAGTTAAAGGTGATGAGCTAGCTGTTGAAGAAGGAAACAGCTGCTGCACGGTTACTGTGTGTTTTTCCGTAAGTTTTTAACTAGTCGTGTTACAGGCACTGTTCGGAAAAAAGCATTTATTTAATGAAAAGTTAAAAAATATCTTTCTGTGTAAATATCTCATGTTACAACATGGACACCTGCGGCTTATAGACAAGTGCGGCCTATATATGTTCAAAATCTTTTTCTTTTTACATTTAGTGAGGGCGGCTTATATTAGGGTGCGCTCAATTATCCCGAGAATTAGGTAAGTGATATTTGTGACTATAATAATATTTGGCTCATTTTGCTAGTTTTTGAGAAAGATTGAAAATGATGGGCCGTTACTTTGTAGTAAGAGTATGTTTTACATTGAGGTATTGTTGCCTTTAATTGAGTTTTTTACTAGTTCTGAAACAGTCTCAGTCTAACACAGATGTCCTCACATGACCTACAAAAGCAAACCAGACCAAGAGCAAGCAGACTGTCCATTTCTATTAGTAATATTCATTTTTAATGTCTGCCACTGGGTCAGAGTTTTCCGCTCTGCAGTGCTGAGTGAAGCAGAGGGAACATGTACCCCAACATCAGGCGAAACATCACCACCTCCGGCCGCCAAAGCCAACACAAAATGAAAAGTTCCTCTGAGCTTAAACAAAGATGCTTCTTTCACCACTGCTTTATATTAGGTGGATTTGTAATTTTTAATGACCTTACATGTTATCAGTATATTAAAAACTACTGTATTTAGTGAAAGCACAAACTGAAGTGCTGTCCTGCTCTGTTGATGGGTGGCGTCTGGCCTGCTACTCTCCAAATGATCTTCTCTAATGTGGCAGCTAATAAAATATGAGATAATGTTATAAATAACTACCCAGCAGGATATAAATACTTATGATTCTTACAGGATTGCTGAAGTGCAGGTCTGAATTAAACATTAGATCTGAATACTCCGTTCAGCACTGTATGCTTCAAAAGTTCAAAACTACGTTCACATGTTCACAAAACTCTTACTTCCTCCAGGTTGTGGCTCCGTTGCTGTCTAACAGTAGGAACTACACTGACTGGCCACAGGTGGTGTCTCAGGACGTCAGGCGCCACGTCCACTCCCTCAAGAACAATGTGTTTGTGGTGTCCGGCCAAGTTCAAGGCAAGACTCTGCTGCCTCTCCCTGCAGGCTCGGAGAGAGTGGAGCAGGCTGCCCTGGACACAGACAAAAGGTAAGCAAACGCACGAGACGCGAAGCTTCACGTCAACGCATCATCAGTCCCACGTCTGCCTTCACAAACGGCTGTGCTGTGAAACCTCACAGGGGGGAGACGGTGGATAAGAGCATCATCCACTCCTTGGAGTCGGCAGTGATTGAGTGGAGCCATCAGATCCGCGCCGTCCTGAAGAAAGACTCCTGTGAGGCCCTGCTGGAGGGCAACAACCCCACACCACACACAGAGCTGCTCTTCTGGAAGAACAGGTCAGCACCCCTGTTATTACCCACGCTGAATATCCACCGGCAGCCTGTGCTGTGCAGGGCTGTGACTGTGTGGAAATGGCACGTCCCTGCAGGGCCGCAGAGTTGAATTGTTTTAGAAGTTTTTGCTGGTGCTTCTAATTATTCCCATTTCAGAACACCTGTGCTATCAAGTGAAAAATGTAATTTGGAGCCCAGTGCTCTCTTTTTATTTCTTTGTTGTACTGACACAGCAGAATTATATCTTATGAGGCCAATATACACTACTTTTATTATTTGTTTTTCCTTTGCACAAATTTGCCAAAAACTTCTTTGTTCTCCATCTGTTCTTTTTGACAATATGTAGACTATCTATCTATCTGTCTATCTGTCTATCTGTCTATCTATCTATCTATCTGTCTATCTATCTATCTGTCTGTCTGTCTGTCTGCTGTCTGTCTGTTTATTTATTTATTGTTTTTTTTCCTGCAGATATGCAGATTTGAAGTGTATCCACACCCAGCTGAATTCCTCCAAGGTGAATAAGATGGCGATGCTGTTGGAGGCTGTCGAGAGCAGCTATTTGCCTGCTTTCACCAACATGCAGCAGGATGTCCTTGCAGGTAATGACCTGATCTGTCCACCTGACAATATGGAGGGGTGGAAGGAGGGCGGCTCTCTGAGCTGTAGCACATGCTCGAGTGAATGTCTGATTTATATTGATTTCTTCATCTGCTTTTGAACAACCTATTTTGTGGTTGAACTGACTTTGATCACATCTTCGTTGCCAGCCCTGGAGGAGGCTAAGGACATCTGCACCTACCTGAAGCCCCTGCAGCGACTGTTTGAGGACATGGAGAGCGCTGAGTTTCCTGATGTCAGGGGTCAGATCGGCCCTTTGTTTCACACAGTGTGCCTGGTGTGGGCCAACTCCACATACTATAACACCCCAGCACGCCTCATCGTCCTGCTGCAGGAGACCTGCAACCTCCTCATACAGCAGGTCAACTGCACTCTTTTCTGTGTCGATCCTAAGAGCCTGTTTTTCTGTTGTTTTTTTGTGGGAACAATCTTTGCTGCTAAGTAGTCATTACTGTGGTGTTTCTGAGCTGCTCTTGTCAGAGATCACCTGTCAGTACACAGTGGGTGGGTGGAACTGTAATTTTTTTTCTTCCTCCTCTCTTTTCTCCTGTTGATGAAGTTTTATTGTCTGTGGGTGAATTTCTTTTCTCTAGTCTTCTCTGCCATTAAGCCTTTCCCTTCATCTAATTCTTTTAGTTCCTTTGTGTTCAGTTTTTGGGAGACGAGCCTCAGTTTTCGCTGCCAGAAATGTACAGTGTACAAGAAATCCTCCCCCAGGGAAAGACCTATCTGCCACCAGGGCCGGATTAACCCTCGAGGGGAGCCTGAGGCAAAATTGAGTTGTGGGCCTGTATTCCCTCCCCAAAAGTTTCTCTCACTCTCTGTGGAGTGTGTTTGCATCCTGTGGCGTTGAATTACCCACAGTGCACGTGGCAGACTGTTTACTTTGCCCAGAGACCGACTGGTGTTCTGGGAAACCATCCTGCCCAGGTTTGCTTGATTTCAGTTTGTAATGTTTGCAATATTTCCACCTGAAGGAATATTTACGATGTAAGCATAAAACCAAATGAAAGAATAAAAACACAGGGTCTCTGCAGATTAGGTTCAAATGCAGTATAAAGGTTTATTTGCTTTAATGCCAGGAGTTAGATAAGAGGATCAATATTGCTGTCATATCAGTCCATTAAGTGTATATAAACTAGAGACAGTTAGTTTTGTAGTGAAGTTGTGCTTTTTAAGGCCGTGAAGAACTGAAGCTATTCTTGACTTGGTGCAATGACTTACTGAAGTCACAATGAGCGTGCCAGGCAACCAGTGGACACGCCAGGAAATCACTGTGCTAAGAAATAGTTCCATCAACAGTGTAATTCACAGTCACAGCTCCTCATTTTTACATTTCTGTTTGTCCGTCTGTATCATCTCCTCTCATCTGTCATTGATTCTGTGAGTTGGATTAAAAGGCTGTCTTCAACTAAGCTGTTTAGAAAGGAGAACCACGTAAAAACTTCAAATATGTGCAATTTTTAGTGATGATACAAAAAACTAGAGTCTAAAGCTACAAGGAGGTATGGGGCCCCTACATTGATGAAGTGAGGCTTATTTATCTATAGCTGCCCTCTGTTGCTCTCCAACACCAGGCAGCGGGGTATCTGGTCCCAGAGGAGGTTCTGAAAGGAGACGTTTCAGAGAGTCTCCTGAAGGTGCAGACCAGCCTGGAGATCCTGCAGCTCTTCAGGAGCACCTACGAGGACCGCAGGGCCAATCTGAGCCAGTACCAGAGGAACGGGAGCTCGGTGAAGCCGTGGGACTTTTCCCCAATGTTGGTGTTCACTAGATTTGACCACTTTATTGACAGAGTCCAGACCATTAAGGTGAGTATGGGATTCATGACTGAAAAGATGCCAAATCAATGAGAAATGTCTGCGTTTTTGGTATGTAGATTGAGATGCCAAACTTTAAAATCGCCTCATATAAAAAAAATCGGTCCTGTGTTTAGTTTGATTTCGCTCCATCTTTCATCTGTTAATCCCTGTAGAACATCCTGCTGGCAGCTGCGGACCTGCTGAAGCTGGAGAAGTTGGAGATTGGAGGAGTCCGAGGCAGAGCCCTCAGTCACCAGGTCCAGCTGCTCCACCAAGAGTTCGTGGACACTTACAAAGTCCTCACAGAGAAGCCCTATGACTGCTTGGACCTCACCAACATGGTACTGAATCAGCTTCACTCGGTGCATGAAGGGAAAACGGGGCAGTAATATTGCAGAGTAGCTTTGAAGGTCAGCTCATTTTCACAAGGGTTTTATGAAATATGTGACACAGGCTACAAGCTCTGTCACTTTTACTCCTGAATACCTCTCAGTACGTGCTCTTTTTCGCTCTGCCTGGCAAACGCCTGGTCACTCCGGCGTTTGTGGAGCAAATTGTTTTTCTGCCCAAACAGACTTTTTTTTTTCAGTCCCATCTAGCTGCTTAACCAAGATGTTCCTGAGTTATAGCAAGAAAAGCAATTTACTTTGCTTGTAAGATCCAGTCAGTGCTCCCCGCTGGATGGCTTTGAGTCAGTGAGATGTGAAAGGGAATGTGCTGTGCCGGCTCTGCGTTAGCTCGCGCCGCTCTGTGTGGCGTTTCTGGCTGTCGGTCTAGTTGAGCTATCTGACCCGCAGGAGTACGAAGAAGATGTGAGGGAGTTCAAACGAAGGGTGGACGACACAGACCGACGACTAGGAGCCGTCTTCTGTCAGGCCTTTGAGGACGCCCCCGGCCTGGAGCACGCCTTCAAGGTCCCACATCTGAACCTCTCCCTGTTCCTCTCACACACACATATGTACATTCACACACATTTACTTATATTTGACTCTTCTGACGCCTGCAGGTCCTGGATATGTTCGGCAGCTTGCTGGAGCGCCCCCTGGTGGCCGCTGATGCTCTGGACAGATACCCTGTCCTTGTGTCCATGTTTGACAAAGAGCTGGACTGCTGTAAACTCCTTTACGACAAACACTTCCAAACTGCAGAGGAGCTGGGTGAGACTGCACTTTACAAAAAAACTTGTTCAATTCAATCCCTTTCACAGGAAGACGCATGAATTTCTGCAGGGCGCAATCATGGATGTTGAGGTTGGTTTTGAATGAATGTCCAGGTTCAGCTCAGAGATGCTCAGGCTTAATTTAAAAGAGTAAAGTTATTTAAACCAAACATCTTTCCACACTTGCCTCTAGTGGTATCGAAACAGAGAGATACAGGCTTCTGAGATTTCAGCCTCTAGAGGGGTGGCTCAAGAAATTTAATAACATTTACATTTAAGAATCAACTGCAAACAATGTCTTTGACAGAAATAAGGGATATCTATTCAGTGGAGCAAAAAAATATCATTGTGACTCATTTACAGGTGGTAAGATTTATTTTTTGCAATTTAGGTGAACAAACAAAATAAAAGTTTGAGGTAGGCCACAAGCTTCAAGGCCTCAAACATGAGCTACAATGTCTTCAGGTCGAACAGTGAACCTTTATTGCATCTCTGCTGTGAGCTCTCTAATAAAGACATGGACTGCCCCAAAATACTTTGAACAAATTAAGTTTGAGTGAGAAGGTGACTTTCATCTGTATCCAGCAGTGAAATCCTTCATAACGCCTCAAGGACACTCTGAAAGGGCACAGTGGTTGTTGTAGAGATTAAACATGGGATGATGTTGATTTTAAAACTTCTTAATTAAAAAGAGGGGGATCAAGAGAGATCCTTGAAATGTAAGTCATTTAAAAACCCTTCAAGCTCCTACACACCCATAGTCCACCCACACACTGTGTTTTCTCTTATGTTGTCTAATTAGACCTCTTGTCAGGACTGTGTGGGCGGGTAATTGGACTTGATGGACAGCTCCCTCACTGTCTTTTTAATTTTGCTACATCCGTGAGGGCGGGACAACTTACCCTGTTATTATTCTTATTGGTACATTGACTTTTCTGACACGTATGACTCCCAGCATAGCGTCACCCCACAGTGCAGGGTATTTAAGTCATGTAAAACACTGTGGATAACCTTCACACAGCGTGTTGACTAATCCAATAAATGCAGGGCTTTATAGCAAAGGATGCTACAGGGCCAAGACACGGATGGATTTACATTAGAGAGAAGAGTGAAAAATAGAGTAAATCTATGTAGAGTGATGGAGCTTTTGGACTTTTTTTACTTCTCCACTCCCCGTACAGATCAGATAGTGAAAAAGAAAAAAATGTCTTCACCATATCACCACCATTTAAACAGAGCTGCATGTGCCATTTATGACACACTCTACTCCGATGCAGCCCCCACTTTTTGATGAATGAATGATATGAAAATGAATAATATCTGCAATTCCTTGCTCAAACCTTTGCTGACTTTGTGGTAATTATATGTGTTATGATAAATAAGTAAGGCTTCGACCTCCTCAGGTTGGACTCCAGTGAATAAAAATATGCCGGCAGTAGCTGGAGGGTTGAGGTGGGCCCAGGAGCTACAGCAGCGCATCCAGACCCCCTTCTCCAAATTCAGACACATCTCCTACCCGTGAGTCTCCTCTCTTGTCTCCAGCAAGGCAGATTAAAAAATGAATTTCGGTGTGGTCATGCATTTCCAGCAGTCTCGGCATGAATTAATCGCTCTGTGGACTGTTTTAAAGCCCCCATAAAAATTATGTTTTGGAGTATTGGCCACTGGAAAGATATTGGACATAACCTTTGCATGGGCTGTAAAATTTCATCTTCTCTGCAGGTGCCTGGAGTCTGCAGAAGGAGCGAGGGTCATCCAGAAGTATGAGGAGATGATGCAACTGCTGGACAGGTGTGTGTGTGTGTGTGTGTGTGTGTGTGTGTGTGGATCCTATCTTGGTGTATTACACTATATGTCATCATTCTTATATGTATGTATTACTGAATAAAAGAAGAGAGAGGAGGGTTAAACAGAGCAGGCAGTGACAGAACAGGATGTCCTTGTTTATATACTAAATATCATGAAAGCCAATAACACGAATCAGATTTTAGCTCCTCTCTGTATGTTTTTTCCCTGTAATATCACGCCAGTGCTGTTTTTAAGCGGAACATTTGTGATTTTGTTAGTGGAGTGCCTAACATTTATGAAGCAGCCCCTGTGGAATAGCATGTGGACACGCAGGCTCTGGGCATGATTTATGTTCTCATTACTGCGGCGCTGCTCTGCAGATTATTTCACAGGACTCCCATAATCCCATATGCTCCGACACTTCTCACTGATGCCAAGTGAAAAATGGCCTTTTAGACCACATCCAACATCAAAACCTGCAAGATGAAGCATCCCATTGGGGGCGAAATGCTGTTTGTGTGGAATTAAACTGAGTTGTGAGAGAGTCAAAGGGAGAAAGAGACAGAGAGATCTTCTGTTTCTCTACTCTGAAGAAGCGTCTTCAAACAAAGATGACAAAGATCCTACACAGCATGTTCAGCCTCTTTTCGAGGTCACTTTAAGGATACGGCTTCATTTTGGTTGTCATGTTTGAATCATAACTCGTAAACTGTGATTTTGGGTGCTTTTGAATCAACATCACGTCATCACCGCAGATGTTGTGTTGTGACTTACTGTGTCGGACACACGGAGGATAAATACACTCAGCTGCGAGGATAGGTAATTAGCTATTATTCACACCCAGCTAAAACTAATTCAGTGTAATACAAGAGTCCTGCAATGAATCCTCCCTGAGCGTTACTGCCTGCATGGATGTAGGATTTATTGCTGGACGGTCGTATTAGACGGCATTAATTGCTGCTAGTTGTACACAAAATGAGTGTGGAGTGCAGCACATAGTAAACAGGGAGTGATTTCACTGACATCATGTAGGTCCAGGTGTGACAAGTGAGCAGAGGACCAATCAGCCAGAATAATTTAATAGGCATCCAGAATGATTTCTGCGTGGGCGTACGAGGCCTTCAGACCTGCGATAATAGACGTTTTCTCAGCAGACAATTGGCTCATCATTGCAGGAAAAGCGTAGCTAGTAACATTCAAGAGTGTGTCATATTCAGGTGAGCTTATTCCAGGGCTGTGATATTTTGCACTGTAGCTCACAGACATGGCTGACTGCCACACTTGAATGAAACGGAGCCAGTCATTAACTTGAAATGTGTTTCACATGTGATCAGAGGCCCTGTCAGAGGCCCCCATTGTCTTAAAATATTCGCACGAGCCATTTTCATGGGCTCCTACACACCTTTGGACACTTCAGTACCCTTTTGCTTGTGACTTTCCTCGTATGACAAGTCAAACTGGCTGCATGGTTGAATGACATTTAATAAGCATTTGGTAAATTTGCAAAAAGAGGCTAAAGGGTTTCATAGAGATACAAAGTCATTATCAGTTGTCAATACAAGTAATATTATTCTGATGAGTATAAAGCCAGCTTTTCTTTGAGCCTCCTTCAGTCGTTCTGATGTTTTTGTTTGTAGACTGGTGCAGTCTGTATTTTGCTTATCGCCCTTCATCCTTCATTCTTGTCTTAAAATTCAGACCGACTTTAACGCTTTCATATCCCCGATCAGCGCAGAATAATGGCTGAATCGGTTGTTCCAGTACAGTATCTCAAAATGAAAAAAATTATTGTCAGGTCATAAAGGTTATATTATGAAAGAAAGCTATCAAACATTGGCATGGTAAACAATTGTCAAAGGCAAAATCAAAAGTATTAAATATTAGTATTGATTTTCTCAAGTTGTCAAGCATGTTTTTGGATGAGAAATGATTGGTCAGGCTTTTTTTTATGAGTTTACACTTTATATATGAAATATTTGACCTATTGATTGAGAAAACAGTTCATAGATCAATCAGTGACAGCAATTTTCATGTTGCAGGTCTTTACACTAGTCATTAACATTTAAATCATCTGTAGTCAGGTCAGTCAGTTCAAGTCCTCACATGTATGGTAATATAAAAGTGTGTGTGTGTGTGTGTGTGCGTGCGCACTGTACCCAGAAGTATGCGAATAAGTCTTTTGTGAATGAGATGCACGTCATTTTGTGCACACACAGACACTTACACCCCTCCCAACGCCCATTCTTTATGCTTCACACACTTCATATCACTCCTTCACTTTATGTCCCCCCACCCAGAGTAATGGAATGATGAACAACAGCAGTTCTTTGCCCTCAATTTACTCCCATCAGAAATTAGAGCGCTTGTTATGCTGTAATAATCATTGGCGCTGCCTCCGATGAACGCCACCATTATTATACATATTCCAGTCAGGAACAGGACGGGCATGCTCACTCATTACCCCCACAGACAAAATGCAGCGTGATTTATGGCCGCGACCGAGGCATTTGATTGCCTCTGCGTCTGCGGTGCCACTATCAGGAAATGAAGCTCACAGCAGAAATCCAATAAGGAGCACACAGTGTGCACTGAAGTTCTCATCATAATCGTGGCTATTTACAGATTGATATAGCTGTACAGAGCCCTGACATATTCTCTGTTCCCAGCCAGATGAATCAGCGTTTATCCTCATATTACCCCCCCCCACGCCTACATCTAACCCTCCTTCACCGCTACCTCTGCGCTGCCCCTCTTGTCTGCTTGATACAGACGAGCGAATCACGCTGCTCATTCTGTTTACAACCTCAGAGGATTGAGAAAATGGCTCAATCATATGCCTTTTAGTCGCTTGTTTTGTTGCTTATGTTAATTTCTGTAATGTGAGCCGTTTTCACGCTGAAATAAAAGCCTTGGCACTTTTAATAGGAATATTAAACAATGTTAGACCCTGGCGGCAAAGGTCCGAATTGTTTTTCTGTAGATAATAACTTGTGTTTGATTGCGAGCGCAGATTGAGTTCTTTGTGTTTGCCATCCCAGATACTCCAGCAGACTGTACGAGGCGTGGACGGAGACGGTGGGCGAGCGCTCTCAGTACAACCTCAGCCTGCCTTTAATCAGCAGAGACCCGGACACTCAGCTGATCTCAGTCAACTTCAACCCGCAGGTTTGCTAGAAAAGCTGATCCAAGCCGTGCTCCATGTGTCACTGCCTGTAATCCTCACGCTCCAAATAAACTGTGGACAGGATCTGAGTCATTTATCAGAGTGGTGATATAATGAATATCTCCCACTGAGTGTCACAGATATACTGGCAGCTACATAAGAGACCATAAATCAGGAAATAAAGTTGTGTTTTTTCTCGCCACATTCGTCTTTTTAATTAGTTGGGTTAGCGTTTCACTGTCAGTCATTTAAAGGCAGCAGTGCTGGGTCTCATTCCTTGATAGAACTGCTAACCTACATTTAATTAAAGTGAGTTTTAAGTTTATTACACCAACAGTCTAATACCAAATATTTGTTTCTTCAAAATCTTGATTACTGTCAAAATGGTCTCAAGAGTAAAGACTTTTGGCCAAAACACTACCAATTAATAAAAACTGAAACTCTAATGTGATGATCCAAATGTCTTAATTTGTTTTCAAGTGCTTTTGATTTCCCCTTTGACTTCTTCCTAGCTGGCGTCAGTGCTGAGGGAGGTGAAGTACTTGGAGGCTAGACAGACCGAGGTCATACCTGAAACTGCAGTGCAGATCTACACCACCAGGGGGCAGCTGTGGCAGTATGTGGCCAACCTGGAGCTCACCGTGGGCCGATACAACAAGGTTGGCTTAGTTTGGCAAAAAACAGGGAAGATGGGGAAATAAAGGATACATGCATCAGCTGCTGTTCATGTAGCATTGTGACACTGGTATAATGATCATGGTGACCGATCAGAATGTGTTGGTATTTGTGTTTTATTTTGTGTTTGTGGTAGTATGATACCACACCAGGAGTTGTGACCGTTGATGACACATGTAATATAATATTTGTTAATCAGAGAGGAGACAGAAAAGGTAGTGAAAGAATTGGCGGGCCATGTTAGGTCAATTAGATAGAAGATTGTTACATTATCATCTTTAAATCACCATTGCTGTGCATATGGAGTGGTAGCAAGCAGGGCCTTTATTCTCAAATTATGCTCACAAGGATGTGCATTGTGTGTAGTTTAGTGTTTGGTTAAAGATTTAAATGAAAGAATTAGTACATAAAATATGCCTCCCTTTGCCACAGACACATATATTGTTGGTTTTAATGGGAGGTGGACAGCGGGGCAAAATGGTAATTTCAATAATGTAACATAAAACAATGGAAGAGCAGTCAGTGATGTAATTAACTCTGCCTCACAGAGGACAGCTCCCACAAAGCTCATCCACACGTATCACAGCTACTTCAGTGAGATGACTGCATTAAAAAACACAGCATTTCATTACTTCAGGTAGCTAAAAGTTCAAGTCCAATTAAGTCATGTCAACATGGCAACATGGCACTGGTCCAAAATCAGTGACTTTAATGAGGAAGATGTCCCGTCCTGATGCTTCGGGCTTCGAGGCCACACAGAGGTCATATTAAAATATATGATATGTCTGTACACACTTAACAGGAGCTGGCAGTCACATCACATCCGTCTCTGTGTCTCTTTCCTCTCTCACACTGGCTGCAGGTGATGCACTGTGTGCTCGACGTGGAGCATCCTCTGGTTCGGGGCCAGCTCAGGGACATCGACGCTCAGCTCCAAAAAGCAGAGGAGAGTCTGAACTGGAACAGCCAAGGTCAGGAAACTAACTGAGGCTTTGGTCTGAAGGACTGAAACGTTTGACATTTTCTGCTGTCAGCACAAATGAATACATACATATGTTCATTTAGCTCTCGCAGAATCCAGCCAGGGAAAAAGCTTAAGAGACCAGCTTTTTAATTATTTGTGTTTGAGATTTCTGTCTCCACCTCAGCATAATGAAGATGAAAGGATCTTCACTTGTGAGTCACAGCATCATGGTTTAGGTTTAGCTTGATTATGATCACATATAATCATGCTGGGTATAATTATAGGGAAATGCATGAAAGAAAACTCTTCAATGGACCTTCTAAAGAAATAGCCCTTTATAAAAGAAAACATTTTGACAGGGTATCTCACTCTGGATTAAAGAAACACTTTGACATTTCAAGAAATATATTTTTTTTGTTTTCTCTCTGAGTGTAAGATGACAAAATCAATATCAATCTCATGTCTGAACGTCAGGTACACAAAGAGTGGAAACAAAATAGAAAGCTTTAGAAGTGCTACCAGCACCTCAGTAACACACTCCTGACAGCAGACTCTCAGTGGCTTACTTTATAGTAAGCACTAAAGTGAGATTTTATGAATCACTGAGACACTTACCAATCATTGTATTTTTTGCTGTTGAACCACTATAATCAAATATAACAGAGTGCACTGTGAGATGTATCTGTTTCCACTGTGGAAATGTTTGCTCTACATAGGGCGAGTAAGTGGCTGAAATGTTATATAGTGCTTTTATCCAAAGCGCTGTACAATTTGCCCTTCTTTCACCCATTCTAACACACACTCACACTACATGGAAGTGTCTGACCTGGCAGTGGGGAGCAGTGTGGGGCTCGGTGAAATCTGGAGCTGGGTACTGAACCACAGGCCTTGTTATTAGTGAGGGCGCGCTCTGCCTCACAGGCTCGTCATCACCCCGAGGATTCCAGGGAGGCTGTTATTCTGCGTGTACACTGACCTTATCCGAGACTCGCACTCACTGACTGTATCTGGCACCCCGTGCTGCACCTGGAGATGAAGTGCGGGGTGGATGAATACACTGTTGTTCGTCAAGAAATAGTTCCAGCACGTAACCATACCCGTTAAAAATGAAATATTTCGACTTTTTGTGCAGATTAAAAAGAAGGGCTGTAATGTGTTGATTAGTCAGTTTTAGAAATGTTTGATGGTGTATTTTTGAACCTACCAGGCTAGCTGTCTCCCCTGCTTCCAGTTATTATGCTAAGCAAGGCAAATCACCTCTTAACACAGGCCTGAGACTGAAATGAGTCTTTTTATCACCCTCCAGAAAAGAGTAGGAGAGAGTAAAACTACTGAACTCCTGTATTACTAGTGATGATCTATTTCATTGTTATCTTAATGCGGTCAGCTATAGATTAAATACAGTTTTTATACTCTTTCTGTGGCTTAAGTTTTAGTGTCTGTCACTGCTGGTGTGCAGTTCACAAGCATGTCACCGTGTGCTGCATAGTTTTATTTGGGAAAGCAAATGCAAAAGTTCTGTGAATAAAACTGTATATACTGTATTTATGTGCAGTATATACAGTATTTCTGCTTGCTTTATGATCCTATATGAAGTAAAAAACAGCAATACATAGTGGTCAGACAGATGTTTATTTGTATGACAGTTCACAGGCTGTTACAGAAACACTCTCATTCTCCGTCTCGTTCCTGCTGTTTGCTTCACCCCTTTTTGTTTGTCAGGCAGAGCAGGCTGCTCTGAGCTGTGACATGAACAGAGAGGCTTTGCATTTTGGAAAAAAAACACATATAAAATAAGAGTCGGAGAGGTGTTCAATCACTGATAAGCTTTGCTTGACACTCTGCTGGCAGGCATGTTGTTAGTTTCTTCGACTTCAGGATTCCCAGAAGAACGGAGCAGAAATGAGAAGAGTGTTTACGGTACAAGCTGATGCACTCGACTGTCTGAGGGGATAAACTCACAGTCCCCTTGCATAACATATAGTGGATACACATTTATCTGCTTGATGTTGTGGTGTGTGTGTGTGAGTGTGTGTGTGTGTGTGTGTGTGTGTGTGTGTGTGTGTGTGTGTGCATCCTGGATTCTTGTGAGCTTGTGGGGATTTTTGCTGTAGATTTATTTGGTGACAGTGCATAGGTCTGTGATTTCCCCTCTTCTTCTGGCCCCGACAAGCATTCAGTGAAAACTGTATCAGCAGAGAAGTTCCCACCTGTAGAGAAACATTGCAGTCATTCCATCTTACAGCTCGTGTTCAGGTGTATGTTATCACCATGACCATGTTCTCTGTGTACTCCTAAAAATGGGAACATAGGTTTTTCCTCTAAATTGCCCAGTTCTCAGTATAAAGTCTGTCACTTGATGTTCTGTGCTGCTCTTTGTTAGATAAGCTCACTGCTCACACTGCACTAAAGACCTGATCCTGACAGGAGCTTGCAGTCAGGCTGTGGGGTGACACTACTGGGGCTGATGCTGCTTGTTGTCATATCAACTGAGAAAGCTAACACCTATTCTGTGACTACACCCTGAAATAAAAATGAAACTGATGATTATAGACTGAACAACACTGGATTAAAGGCCTGTGAGTGTAGGATGTCCAGTGACCATATATCAGCCAATACTATAGAAACTCTACATGGAAGTACAGTATCCTTATGTTGGTAACTATACATCCATTTATAGTTTCCAAGTTTTCTGCTGCCCAAGACATTTTACAGTTAAAAACAATTTTTTTCTAACTTTGGTTTCTCTGTTGATATATATATTTGTGTTAAACTAAGACACCCTTAACTATAAGTTAATAATAAAAGAGGACCTTGACCTTGTAATCTGAAACTGGACATTTTGTTGTTTCCATCACACACTCACACACCTTCTCTCTTTATTGACCTCTGACCGCCCATCTCTATCCTCCCTATAGACATCTGGCTGTGTATCCAGGAGATGCGGGACTCGGTCTGTGACCTGGAGAGCCGACTCCAGAGGAGCAAAGACAACGTGGAGGAGATGCTGAGCTGCATGAGGTCCTGGGCCAGCCCCATGTTTGACAGGAAGGAGGGCAAAAAAGACACACTGCTCAGTCTGGAGGACAGGGCCGAGAGGCTGGACAGGTTTTACAGCCTGATACGCTCCTCTGGAGAGAAACTCCACTTCCTGCTGAAGGTGGCTGAAAAAGTTTTTTTCCTCCTGGTTGTGTAACTTAATGAACTGTCTTTAAGTTGAGCTCTTGTGTCATTGTTTTATGAGGGTTATTATGAAGTCAGCAGTGTCGTCGTTGTCAAATGCGGCAGACGGGATGAATCAGTGTCGCACTTTGTTTCTTAGAACAACCTGGAGCTGTTCAGAGCCGAGCCGAGCTCCGAGGAGTGGAGGGCCTACGTGGAGTACATCGACGACATGGTCATAGACGGATTCTTCAACAGCATCGAGTGCTCTCTCAAGTTCTTCCTGGATAACACTGGTAGGACGTTCATGACTCTTGCCCTTCCTTCCTGTAGTTCTGTAGTGATGTTCGCAGTGTTACTACTGTCGTCTTAAAGCCAGAATGTGTGTAAATGTAATATTCAAGAACTCAGCACAGCAAAGCAAAAACATCATCCTGCAGCCAGCGCCGACTTGGACAGCCTCTGAGCAGCACATCCTCGGGGGGGGTGATGTCAGTTGGGTGCCCGCCTGTATTGGCTGCGGACATGAAATAGGTCTGGACTTGCTTGCTGGCATGAGTTTTGTCAACCAGTTTAGATGGACTGGGATGTGGTTCAAGACGTGGTGGATTATTGCCAGACTGCTGCTATGTCCTGTTCTTCTCCTCCTCCTTATTCTACACAGTCTTTCGCTTCTACGTCTTCTTCTTCATTCTCTCCTCCCTGTGTGGGTTCAAATAGTCGTTTATGATCAGGAAGGTTTTGAACTTTGAACTGAACTGACCTGGAAGTGCTAACAACATGACCTTCTACAGGAGAGCTCTTCAGTACTTTCCCTCTTACACTGTTTTGTTTAGCCTGAAAAACACAAGACCATCTGTTGAGAAACATAATTTCATACAGTAATCATTTTGTTACTCATCTGGAGATATTTACTACAACC
>JBAJHX010000024.1:12073024-12083907 GCA_037176925.1 Amniataba percoides | reverse complement strand
AGGGTGGACGGCCGCAGCATGAAGAGTGCCTTGCTCAACATCATCAAAAAGTGGAGCTTCATGTTCAAACAGCACCTTATCGACCACGTGACTAACAGGTGAAACACAGTTTCATCGATATTCTGTTGGTTTTGCTGCTACATTCTTAATAATGTAGTCAGGAAGCTCATTGTGGCTAACGTTAACAAATTGATCGCTGAGTAAGTCAGTTTGCTGATCTAATGCTTCTTCTGTACACTGAGCTGCAATGAGTGTATTCTTTGACAGGCTGTTGACTGTGTCACTGAAGAGGCCTGTTTTGCAGTCAGTGGTACAAATACACCTCATGAACTGTGTTCATTTATTATCTGCTTAGCAACTGTACCACCTGTTATATAACATTTATATTTCTTTATATGCCTTTATATCCTTACATTTATGTTTCAGTATTGAAATCTTAATGACTTGTAAAAGGCACCTGTTAAAGTGCATATGAAGATATACCATGTGGACATTAACTCCAAATCATAGTTATCTCCACAGTGGAGCAGATGAACCTTGTTAAATGAGTGATGAGTCTTCAAGGCACTCAAATGCCCCTTTAATGAGTCTCCCTTTAATGATCATCTCACCCCAGTCTGTCAGATCTGGAGACGTTTATCAGTGTGGCCGAGGTGGGCCTGAGCCAGCAGGTTGAGGAGGGTGACTACGGTGGCCTGGTGGGGGTCATGGGTCACCTGCTGGCTGTTAAAGAAAGACAGAGTGCCACAGACGCCATGTTCGAGCCCCTGCAGCAGACCATCGCTCTGCTGAAGGTTTATGAGCAGGAGCTGCCCAGTGTGGTCTACAAACAGTTAGAGGCAAGTCGCCTCACATGACTTTTTTTTTTTTACTGATTCTGACTGTTTCTCTCGGCTGACACGGAGCCATTCCTCTTACTTTTTCTTTGAGTCTTCCAATCGCCCATCTCTGTTCTGCACTCTTCCCCGTGGCAATTCATCATCTGTCACTCCCGCCTGCCTCGCTCTTATCTCCTCCTCTGTATCCCCCCCCCCCTTCTCTCTCGCCCTATCTATCTGCTCATCTATCTGTTTTATCTGCAGGAGTTGCCAGAAAAGTGGAACAACGTGAGAAAGCACGCGGCGTTGGTCAAGCAGCAGGTAGCGCCCCTGCAGGCCATCGAGGTGGCCGGCCTGCGTCGAAAGTGCGCCTCGTTCGACGTGGAGCAGCACACCTTCAGAGAGCACTTCCGCACCAACGGGCCCTTCAGGTCGACTCAGTATTGGCTTTTTTTTTTGCTTCAAAGAGTTCACCTTTACACACATGTATCATTTATAAGCAGTATATAAACTCTTAATAAATAGTTTATCACACACTATAGCGTATATAAAAGAAATATACAAGGACAATTACCTTTATTAATGTATTTTTCAACAACCACAACTTTGTGTATGAAGAATTCTGAAGCCGATGATACTCTACAACATAGCTGGAGTCATAATTAAAGATGTAAGACTACTACAGTATTTCTGAGCCGTATTATAGAGGCAGGTAGAAATCTAATATTACCAGTTGATTCGAGTGCTCCACAGTCAGTCAGCTACAGAAGCGGCTGTGTAGTTTCCTTGGTGAGTAAGTTGAGCGAGCACCTTTGAAAAGATAAGAGTGTCACCTTTCTGCCTTCTCACTTGATATTGAGAAGTGTTAGAGAAGTGTTATCTCGAGGCTCTCACATCCGACAAGGCTAATTGAATCTTAACATAATGATAATTAATTCATAGGTGGAGATGCTTCGTCATAATGTCTAATTGTCAGATTAGTTATGTGTGTAATTGGTCTCTTAATAACCTGGTGATTATTTTCCCATTAATGTCATGGAAGTCATTGGTAATTGTCACAGTGTGCAGTTAGCGCTGGAGACTCTGGTCTGGTTATGTTGCGGCCAAGTCAGGCTTGGCAAACCTGCAGCCCTTCATTAGCTAAACACAGCCTGATTTACACTGGGCTTGTGGAAATGTGTGTGTGTTTTCTGATGGGTGCCTGTGTGTTCAGGTTTGACAGCGAGAGCCCCTACCAGATGTTGGACGCGTTCCACCAGCAGATCCAGGAGCGGGAAGCGGTGATGGCCTCCCTGGTGGAGTCTGCCAGCCTGTTCGAGGTCACCGTCTCAGAGTACAAACAGCTCCGACAATGCAGGTAAAGCCCAAAGCTGAGGGGAGAAAATACCACAAGCCCGTGCCAAATTTGAAACTAATGAGCCGTTACAGCCGAGGCGCTCTTTTACATTCACAGCACTAATTTTCATGCTGGTTTTAATACACTTTGTCCACCCTCCTTCATTCCCGAGGCGCGAGGTGGGCCTGCTGAAGGAGCTGTGGGACACGATCACCGTGGTGGAATCCAGCATGGCGGCGTGGAGGACCACTCCCTGGAGAGAGATCCACGTGGAGGACATGGAGCTGGAGTGCAAACGCTTCTCTAAAGACATACGAGGGCTGGATAAAGAGGTGAGGCAGGAGAAGGAGGGGAAGGTGGGATAGCTCAGGAAATGTGATGTTGCTCTGAGGTTGCGTGCGTGGGAGGCCGTTAAAAGGTGGGTAGAAAAATGCTTTTTGAAAAACTGAGATGAAAAAAGTAGCTTCTTTGCAATTGAATTTGTGGTTATCATAACCTTAGTAAGTGAGCAGTGCAGTCTTGCTGGGAAGCACTTGACTTTTAAATTCATGAATGCCAACTTTACTGGAATAAATACAACTGATGCTGCAGCTTCAAACTCCCTCATCTCTGTTTAAAGCCTTTGCACTGATTTTTGGCCTCTGTCTGTGATAGGTTAGAGCGTGGGAGGCCTTCACAGGTTTGGACAGCAGGGTGAAGAACCTGCTGGTCTCCCTGCGGGCCGTGGCAGAGCTCCAGAACCCGGCCATACGAGCCCGACACTGGCATCAGCTGATGGCTGCTACTGGAGTCCGCTTCACCATGGACCAGGTTCCTAACTTCTTCTATAGATGAGCAGTGAGAATGTACCACTGATACAGCTCTGTTCATCATTGAATGTTTCCATATGATGGTGTAGATTTACGAGCTGATCATTTGCTGCAGTTTTTATTTTTAATATCTAAAATAAGCAGTAGTGTTAACAACAACGTGCCAATAACTTAAGAACAAACTTTAAGAGGGAATGCACACGAGGCAGTTTTGTCCACTTATTTTCTTATTTTCATTCCTCTGCATCCTCACTGGGCTGTTTTGCACTGTTTGTACTTCTCCAGCGTTTTAGTTTGTACAAAAATGTATTACAGAGACTAAATCGACCTTAAAGAACTCACTGACTCGCTCCCAGCAGGTTACAGATTCTCCACAGTAGGGAGCTGTTAGTCAGTTTAGTTAGTTTACCTGCTAACCTGCATCACCAATAGGAAAGGAAAGCCAGAGTGGCACATCTGAAGGCTGCCGCAGTAGGATCCCTTACATGCCCCATCACTTTTGAGGGTGTTTCACCAAAACAGTAAAGCAGATGGCAATTTTTTATCTTTATACTCTTGCAATGAAATTAAAAATCAATGTTGCAGTTTTCAAATGTTATACTGTTGGACTGCTTTAAAGTACAATATACCAGATCCAGTATACTGTAAACTATAGACAGAAATTATAGTTCATGTTACTATTCAATGCACTAGCTTGGGCTGAATGATGACTCATTTTTAAGTCATGCACATCAAATCATATTAAATTGGTTCAAATATACTTAGCTGAGACTGATTAATGTAAAATATTTGAGTTGGCTGAAGAAGAAAGCAGCTCCAGTCTGTTGTTGTTCTGTCTTAGGTGTTCTCACTGTCTGCTCTGCTATCTGATGTGATGGTGCTTTGTGCAAACACATCTTGTTTGATACTATGTAGACAACAAACACCGGCCTGGAGTTAATGAATTATTAATAATGAGCATTAACTAATTGCAGTTTATGTCGTAACAATGGTCAGAAAAGTTGCAATTAAATATTTCCTCGATAAATTAAACCCACTCGGTTATAGGCGACACATCCTCTGCGGTCTGAGTATAATGGCTGGTTTCCACCGCCTCACATTAATGACACTGTGTTACCTCGTTAAACTCAAACCGGCAATCACAGCCGCCGCTCATCATCATGTTATATAATGTAGCTCGTATGAGTTGTGGGTGAAATACTAATGTGAGTGTCTGCGAGCAGGAGACAACTCTGGCTGACCTGCTGCAGCTGAAGCTGCACTGCTTCGAAGAGGAGGTGAGAGGGATCGTCGACAAGGCTGTTAAAGAGATGGGGATGGAGAAAGTCCTCTCTGAGCTCAACTCCACATGGACAGGTACGGGAAGGGGACACCTCGTTGTTACCATGCTGTCCTTTGGTCTGCGGTGGCGCTCTGGCTTCCTTTCATTGTGGGAGTTCTCCGTCCTGTCAGCCAGAGTTTATGACCTATTGATGAAGCGTATTGATCCCGTCCAGGTATGCAGTTCCAGTATGAGTCCCACCACCGGACCCAGGTGCCTCTGCTGCGCACAGACGAGGAGCTGATCGAGACGTTGGAGGACAACCAGGTGCAGCTGCAGAACCTCATGTCATCCAAGTACATCGCCCACTTCCTGGACGAAGTGTCGTCGTGGCAGAGCAAGCTGTCGGTGGCCGACTCCGTCATCTCAATCTGGTTCGAGGTGCAGCGGACGTGGACCCACCTGGAGAGCATCTTCATCGGCTCAGAGGACATCCGCTCGCAGCTGCCTGAGGTTAAACACAGGACAGACAGAATCACACACACACACACACACACACACACACACACACACAGAGTTAATTACAGCTCTACAGGTGTACATCACTGACAAGCTCATATGCATGCAGGCCTTAACCTGCTCCCTTGTCACTGCCATATGAACCCAGATAGCATGACTGTTATAGCAGTTAATTAAGAATGTGTTCGTTTGCTCATACTCTTAGTTTAGGAGCTGAGATTACACAGCTTTTTAATTGCTCCCGCAGTGTTCGTGCTGTGCTTAAACCCAGATGTTTGCTATTAAACCTCTGATTCTCCCCTCTCTCTCTTTTGGGAACCTAAATCCCCTGGCTGGGCTCCCCTGTGAAATCCTTTGCAGGACTCCAGGCGCTTCGAGGGGATTGATGCTGATTTCAAAGAGCTGGCAAACGCAGTGCATCAAACGCCCAACGTGGTGGAGGCCACCAATAAACCGGGCCTGTTTGGTAAACTGGAGGACATCCAGAGCAGGTGAGAGTTCTGCTCTGTTTCTGCTCCTTACGGCTGTTATCACTTATCAGCAGTCTTGTACAGTCTTGTACAGTCAGGATACATATGTCTCACACATGGCCGCACACACACACACACACACACACACACACACATACACACACAGACACACACCTGACCTGTATTTCTCTGCAGGCTGTCTCTATGTGAGAAAGCTCTGGCAGAATACCTGGACACCAAACGTCTGGCCTTCCCGAGATTTTACTTCATCTCCTCCGCTGACCTGCTGGACATCCTGTCTAATGGGACCAACCCACACCAGGTGGCTCTCCTCATTTTGGCCTGTAGCAGTGAATTTTATGCTTCAGTCTCCTCAGAGTCAGAAAAAAAGTTTTGCACCATGCATAGCACTTTGTACAAGCGTGCTTTTTAACAGTTTCCTAAAACCGTGTTCGATAGCACCATTTAACTCTCCTCTCAAGTGCTGTTGACTTTTGCAGTACTCGCAGTGTCCACACAGGGGCAATGTCGCTCATAGTTTTGCGTCCTGCTCCATCCTCCGTCACCAGGACATTGTCTTATGCATTTCCACCTTGGAGAAATAAATCACTGTTAAGCACAACTTGCCACTAACTCTCTCTAAGAAGAAGTTAGCAGGCATGCTGCAGAACATGGGTCCCGCCCTTCTATAAATGATTCTGAAAAACAGTAATGAATCGTTATTTATTTGCGCGGCGGCGAGCAAAAGAGAACGAGCACCAGTCACGCCATGAGCTGAGTGTAAATTGAGCTGAATGTGTGTTTGTTTGCTCAGGTCCAGAAGCATCTGTCTAAGCTGTTTGACAACATGGCTAAGATGCAATTTGAAGCAGATGGAGAGGGGAATCCTTCTAAGACTGGTCTGGGCATGTACAGCAAAGAGGAGGAGTATGTCCCCTTTAATCAGCCCTGTGACTGCACCGGTCAGGTAAAATACCCCCGCGATCTTTTATTCATGTTTCTTAAATTGTGGTGCCATAACTTCTGTGGGCTGAGCTAAATGTTAAAGACAATGATTGTCTTCATTAGACGTACTGCTGACAGTGACACTACGGCTGTCTGTAGATGAAGGTGATAGATGAGGAAGTTCACTCACCTGCCCTTTTCTGTAATGGAAGGAAATGTATATCAAATATAGATATCACAATAAAGGAGGCAAATGAAATTGAGCCTGTCATTGTCCCTGGGGTTTTTGCATATCAAAGCTCATAAATCCATTAATTTTCCATTACATGCCATAGTATTTGCCTGACTCCACTTCCACTCTAATGCTTATTAATGACCTCATTAGGGTCCATTGATAAGAGAACCCATTGGGCTCACGTGGCAGACAGTGCAATGTTTGCCTACATTTGTATTCATATTCATATTTTTGTATGTTTTTTTTTTTGTGTCAGGTGGAGATGTGGCTGAACCGGGTGCTGGACACCATGCGCTCCACGGTTCGACATGAGATGACCGAGGCTGTGACGGCCTACGAGGACAAACCCAGGGAGCAGTGGCTGTTTGACTATCCGGCTCAGGTAAAAAGCCTCAGTGGGATGTATATAAAGATTTAACTGACAACGCTCCCTTCTGGGATTTTTTCCCCTTCACCTTATCCAACATCTGATGGATTGGTACCGTAATTATGTCTGTGCCTCTCATAGATGTTTGAGTCCAGTGCACACACTCACTAATGCTTTACATGCACGGCTTGCAGTCAGACTCTGTTCAGCAGTGAGAGGCAGTGTGGTAGTGTGAATAAATATGGCTGCGTGTCTGTGATAATGGAATATGGATCTTGTCCTTACCTGGAAATGCTTATGGTTTTAATCAAGTATTTGATGCTCTGAATGGCAAAATATATTCCTGTCTTCACTGTGTGAGTGGTGTTTACTTTATAAAATCAAGGGTAAAAAAAGATTTTACTGCTGAATTACTGTTTAAGTTACCAACAGAGGACATAGTCAGTCTTTTAATAATCTTTTAAATATGCTGTATATAAACAACTATTGGAAAAACACATTGATCATTACTGAAGTCAGGTTTTAATCACATGTGAAATAAAATGTTACTGTGGAGGGCAAGATTTACAAAGAAAAATGCACTGAAAACGTGTGTATTCAATCTGCTTGTATCAGCGGCTGATTTTCTAAGGCAGCAGCTCAATACACAGTCGGCCTCCAAACTGATCCTGGTGCTGCCCTCCAGATGCACTCCGATGGTGAGGCAGAGCTCAGTGTGGTTCAGAGGTGGGATTTCTCTGAGATCACTCAGCTCAGAAAAGAAATAACATGGTGAACTTGACTTTTATTTACTTTGGCCAACTCCGCCTGAGATCAAATGTTACTGTAACTCAAAATATTACGAATCAAATTAGGATATTATGATCTTTAGCCTTATCTAATGGTGGTGATATGGATGTTAATGTGTAGGTAAATACAGGCAAACACACACACAAACAGAAAATAAAGAAGTTTAGTTAGAAATTAAATTCAGGTTTGTTTAAGTCTAAAGTGTGCCTCATTTCCTTTATGAATCTTACCTGTGTTCATTTGTGAGCTGGCACTTAAGTCTGTGAGCTGTCAGTCTCTGTGCAGCTGAAGCTTCAACTGCATTGACCAAATATGGACAGGTGAGGTGGTAGTGCTGTCCAGATGAGTCCCAGTAACGCATTAACGTCACATACATGAACGTGTCGACTTTTTCTGCAGCTCAGGGCGTCGCTCATGTGGCTCGTGGCAGCTGGACTGTAGAGGACAGTTTCAGATGTTCTTCTGTTTTCTTAACATTAGCCTCACAGCAGTTATTTTTAAATTCCCTGCCCATTAGCAGCCACACCATCTAAAACCTGCTCAGCTCATCTAGTGTTCTTTGAAGCTGACTTTTCTGACCGGTCAGCAAAAACAGCCACGCTCGACAAAAATTCAAACTTTCTCATCTTTCGCATCTCAATCCAAATTTTCCCACTTACGGAGAGAAAGAGAAAACTCTAGTTTCTACAGACAAAGGGTTGCCAGTTTTAATGCGTGGAACATATGGGCATATGCATATTCATTATCAGATCTATTTATTGGCTCAGTTCATACATTTGTTTCATATTTAGATGCCGTCTTATTTCAAATTTGGATACAAGTAAACAGACAGAAGATCTGAGTAGCCTCGCATACAGGGACCCACCTACACTAATAGTTTTCCACAGAATCTGCATGTGAGTCCTCTCATTGCCTCTGATTCAGGTGGCGCTGACCTGCACTCAGATCTGGTGGACGTCTGACGTCGGCATGGCGTTCGCCCGCCTGGAGGAGGGCTATGACAACGCCTTGAAGGAGTACTACAAGAAACAGGTGTCCCAACTCAACACCCTCATCTCCATGCTGGTGGGGCAGCTCACGCCGGGCGACCGGCAGAAGGTCATGACAATCTGCACCATCGACGTCCACGCCAGAGACGTAGTGGCCAAGATGATCGCTCAGAAGGTGAGGTGGGGCATTAATCTGGACTGTACTGCAAAAATTCGTATGCAGACAGCGTGATTGCTGCTGTTTTTTCTGAGAGGCTATTACCAGTGAGAAATGCACTCAAGATATTCAAGCAAGGTGTGTCATTACCATAATTAGAGGGTTGGAAAAGCGCAGATTATTTCTGGCTTTACTTCAAGCCCTGGCACTCTCTGTTTAACTCCTTTTCTTCTTTTTTTCAGGTGGAGAATTCTCAGGCCTTCGTGTGGCTCTCCCAGCTGAGGCACCGCTGGGACGAGAAGCAGAAGCATTGTTTTGCCAACATTTGCGATGCCCAGTTTCCCTACTCCTACGAATACCTGGGCAACACGCCACGATTAGTCATCACTCCTCTAACGGACAGGTAGGCAGGTGTCTTTCTTGTTCAGAATGAGAGCCAACAAACATCATGACTGCTTGTCAGCAGACTGATGGGTGAAGCTATTGACCGTTCATTGAGACAATGGCTCCTTGGGTCCTTGATTTCAGACAGATGTAGACTGAAGGAGGTTTCTCATTTCCAACTGTCACTTCTGGACCTTGGTGAAACTGTCAGTGGTTTAGAACAGGGCCGACTTCTTAATGTTGGTCTTATCTGACTGGTTTTATAACTAGACCCCCCTAACTGGGGTCTTACACATGCACTCGATAGCTAATGAAATGTTTCTGTGCCTTGGACATAATTGCGTTGCATCTTGTATTGGCAGGTAAACAGATAAACAGTGTTCAGTCCATGCCTTAGACTTTTACCCAGCCTCCTCCAAACTCATTAAATTCAGAGTGTCTCTCTTGCCACAGTCCCATGCACACAGCATCAGCATGCAGAGAAACCCACAGTTTGACAGGCCTGCTGTGCCTAGTTACGGTTTCCAAACTGTGATTGGCTGATTGCTTTTTGGGGAAACGGTTTAAACAAACGGTCAGCTGTCCAAAGGCTGCCGGCCCTTTCACTCTTGAAAAAGGGAAAAGTAAGAATATCTAGCACGCAGTTCTGTGCAGGTTTATCAAAAATGCCACTTTGCATGAAGCCCATTTAAAAGCCATTATAAATACATTTTCAAAAATCCGTTTGTGTTGATGAAAATTGGTCTTTTCTTCCTTGTGATTGAAAAACGGACTGGAAGATACAAGCCTCTTATCTAATAATAACCATCTGACGCATTCTAATGATCTTCATTTGAATCATTATGTACACCCACCGCAAACGAAACCTTTTAGAACAACTCAGCTCGGGCGCTCTTCCAACAGCTTGTTTGTTCACACGCACGTGTTTCTGCAGGATTCCTGATAAAGTTTTAACAGCACAGAGATGAATACCTGCTTCGCTCAGCCCTTTGGCAAACTGCAGCGTTTGACTGTGTGGTTTTCCGGACTGACCAGTATTCCCTTTGAAGCCTGAACAAACAGAAACAATGGGCTTTGATGGCCGGATCAGCGGCCATGTAGCAAGACTTCACCATATGGTGCATGCCCTCGCTGTGGCTCGCTGCGACTCACACGGTTTGCCACTGGCTTTCATTTCAACAATAGACCACGGACGACGGGGGCTGGGTGTCAAATCCTTTAATCCACGACTTGAGAAAATCACTAAAAGCATGTTTGCTTCATGATATTGTTGCACAACTTTCTTTGTAGCAGAGAAGAACACATTGTAATGCTGTCAAGTGGAAAGCTGATAAACTTCAACGTGACACTATGCATGTTCCAGTTTTTCCCCTTTAATGTAAAGGGTCAGTTCACCCAGTAGAAAAAAATCTCACTAGTTTATGTAAATAGCACCTTTCAACAATGGCAATAGGTATACACTGATGTTACCAGACAATTCATGAATAAATGTCAACAGAAAAAGAAGGGTCAAAAAGATTAGAAAGAGTCACAATTTCAGTGCAAAAAAAAAATCACAGTCTCTTATTAATGAACTTAAGAGAACTCGTAATGCAATTGCCATGTCTGCTAAAGTAAAGTCTAAGCAAGAAAAACTCAAATACCCGATAATTATAGAAAAAATGTTGTCTGATAAGTTACTCTTCGTATAATAATCATGTTTATTTTATTGCAAAGTATACCAATGAAACTATCTTTTTTACAGAACTTTTGACTAACATATGTATAATATAGCAATGTTAAAAGACATTAAGATGATTTATAT
>JBAJHX010000024.1:12048010-12072924 GCA_037176925.1 Amniataba percoides | reverse complement strand
AACTATCTTTTTTACAGAACTTTTGACTAACATATGTATAATATAGCAATGTTAAAAGACATTAAGATGATTTATATTGTCATGAACTGACTCAATGTTCAGACAAATAATGGAGGACAAACACCAGGCAGAAGCTCAAACAAACTATTTATTAACTGAATAATACTCACAACTGAACAACTACAAAAGACAAAACACAAGAAAATAACCAAACTAGAGAAGCTGAGAGAGAGCGAGCAGGCCTACTCTCTCCCAGCTTTAAAGACTCTGGTGGATCAACCCAGGTGAGCTGGTTCAGTAACAACTTCCTGTCGCCAGGCCCCACCCTGCAAGGGCACAAGAAAACACACACACAGACCAAACCACATCGAAATTCAGGAAGTCGTCACAATATACAATACATTAAATAGACAATTACAAAAATACAGCGCTTTTAATGTAACCTCCTAAAAGGAAGCAGTAAACAGAAAGGAAGAACAGACCTAGTTTCTTCACAAATCGTGGAGAGTGGAAGCTGCTTCTGTTTGTTCTGTGTGCTCAGTTTTGACACAGAGGACAGTGAGCAGATCTGTCTAAGATGATCTCAGAGGTCAGGAGGGGTCGTAACATACTGACTGCAGCAGGAGACCAGAAACACTGCACTGCTTTTCAAACAGAAAGATATATTTCTAAATCAGACAGATGTGATCCACACTTTTGGTCTCACTGAGGACTGAATCAGCTGCAGCTGTCTGATGGATTTTTCTTTTTTTAGTGAGACCTTTGAAACTTTCAGAAATTCTATAAATCCTGCTGAGACATAGTGTAAGTCTTTTATTTCATGCTATATTTTGAAGGTGACAGTAGGGCGATTTGGGAAGTGGCTTAAGGTGGATGATAAGATTTGTGTCTGAGTTCATAACTAAACCCAGATTCGGGGTGTGGTTTTTGGTTTGTGACATCAGGGATCCAAGGTGAACCCTGCCAGTGAGCGCTGGAAGAACCCGAGCAGTATTTAGACGACCCCACTCAAACTAATGAAGAGAGTCAGTGTGAAAACTCTGGACATTATATTCTGTAGAGTAACAAGGACATTTGGGAAGAGACGTTGCTGGATGGATTGCCATTAAGTTTTGAGTAAACCAAACATGCATCCAATGAGCTGAATCCCCTGACTGTTCGTGAGGCGCCACCATCAGATCACAGTTTGAACTTCAACCAAACACCTGCAAAGTTAATCACAATCCCATCAGCCTCATGAAGACATGAGATGTGTTTCAAAGGTCCAAAAAAAGCCCGCACTTGGACCTTGAGCTGAGATATTTTGTTACACATACTGAGCCTAAACGTTGTAAATTAACTTCCTAACTCAAATATTTTCTCGTACTTTCAGTGAACTCGCCCTTTAAAGGTTTCAGTAAATTAAATCAACAGATTGTTTGAAGTTCAAACGCAGAAATCATCAGTCAGCAGATGTTACCTACAGCAGCGATGTAGAAAAATGCCGTGCCATACTCGCGGAGCTGCTGCGAAAATATTTATAATGAATACAGGCCTGTGTGTGTGCTTGTTTACCACAGGCTGACTATATTCAGTATGGTCTGTTCACCTTCTGCAGCCGCATAATTAGGCTAAAGGAATCACGCTCGCTAATCTATAACAGCAGGACTGTTATCGGCACAATGTTAGCATTCGCTCAATACATACTGCAGGATCTCTAAAGCTGCACCATTATGCAAAATGTCAGGAATATTTTACCCAGCGAGCACACGTTTGCACAGACCGGCAGAGAGAGAGGGGGGCGGAGGGAGAACGAGTCATGACAGACAGACTGATATATCGCGCTTTCTTTTGAAAACACTGTAATAAAACAAGTCACCTTGTCAAACGCCAGTTTAGCCTCACTCTCCTGTCTTCTATCTGGCTTTACTCATTCTGTGCAGGACATCCTTATCCGGCCTCCGAGACGAGCGATTGTGAGATTTTTTGGCCA
Organism: Amniataba percoides; assembly: GCA_037176925.1. Classification (NCBI taxonomy): domain Eukaryota; kingdom Metazoa; phylum Chordata; class Actinopteri; order Centrarchiformes; family Terapontidae; genus Amniataba; species Amniataba percoides. The sequence goes on along the minus strand of JBAJHX010000024.1, from coordinate 12,070,952 downwards.
TATTTCAGGGGAGAGCCATAAAGCCTGTTGGCACTGGTATCCGGATGATACACTGTATACAGATGGGATCATTTGTCTTCTCTCAGCTTCTGTCTCTCGTTATGCTTTCCAATATTTTCCCCTTCCATACATCATCTATTAACCAGCAGCTCATTAAAATCATTGCTGTATTGATATTCAGGGCAAACCATTGTGTTTATTGCCCTGATCAATAAAGTCCTGATTGTCTCCATCAGTTCACGTCCGTGATGCCGCTGTTTTTTATTGATACAAGATGGCCAGACTGTTTGTTAGTCCTGACAGCTTCTGCAGGAGAAGCAATCACTGGTGTCGCTAATCAGCCTGTGTGATAATCAAAGCACAGGAGCAGATTATATTATCATATAATGAGGTTATGTATGGTGACGGCTGAGCCGACACCGAGACATTGTCAGTGCCAGTTAGAAGACTGTGTCAGCTCAGGATTTGTCATTTGTACTGTTTACGGCCGTGTGCAGTTTTTGTAATGCCGCTGTAGAAATGAACCTTTTTTTTTTCTTGAACGCATTTATTAAAAGTCAGTCTGGGTAATTTAAAGGGGCAGTTTGATGGAGAGCTTTGTAGATTCTGGAGCTATTCCCAGCCAGTATTGAATGTTTTCCCATTATTTTGAAAGTATTCCTTTCTGGAAATATGTCAGTGTTTGCTTTGGAAAACTGCGATTTCTTCTCATAAAAGAGTATTTGAAACATGGAACAGTAGATAATTAATAATAAATGATTTAAACGTTCTTCATATTTATTAGATTATTTTATAATTCCTCTTTGGGGTACACTATGTTGTGGAAAAATCACGGTGCTACTAAGAGAAAAATGTATTTCTACACATGATTCTCAGCGTGTTTTTCTTCCACATGTCGTTAACCCATCTGTGTGCAGCCTTTAGAGCATGTGTCAGTGATTAGAGTCAGTGGAGAATTAGTAGTAACATGATGGTGGTCTTCGGCACTCGATGCTCCACCTGTTGAATGCCAGGCTCCACTTTGATTGTCTGATTAAGCCACTTGTTGAACCATCTGTGTGGTTTTTGTTAACAGATTTTTCTCTCCACTCGATTCATGCTTCGGTCCGGCCGCTCTGAGGCATAGTTTAGAGAGGACGTCTTTGGACACAGGACAAACACACAGGCACATGCTAACATCCTGGGCCCCTGTAGAGCTTTTTTTTTATATAGATTTTTGCTAGAATTGCTGGAAATAATTTTTATAAAGACAGGGAAGCAATGTGGCAGATGACTGTGCTGCCAGAGCAATGATTTCTCATTTTGTGTTTAAAAGGCAATTATAAGCTGATTTATTAAACTCGAGTTTGAATAATACATTAAATTCACAGTGAAAAGCAGAATAAATAGATCTTTAAATCTGGCAAGTGATAAATTCTGTCTCTAATGGAAGAGTTTTGAACTGCTATTACACTATTTCTTCCCAAGATGAGATGATTAATATGAGCTATCAAGGCCTCTAAAGATCGCTAGTTAACATCTTTCCCATTATTTGTTTAATCTATGAAGGAACCATAAATTGTCTTTTTTTCTGTTTTTGTTTGTGTACAGATGAAACAAGACAAAAACACAGAAACAACAAGAGTCCTGGAAGCTTCCAGCTGTTGTTTGCCAAGAGATACTTTTAGCACAGAACTCCCTCTACAACCACAATTAGTTTGTTTCATGTATATTCCTGTTTCTGTGCAGATGAAACTATTTAAACACAACTTGTTAATGCTTGTGCTTCACAGCTGTAGGTGTCTGTACATCCTGTTCCTGCTTCATATTTTAGACACAGACAGAAAGGTGGTATTGATCCTCTCTTCTGACTCCAGCTCATGAGCACATCTCCTGACATGGTGAACTGTTTGCTTTAGATAATACATTTTAAATGGAATCCCAAAATGAGATTTTAAGAATCATTTGACTTATTTTTCATTCAGATGTGCAGATCTTTGATTGTGCTCTCAAAAATGATACATTGTATTTATATTCTTATTTGATGTATTTAGTGTGATTAGTACGTTTTAGACTTCATATAAAGGGCTCACTGCACAGGAGAAGGTCAGCACAAAGAACTGCACTCAGGAGGATGAGACACTTGGGCTAACATGTTGCCATAGATACATAAAACATAACTAAATGTTTGTGTGTGTGTGTGTGTGTGGTCAGGCTCCTTACAATGAAGAAATGGCAGAGCAGTCAGTGGAGTCAGAAGCATGTTTTTTGTTCTCATGGTGATCCTCAGTGACCATCAGTGATGTGACTCTTCACTGTGTTCAGGTGCTACATCACCCTGACTCAGTCCCTCCACCTGACCATGAGCGGAGCTCCGGCAGGTCCCGCCGGCACGGGGAAGACAGAGACTACCAAAGACTTGGGCAGGGCCCTCGGCATCATGGTCTATGTGTTTAACTGCTCCGAGCAGATGGACTACAAGGTAAGCAGGCGGCTGCGTGTGCACACGCAGCAGCTAATGCGCATTCACGGCAGCTCGTATTTTGCACGCTCCTTTTCATCTTTGCCTTTGTCAGCAAATTGGTATGCATTTGTCATTAAAGTTGTCAGCCCACCTTTACGCCCTTCTCTTTTCATCTTTTCTTTTCATCTTCCGTCTGCCTGTTCCCCCCTGCCTGATAGAAAAGCTGATTAGTTAAACTCTGATTGTTGTTGTTTCTTCACTAAACCTTGTCAAAATGCCCTCTCCGTACCCAGCTTCCACCTTGCTTTATTATGCACTCTTATATACTTTCACACACACACACACACACGCTCTCTCTCTGCATATAGAGTGATCAAGGGAGACATAAACATAATCATGTGATCCGGCTTCACAGGGGCGTCATTACAGTATTGAGGCGTACAGCACCCCCGGCTATACACTCCACAGCAAGGTGTCAGAGAGAAGTGCTAATATACTCCAGGAGGAACACAGACACTAGAAGCTGGCTTCAGAAGCCCCACACTGTTACTCATATTCACACACACACACACACACATACACACACACACACAAGCTGAATCAATCCTCCAGTCAGCTCCGGTTTGCGTCAGAGAAGGTTTCCTCTGCTCTGTAATTGGAGAGAAAAGTTAGCTGCCTGCTTCATCCCGGTCCAGCTGCCCTCCGGAGGGCTGTTCACCTGCTCTTGAGCTGATGCTGGGAGAACTAAGATGTGGGTGGTAGACGTTTTAGCCTCTCTCTTTTTGCCATTAACGCCTTGTTTTATTGGTGCGAGGCCTTGTTTATGTATCATCCTGTTATTATTCGCCTACTCTCAGCCTGCCGCGGCGCTGCACCGTGGTAACAGTGAATGTTTTTCCATATATCTTCTGTCTAATTGGCGATCAGTCTGCGTCTGCCTCACGATGGGCCTTATCAATCAGTCAGATGGGGTCTCCACCCGTGTCCATCTGAATGTCTGTCTGTCTGTCTCTGTCCACCAGTCCTGCGGGAACATCTACAAAGGCCTGGCTCAGACGGGGGCGTGGGGCTGCTTCGACGAGTTCAACAGGATCTCAGTGGAGGTGCTGTCTGTGGTGGCTGTGCAGGTAAGACCAAGTCTCCCTCCTCTGCCTCAGGTACCCAAGTCCCATTCAGGTGGAGGCTTCATCGTGAGGGCAGCCGGTGTGTATTTTCACCGCGGGGCGCACGCAGCTAAATGTGTGAGTTTTCATCTTATTTGTGAAGTGGTCTATCCAAATCAAGTTGTGGTGAAAATAAGCCCTTGAAAACGGCAGCGCAGAAGTAAATAGCCTCTTCATCACCGATTGCAAGCGCAAATTACTTCAGCTATAAGACTAATCCACCAAGGCTGCCACCTTTGCACCCCAGAGCTTCTTCATAATTGGAGCCTCCTCTGATCTGATTTGAGAGTGGAGCATGGGAAACCGCCTCCTCGGCCCGCGTGCGGAGCTGGTCACGACGCTCACATCTTTCAGCACCACTAACAACAGCTATGAATAGACAAACACCAAACTCTCAGAGGACCTGCTCCAATAATTTGGGTGAATTGGTATTTGCTCAGTGTTAACACTCAGAGTACAGACTTGATTTGCAAATATGTACAAATAACTTATTTGTATTTATAATTTAGACCTGTTTTATTTTACATTATTTAGTGATTAGTCTCCTTCCAGTGTTGACACCTAATCATATTATTTTTATTCATTAGTAGGTTTTGTTGTTCATCCCACATAAACATGAATTAAAATTCCTTTTTTCTCTCTCATTTCTGTCTGAAGTGGGATATGATGGCATTCTGTCAAAATAACACTCACACACACACACATGGGCACAGACAGCATCGTTGCAAATCCACCTGCATCCAGACAACACACACCTTAATGACATGTAATAACGATCAGTGATGGTCCCTGGGATTGTCTCCTGGTGTCAGGAAAGAATTCAGTGAATCCCTTTCTGTACTCTGTGCCAAGTGAAAAAAAAAAAGAAATCATGTGTTCTTCCCTCCGGGCATCTCCATTATTTGTGTAGAAGTTTAGACGAACCCAAATCCGTGGTTGCAATAATGAATATTTATCTCAACGAGAGTCTTTTGGATAATGTAACATGACGCCGGCACAGCTCTCACTTGTGCAAACAAATGTAAGCTTTTACACGACCATAACTGCAAAGCCGTTACTGACTGAACTGACTTACTGAGACCGTTTCAGTCTTGTCGTAATGAACTGACATGGCAGCCGTCTGTCACATTATGCGTCAGTACACTGTCAGTCTCACTCACACTAATTAGATGAGAGAAGGGAGAGATTCAGTGAAATGGAGCCTCTTTCATCTTTTCATCAGGTAAAACTGCCCAGAAGGAGTGCAGATGATGACGAGCCACACACAATGATTTTTAGCCTGCACATTTAAATAAGAAGGAGACCAGTCGGGGGGGGGGTTCTCACAGATATTTCAAAACTCAGCAAATAAAACCAAAACTGTCTCCATGGCTAGATGTTATTAACGGTAAGTATGAAAATGTTTCGTGATTAGTGCGAGCCAAAGACAGCATCCTTTCAGATTTTTAATCTTTTATCACCATCTGACACTGCAGGTCCCCTCAACGCCACAGAAATTTTAGCATCTCAAAGGTCATTGTTTAAGGACCCAGAGCTTTACTGTGAAAGCTAAGAAAGATAAACTGTACAGTACCTGCCCACAAATGGCTCCAAATTAATGATTCCAGGTTTAAGTATACGTGAGTTAAATCATTACCTCGGCGTGACCTGAGACTCTGGAGCTCCCTGGATGAATGTAACTGTACGTGTCTCCGCCTTCATTCTCCTCCTTTATCTCCACTTCATGCATGGTGACACATAACGTTAAAAAAAGGACCGTCTATTCTCTACAGACTGAACGCTGGGCAACCTACAATAGCTAGCCCTTTGATTACTGGACTCTTTTGAAAAATCAGCCACATTCTGTGTGTTTCAGCTGATGCTAGCTTTTTCCGCTTTTTCTGTCATCCCGGATCAAACGGACCCCCCCTCCACCTCCCCCACCCCTCCCTCCTGTGGTTTCTTTACTCACCGTGGTGCATTGGAATGCTGCATGATGTTGCCACAGATAACCATCTCCATGCATGTGCAGAACTGTCAGTGCAAAATGTATACAGCCGCTAAGGAAGCTGATCACGATGATAATGGAAATAGAGCTCATCAAAGGATCATTATTCACCACGAGACTTTACGCTCACTCCCCTGCCCTTCCCTCCGTCTCTCTAACGCGACAAAGAAAGTCAAGCAGCGTTCCCTCCATAAGCTGTGGAAGTCTGCGGCACTTAGAGAATTTTAAAGCGGCAGAAGAATGAATAGGTGCTGCGTGGCATAATGAATAATAAATCACGGTGGCTTATACGTGGAGAAGTAGACCTTGAGAACAGAGGAGCGTCAAACTCCCGCTGTGACAGCTGGCAGCTTGCTCCAGCGTTCAGCCTGCTTCAGCGGAGCCGACGCCGAGCCATCCCTCACCGCCGCACACACACCTAATCCATCCTCTTAAAGTGGGAGCAGCTCGCATCGCGGGGCGACATACTCGGCTGCCGGTCAGGTCTGCTAACACAGGTGGCGGGACGGGTTCTACATTAGATAAAGCAGAGGCAAACAGAAGGCCGCCAGACATAACAACATGGAGATAAATTGGCGAAGTTCTGCCTGGAGGCCTGGACTGTGAGTGTATTGATGCTGCTTGCCCGAGTCTGTACATTCAAAGAGACAGCAAAGAGCGGAGCCGGACCCCGATGGATCACACCTTTCAGAGCTGCTCTTGAACTTTTTTTTTTTAAAAAAGTGTTTTTGGCGTTTTACATCTCTGCGTTTCCCTGTAGCATAGCAGCAGTGGAGCTGCTGTCATTTCAAATAAAACAAACCTCACTGATGTTCTCATGAAAACTTTTGTTCTTTTTTTTTTTTTTTTTTTTTTTTTGGTGCTGCAGCTGCACTGTTTGTTTTTGCATCCCCCTCCTCACCCACCCACCCCACCCACCCCACCCACCCCCCTCCTCTCCCTGTTGTGTTAGCATGACTGAGTGATCTGTATCCAAGTACTCATCCATGAAGAGATGTTCCTCCTCTTTCCAGCTGTCGACTCGCTACGCTCTTTTACCACACGCATGTTAAATTCATAAAGCCTCTTACAGCCTGGGAGTTTTAGGCCAAAGACACACATACGCACACACACATACACACAAAAAGTTCATTTCTGATATCTCATTCAGTCATACTGTAGACTCGCAGAGCCTTGGCAGAGCATCCAGCCAGTAAACCCTGCCTGATAGCATGCTCACATTATTGATGACATTGTGTCCCCTAAAAAAAGGTGCATGCAGCATAGCAATTTGACAGGCTGATACAAATTGTCTCTGGTGTCTGCTTAGTGATATTAATGACATGCTAATGAGTGATACTAAACGTTCCCAGGATACATCACATATGAGGGCTGCACTTGTTGGAAGCGTCCTCAGGGAGCATTAATTGACAGCGACAAGGAATCAGCGTGGTTTGAAACTTTTTGAGAGTTCCTCCAAAACTATTTTAGCCGTGCCAGTGATGTGAGCTAGAGAAAAATATCCAAACAACTGCTGGATGGATCGCCATGGAGTTTTGTACAGACGTTCATGTTCCCCTCGTGAACTGTAGGAGTTGCACTGATTTTACAGAGCTGTGTGTTTCCAGGTGTTGGAGTGCGTACTGCTGCATATGTGGAAGAAGTAATATAAAGTAATATAAAGCCTTTAGTGTCTCCAGAGGGAGCAGTGTGAAGTCTGATAAACTGTGTGGATTAACATTTAGCTCAGCACAGCCTCTCAGAGCTGCTAGCATGGCTCTGAACTCTCAGGTTTGCTTTGACTTGGTGTTAAGGACACATTTTTGGTTGGTAATCAAAAATGACTGGTTGCCCTGCACTAACAGTGATAACTGATTCTTCCTCTGGACGAACAGGTCAAAAGCATCCAGGACGCCATTCGAGACAAGAAGAAGAGGTTTAACTTCATGGGAGAGGAGGTTAATCTTTGCCCCTCTGTTGGCATCTTCATCACGATGAATCCAGGCTACGCTGGCAGGACTGAGCTTCCTGAGAACCTCAAGGCTCTGTTCCGGTAGGTCCAGGGAACATCATTAACCACACAGATCCAATTTAGTGTAACTGGAACTGCAGTCTTAAAAATATACAGGAAACATTACAGGCATTTTCTACCAGACTTCTGATGGACGTATGGAAGAAGACTCTATTCAGGGTGTGCCTCCCCACTGGGAAGGGCTCCAAGCCTGAACCCTGACCAAGTAAACAGAGAAAGGATGATGGATGGATATAAAATTGAGCCCATCAATAGAGGGGAATGTGACAGTGTTGCTGGGCAAAGGAGTTGTATCTCAATCTGTTTTTCTCTTTTCTAAACAACCACTTCTATACTTGTTCAGTCTCTCAAACAAATATATTTCAGTCTGTTGATCATGTCTCCTAAAACAGGGATATAATAGGAGGATTTCTTTTGACGCCGAGGTCTGTGGATAATTATATTAGCAAAAGGCGACAGTAATTGTGGAAACACATGTTGCTGTGCAGGGTTTTAAATGTTGTAATTTCATTCTGTGAGCACAGCAAACAAAATTTCTATTCAACTCCAAAGTGTCAGTGTGGAGGCAGAAATCTCAGAGATGGGTATGTCAAAACCTAACAGCAGAGAAAAGAGGAGTAAAGCGCAGCATATCGGAGGAGAGCCGTGTGACATGTTTAATTGTGATGGATTGCGACTTGTATTGACGCTCACTTTGCTCTGCTGTTGTGTGCGCTTCCTCCAAACCCGGTAAAATCACCACGCAAGCTGAGTGAACTGTGCACACTGCGGATGACAAAACATTTATTTATCCAGGATTATGATTCGTGTCGCAGCTGAGCTCCTCTTTAACGCCTGCTCTCCGTCTCTCCCTCAGACCGTGTGCCATGGTGGTGCCGGACTTCGAGCTGATCTGTGAAATCATGCTGGTGGCCGAGGGCTTCATTAACGCCCGGGTCCTGGCGAGGAAGTTCATCACTCTCTATACGCTGTGCAAAGAGCTGTTGTCCAAACAGGTGCTATCTGCTTTCTTTGATGTTACGCATCTGATATGGTTAGAAAAAGCCAGATGCATTTCCACTTCAAAGCTCAACAGCTGACACAATGTTCTTTTTATATTTGAGACTTTTGATAAAGAAATTACTCAGAGGCACCACACAAAAACTGACTTTCTAACTTAACTGTCAGGGAGAAGTGTTACATGCATATGAATAAGAAGCTGCAGGGAGTTTGAATGTTATTCCATCAAAGTTTTTTTTTTTTAATCCTTTTAGTCCGGTTACACATGTCATGCTATTATTTTAATTATTTAAAAAAAGCAATAAAATCACTCACAGTGCTGACTAATATAGTTAGAGTGGAGCTGCTCGACTTAGGTAAGCAATTTAATGAGCCCTCAGTTCGGGATGAATTTCCCATGACCACAGGCCCATTTAAGTGTCACAGCACACTACTTCCTTTTTATGGCTGTTTTATGAAGCTCTAGTTCTTCAGACATTTTTAAATATCACCTTAATTACACTTTTTAGTTGCTTCAAAGTTATTTGCCAGGGTCTCATTGCGATTTTCATTTGCGTTTTCCAACATTAGCAACTTAGTGGCAATGAAGTCAGATGATAATGAACAGACTGCTTCTCTAAGCTATATTCACACGAGCTGAAACTGCAAATCAATGCAAAGTGCAGATTCAGAGAACTACTTTCTGGAGTTAAAACAAGTGGTTCATAATTGTGGATTTAATATTATATAAGTTGTGCTGCATGCTCCTGTGCAGAATGACTGAGCTGTTTCTGCCGCCAGCAGCAGACACCAGAGCATGCTAAGAGAGTGCAGTGAAATATGTTCCATGCTGTCAAATTCTGCAGGGAGCAAAAATAATGCTCTGATAAGTTTCTAGTTTCACGGCAGTAAAATGGAGTTTGGGAATGCTGTGGTGGTGTGTGTTCTCCGGTTTGGGCAGGGCGTGCTGATGAATGATGTGGGTGTGTTATGAATATTCCGCCTACGATGCTTCAGCCACAGTACTGCAGCAGCACCTGTGACGGGTAGATTCATCTGCTCTTTGTGAACTGCAGAGCCTTTGGACACGACAGACACACTGACTGTTGCTGTACCACTAATATAATACGAGAGGAATATCACACTGCTGAGTATATATTACATATTATATATGCTGAGTGTATTATATAATCAGTGAAATAACACAGTCATGTTCCATTTAGGTGTCACTATTACTCATCTGTGTCTATAAGAGATATTATACTAATGCTAATCCATCCAGACATGGATGTAAAAGGAACATTAAACAGATATTGGACAAATTAAAATTTTGCCCTGAGGATGCTGCTAAATGAAAAATGAAGAGATCACAGTTACAATTCATCCTGTGGTGGACATGTATATTTGTACCGAGTTTTAATTGAAAACTTTGACCCGCTCGTGGCTCCAGAGTCAGCAGGAATCCTTCTCTGGGCAGCGGCCATCTGCACCAAATGTACTGACTATCCATTCAAAGTGGACAGACTGCCGGCCAGTGCCACCCCTGTTTCAGTGCTTGTTAATACTTAAATGAAATCAAATACTTAGTGAAGATATTTCCTTATATTTTAAAATGATGAAGCCAGTGTTTCTCCTCAGACATGGAGGGGAATATTAGTTTGTCTGGAAGCTGATTTATCTCAGTGTAGTGAAGTCAAATTTTACAGATGGGGTTCATGATAAAATCACTGAGGTGACTGAGGGATCACCTACGCAGCTTGTCATTTTAATGAACCATACCTGTTCAATCTTGTGTCTGTGAAACAACTATATTTTCCTCTGCTCACTGACGTCTCGCTGATCTTTATTACAGGACCACTATGACTGGGGGCTCCGAGCCATCAAGTCCGTCCTGGTGGTGGCCGGCTCTCTGAAGAGGGGAGACCCTGGCCGAGCCGAGGACCAGGTGCTGATGCGAGCTCTGAGAGACTTCAACATCCCCAAGATTGTGACAGATGACATGCCTGTGTTCATGGGGCTGATAGGGGACCTGTTTCCTGCCCTGGACGTCCCCAGGAAGAGAGACCTGGACTTTGAGAAGCACGTGAAGGAGTCCATTCTGGATTTGAAGCTACAGGCAGAGGACAATTTTGTCCTCAAGGTATGGCAAATCTGATTCCCCGCCATCCTCCTGACGCGCTTGTCTGCTGCAGTTAATCGGATTCTGTTTTGATTACAACTCAAAAAATGTGTCACAAGTGTTGCGAAAGCCAAAGATGAAGAAAAACACAATCACAAGTTGTCTGCGGAGCACGAGCTCCAACAAGTCCCCAAATGGGGTTTCATCTTTAACAATTTAGACAGATATTACAGTTGTAGCACTTTCATTTAGATTTATCTTAGTTCTTTCCAAAAAGCTATTTACCTCACGTCATAATGCTCCGCTGGGAAATACACATTAGTGTCAGACAAGTCTGCAGCATCTGGATGGATCGGGCAAATATCAGAGGAAGCCAACGGTTGGCTGCGATGAGAGTTCAGGTGCCCGAGCTGCTGACCTAATTCTAGTCATTATATTACATACAGATACACACACACACACTCACACATGCACAATGGAAGGCGTTATATGTCAGAGACAGATGAACGCAGGACCAGGGGAAATAAGTGCAATCTGCCTCAGGTCAAATAGACACGGGAACCTCATAATAACACTCCATCAGTGGAGGCCGGCGGTGCACCATGCCACTTAACCCTGACATTGTGAGAGACAGCCACAGAAATAAACAAAGAGGAGGAGAAACACAGCGAGCAAGAGAGAGAGAGAGAGAGAATAGTGGAGCGGTCAATAACAACCGTCCGCCCCCAGAGCCTGAACTTTTACTGTCTTTGTTTGCGCTACCAACCTTTTGATTTCAGACAAAGGGGGAAGGGGGGGGCAAGCGAGATGAGAGAGGGTGCATACCTTTAGCGTTAGCCTGTGCTAGCATTAGTCCTCCCCACATCAAAGCAGTAATCAGCCGGGGCCTTTGAGAGTGTAAAGCCGCCTGCGCTGCGGCTGAATGGATGTGGTGTAGGAGCCGCCAGGAGCTCGGTCGATGGAATTGATTGAGCTCGCCATCTGTATGTTTGAGTGGAAGTGAGGACGAAATCTCTCCTTCTCCCCTTTTTTCTCTCTGTTATTCTCTGGTACACACTGTGGTGTCAGCTCACATAGCTGATTTGACAAAAAAATGTAACACAGCGAGTCAAAGAAGATTCAAAGAAGTCAAGTGTGCGTTTGTTTCACTTTTGACATGAATCTTCTTATACCTATTTCAAATTTCAGTCTAAACTATTTCTGTTTACATTTTTACAAGATCATCGAATATAAAGACAGCATGTGATACTGGAAATGTTCAAATTCTTGAAGATAAGAGATATATATTTTATATATTCTTTAGGATCACAGCATCGAACCATTTTTTTGTAAAAAAAAAAAAACAAACAAAAAAAACACCTGCAACACATTAACGTAGCAGGAAGTATAATTCATTAAGAAATTACTTCATAAAATACAAAACACACTGTGTGTATTCTTTTAAGGAAATGGAATATATGTAATAAGAAATTATATTGACAATATTTATTTTGAAATGAGCGTCACCTCTCTGTATATCGTCTGTTAAATGCTCAATGTATAAACTGAACCAACAGAAATGTCCTGATATTATTATTAGATCTGCTTGTCTGTCAAACTTTGTGCTCCAAGTTTGCAACACAGGCTCTCTACAATACTTTTAACTTTCCGAAATACTGTACCTCTCTGCATGTTGCATCGTGGGTAAGCAGTGTACCACAATGGCACTTTTTTTTTTGCATACTGACTTTCCTTTTCATTATTTTCCAGTATATAATCACTGTAGACATTAAGTTGGAGTTGAGAACTAGTTTATGGTAAAGAATGGGGAAGCTCTTGTCTGTCAATCAAGACAGCTATGCTTATCCAGACTAAAGCAACAGCCAATCACAGTATTGCCTCTGGCTTGTGTGTCTTGACTGACAAAGACAAGGACTTTGTGATGAAAAAGGCATTATTAAAACAGCAAAATGGTTGTTTTTGAAGTAACAGTTAACAGGAGTTATTTGTGCTGAGTGGATTTGATCTTGATGGACACTTTTGGTCTCCATAGAAAGATGAGAGGTTATTGTACACCTCAAAACTACTGATCCCCAAAAACTAAACTGATCTTTGTGTGTCAAATAGGTGGAGTGGCCCTTTAAAGTGTGCAGACAGAGTAATGAGTGTGCTGATATCTGTCCTGTCAGTTATTCCTGTCTGTGAACAGTTTACTAAGCTGCTGCGCTGCACTGCAGAGCGTCACACTGTCCTGTGTTTCTGCATCACTTTATATTCACCATAAAGCAGAACATTAAAAATCAGAGTCAGTAGACTGAGACTTACAGAGTAGTGGCGCATGAAATGCTACGTTATCCTGTAAAAGGCTCTGTGTTTGTTTGTATATCGTGTCATCAGCGTCCTTCATGTGATGCCAACAAATGTCAGTGTAAATAGTTTGATTCTGTGTGTGTGTGTGTGTGTGTCAGGTGGTGCAGCTGGAGGAGCTTCTGGCTGTGCGTCACTCTGTGTTTGTGATCGGGAACGCCGGCACCGGAAAGAGCCAGGTGATGAGGTCACTCCAGCGGACCTATCAGAACATGAAGCGCAGACCTGTGTGGGCGGACCTCAACCCAAAGGCTGTGACCAACGACGAGCTTTTCGGCATCATCAACCCGGCGACCAGAGAGTGGAAAGACGGTGATCAGAGCAGTCCTACAGAAACTGTTTGATCAGAACAAAGTGTTTAATAAATTCATCCAAAATGTGAACTCTCTCTCTTCACAGGCCTCTTCTCTAATATAATGCGTGAACTGGCCAATGTCAGTCACAGCGGACCAAAGTGGATTGTTTTGGACGGAGACATTGACCCAATGTGGATTGAGTCACTCAACACAGTCATGGATGACAACAAGGTGTGAGCAAGTTGAGTGTGTGTGTGTGTGTGTGTGTGTGTGTGCGCGCACTGGGACTTTTATTGAGTAGCAAAATGTTTACACATTTCAGTTGTGTGTTGTACACTAAATCAGCACTCAGATAAGAATAGGAAGATGTGGTTGACAGAGTGACAGAGAGTGACAGAGTAGTAAACTATTTGTTCTCTGCGGCTCAGGGAATAAATGACAATGTACGCACTAAAAACAGAGAAAAGAGCTGAGGAGAGCAGGTGATGTAATCCAGGGTGAAACCCCCATTCTTTCTCCATCATATCTACTTACACTGAGTGTAAACATGCTGCCTCCCTCTGCCAGGTGCTGACTCTGGCCAGTAATGAGCGGATCCCTCTGAACCCCACCATGAGGCTGGTGTTTGAGATCAGCCACCTTCGTACTGCTACCCCGGCCACTGTATCCAGAGCAGGTAGTCCTTTCTCTCCTTTCTCTGACATTATTGTGTTTTATTATATTTATTTTCAAATGTCCTTTGCAGCAGGGCTGGTTTAGCAGGCGGGCACAGAGGGCAGCTGCAGACATACAGGGACACAAAGAGGTCCAACCTCACTGCTGGTTCATATTTTCTACAAATTTGGATTCATTGCTCGTTTGTTCAGCACTAGTTTGTCACTGTTGTTGATCCTGTGTCTAGTTTTAAGGCCTTAATGCCTTGTGATAAATATTTTTTGGATCAACAGTGGATTAGATAACTACACATAATCTCAGAGGAGTTGCTTGTAGTGAGGAGCACAATTACTTTATCAGCCAATTCTGCATTTTCCCATCAGCTCTATGGAGCGCTTCATCTCATTGTTTGGATTTCACAGACTGCTTTGCTTCTCTTTCATCTTGCCAGATTTTTCCATGGAAAAATCTCTAATAAATCCACCATACATGATCTGATCAGAACCCAGACAGACAAAGTTAGCGAGCAGCTGGTGAACACGGGACATTAAGCAGCTCAGGAGACATTTTTTCTCAGCAGGAGGAGACCAAAACAGACCAGGTGTTTAGAAACACAAGTACAAATAAATGCTCATCGTGCTCTGTCTGCTGATGTCTGCTTCTCTGTGTAACAAGTTTCTGCGTTGTGGGGGACTTGGTCTCTTACTTGGATCTACTGCACGTCCTGTTGACCTCAGTATTAGTTTTCACTAATGCAAAATGGAGAATAATATCAACTATGATGTAGTAGTAATGACATGACGCCAAACCAAAGGGCCCATCAACAGGAACATAAGAGGTTAATCCAGCCTTCTTTGTACCTGATGTATCATATTTCCACTTTTTCTCTGCAGGCATCCTGTACATAAACCCAGCAGACCTCGGCTGGAACCCGGCAGTGTCCAGCTGGATCGACAGGAGGGAGGTCCAATCAGAGAAGGCCAACCTGACCATACTGTTCGACAAGTACCTCCCCTCCTGCTTGGATTCCCTCAGATCAAGGTAAGGCTCCTCGGCAGCCCTGTGTCACTGCGCGGTGACGCCGTCACAGCCACGGCACAGCTGACGCAGGATGTCCATGTGTGACATAACGCGGGGAGGGACTGTGCAGAATTGGGCCGACGCAAACACTGAGGAGACTGACTCAGAAAAACTGGATGGCTTCCTGCTTTCTATTGTGCGGGGACCACTCGCCTTCTCCAACACCTCCATCACCACTGGTACTGGAGCAGTGGTGAAAACAGGAAGCAGAGGAGGGAGACAGAGAGGAGGAATATTTGTCCTCATTGCCAGGCCAAGAACCCATAAAATGCACCACTGTACAGAATACACAAATATTCACAGATATATCTGTCATCTGCTTTCTTGGAAGTGGATATAACGGAAACAAAACTGTATTTTTTTCTGTTAAATCTGTGAAAAATATATATCACTCCATTTAAAGAGACATATGATGAAAGCATAATTTAGCTCACAGTCAGTGGTAATGCTTGAGTCCGGTGTTGTAACGCGTCTGTCTCTGTGCAGGTTTAAGAAGATCATCCCTATCCCTGAGCAGAGTATGGTCCAGATGCTGTGCTACTTGCTGGAGTGTCTGCTGACTCCTGAGAACACCCCGCCAGACTGTGCAAAGGAACTTTACGAGCTCTATTTTGTCTTTGCTGCGGTCTGGGCCTTTGGGGGAGCCATGTTCCAGGACCAGGTACTGCGTGGGCCTCTGGGCATGTGAGACGCTTACTAAGTGGTTGCATAAAGCGGGAAAAGAATGGGACACTGCTAAAACAGCTGAAGGATTTTTTTCTTTCTCTCTCTCTCTCTCCTCATTTCTTCATCCTGAAAGAGTTTTATTTTTTTTTGCTCCTGCATTAAGAGTATTCCTTGGTACTATTCAAGCCCTGATGGCTCTTATGCAACTCAACTTTGTGTCTCCATTTATGGAAAGTCATTTGAAAGTTATTTTCAGTTGAAGAAATGGCAGGTTTTTTTTAAAAAAAGGGAGAGATCTCCATCTGAAAATGAAGTGGACTCCATTCCCGCTCAACAACACACAGGCTGGCTGAATTTAAATCAGCGGGAGAGCCGTGGCGAGCAGTTGCTAAGCAATCCAGTTAGCACCGTACAGTAAGCGCGTCCATCTAAGTTATGGGATAAAACTGCTCTCCCCTTGGTACAAATGTACTCCACTTTATTTTCCCATCACAGATGCATTTAAATGCTAAGTGGTTTTATTGACTGGAGAGTTGGTAGTGAATGGAGGAGACAGGTACCAAGGGGTGGGGAGGCAGAGAGGAAGGCGAGGAGCTGCCAGCCAGCAGGTGATGAGGCTGCTTCACTGTCTGAATCAGACAGATGGATAGATGGGCCTGCCATCTCTCATTTTCTACCCTTCAACTGCTGCGACTGTATCTCTATGTTGTTGCCATTTATTTGTCCTCTGGTTTGTATTCACACTAGTGTAAATCAAACGTACAGATCCATAGCTACTGCATGGGGGAGCAAAAGCAGGGAGGAAGTCATTTTAGAGTATTGACCGGCCGCCTACCCTCTGTGTCTCTGCGTGTGTGCTCTGTGTGAGTGTAGCTGGTGGACTACAGAGTGGAGTTCAGCAAGTGGTGGGTGGCCGAGTTCAAAACCATCAAGTTCCCGTCCCAGGGCACCGTGTTTGATTACTACATCGACCCAGAGAGCAAGAAGTTCGAACCCTGGTCCAAGATGGTGCCCCAGTTTGAGATGGACACTGATACTCCACTTCAGGTACAACAGGTTGTCTGAAAGTTTTTTAGCTTCAGGCAAGGTCTGGTGGAATTACACTTCATCTATTAGACTTTAAAATGAGATCACACTCAGAAATATATCGGATTTTTTAGAGCTTTAAGTCATACAGAGAGTCAATATTGTCAATGAATTATAATTTTCCACAATTGAATTTAAGTTCTTTTTCTATTTAAATGCACAGAACATGTTTGAACCAACATTGCCTTCATTGCTTAGTTTTTGTCCACCAGAGACACACATGTTTGTTTTTCACTTGTAAAAAGTCAGACTCAGTAAGTATTTTGGTCAAATTCTTTGACACAGGAGAAAACAATTCAATATTGATCCATGTTTTGTTAATATGTGTTCTCAAAAATCAGTGCTTGTGTAGACCTAAAAAAAAATTATATTATGTTATATTATATTACCAGGATGAAGTGGGTTAGAAAATGGATGGATGGATATTATATTACATGTCATGTTAGTACAGTATGTTGCTGTATGTTTGTTTCCCTTGTGCAGGCCTGTCTGGTCCACACTACAGAGACCATTCGAGTGCGTTACTTCATGGACCGCCTCCTGGAACATCGCCGGCCCGTCATGCTGGTCGGGAACGCTGGGACAGGGAAGTCCGTTCTGGTTGGGGACAAACTGGGATCGCTGGACGCAGAGAAATACATGATTAAAAATGTCCCGTTTAACTATTACACAACATCTGCGATGCTCCAGGGTGAGTCTCCAACACTGACCCATGACTCTCTGTAACTACTTTCTCATTTATTATTCTTTCTATGATACATTTCTGCTCTCGCGTTCCTCTGGTACACAGCCGTGTTGGAAAAGCCCCTTGAGAAGAAAGCAGGGCGCAACTATGGACCTCCAGGCAGCAGGAGACTGATTTACTTCATAGACGACATGAACATGCCCGAGGTGGATGCATATGGCACGGTGCAACCTCACACACTCATACGCCAACACATGGACTACAACCACTGGTAAGGCTGAGTCATTTACATGCAGCTTTGCACTATATGTGCATGAGCAAACATGAGCACATGCTTGTGCTGTTTAAGGAGGATAACATTATTCCTAGACAGTGTCTTTCTAGGTGACTGTCTGAAAATATCACATCGTCAGGGGAATACTTTCTCACTTTAATTGCCCAAATGATGGACAGTTTCAGACTATTTCTCCATGTATTAACATAGACAAGCATAATTCAGATAATGAGTGCCAGCAGCTGATAGGTTTAATGCCCTAATAACTCATATGAACAGCCTCACTCCTGAAAAACATCTTCCTTTCAGCATTCAGACGGATCACCGCCTCACTATCAGTATGCTACAACTTTTAAGAGTGTCAAAAGTCAAATGTGAGTGCAGGGTTGTATGATTCCCCTTAAAAGGATTTTGTTGCTCATCTCTCTGACACAGTGAGGCCATTCTGAACATGGTTCCACCGCTTCAGACACAGGCTGACTGGCTTAGACACGGTCAGCCCATTAGAGATATGCTGGGAGGATTTCAGGTATGAAATTGAGAGGACGGAGGATGCTACTGAGCCAAGCCAGCTTAAGTGGGAGCTGAGGCGTCCATATCGGCAAAAGCGCGGGGAACTTGTGTGTGTATGTATGTGTGTGTGATCCGGGCCGTGTGGGTGTTTGCAAGGCTGTTAAATAATGATTTTTTCCCCCTGCATGTTTGTCTGTGTGTGTGTGTACATACTCACAGGTATGACCGTAATAAGCTGCTTTTGAAGGAAATACACAACGTTCAATACGTGTCCTGCATGAACCCCACAGCCGGCAGCTTCACCATCAATCCGCGACTGCAGGTGCACACACACACACGCACACACACAAACACACAGAGCATGTCCTCACAGCATATTGCCTTCCACTGGTTATACAACACACTTTGGGTTACATGTGCGGTAATTCCACTTTCACATCTTCTCTCAACATTTGCCTCCCATTATTAAATTAGGTGCCACTGCGTGCTGCTCCACATCCATTTATTTATTCATTTGTAATATTTTGGCAAAACTTTGGACCGTTACGTTCATGGTTTTTTTTTTTTGTTCATTTCTCCGTTCACTCATTTGTGTGGCCATTCATGCACAGCTGATTGGATTTCACCCAAACTTTAACAAAAGTAAATTATGACGTGTGCCAACATTATGTTTCAGTATTAAGGAAATTACGCTGCTTTGCCCGAGGCTGGTGGCACCTTATTTGCTTATTCATTTGTTCGTTCATGTGTTTGTGCAATATCTCAGACCGAACTGATCTAAAGTATGAAAACTTTTGCAGAAGACACAGCAGTTAAAAGTTTGATGCCACAATAATCATTCCGTGTTATTCAGTGTTTTTTCATTAGTTTGTACTAATGTAATATCTCAGACATTATTTTGTAGGTGTGCATGCATGCTGGGTATTATCAGGGTTTTGGATTGTTTTGTGTCATCTAAATATCAGTTCCTGGTCCTGAAGAAGCTCACTGGGCTGCTTTAACACTAACCAGGCTACTGTAGTACTGCCCATGTGTGGCAGACATAGAGTAGAATCTATTACAGTGTTCATCAGTCAACAGCTCCTCATATGTAAGTGACATAAGAGAACATGTTACTTAAATGTTGCCAGGGTCTTCCATATGAGTAAGATAAACTAAACAATATGAATGTTTTGTAATCTGCCAGACCTGTGAATAAAGGTTAGGCAATTAAATCTGCTTATTTAAAAGATGGGGCTGCCATTGATTTAGATTTTTCTCTTAGCTTACAAGTCCCATTAAAAGACCTAAACCATGTGTTAGTCCACCTCCTTTTCCACACTCCACACTCACCCACAAGTCCTTTCTTTCTCTCTGAAGATCTAAATCTTAGAGATTAAGAGATTAATCACAAATATTTTACAGCTGGGCACTGTAGTTTTTGTTTAACATTACTCAAACTGGAGGAAACAATGCATCTGGGATTGAGTCAAAATAAACTACTGTACTGTGTGTGCACTCACAATGGAGCTGTATGACACAGAGGAATAAGATGTATCAGGCTCTTTGGAGAAACATACATGCTTATTAAAGATATACATGTATTTTTTTTCAAGGGATTGGTTGACAAATATAGAGTATCACCTGGTTTATCCTCTGTGGTTGGGAGAAATGGTTTTCATGGTTTTAAACTTACCTTTGCAAATCTCTGGTGTACACGCTGTGCATCTTTAATGCAAAGTATTCACCCAGCCTCGTCTAACACACTTTTTGGCCGCGTGACAGAGAGAGGACAGTCATTATTAGCATGGGCGTGATGTTTCTGTCATGAGGAGAGTGTAAATGCAGGTGAAGGCTTTTAGCTGATCACTGCTGTTCTGGTGAGGACTGTCTCTGTAAGCAGAGCTCTGAGGCTCAGATTAGTTAGAAAGGAGGACTCCAAGAGTATCACTTATTTCTCTCATCTTCAGTTACTCTTGATAACATCAATCCATCATGTATCATATTTGTGTGAAACAAGTTTTCAGTGATTAGTTACAAGATGGATCCAAACCAAATCCTTCAGATTTCATTGGAGCACTCAAAAGTGGGTGGGGCTTACACAGCCTGATACGAGCTGTAGATGACCTTTGGCCCCACCCAAACCTCCCTCAGAACAGGAGGAAGATGATGAAGGAGATTCTAAAAGTGGGCCTCCATCACGCTCTTTAGAAATGTAAACAACGATAATGCTGACTGACATTCAAACACACACCTCTGACTCTGAATATTGCTGTACAATAACTCACCTGTGCAGCTTGATATAATGCACAGTCATCTCATACACAGTACACAGTACATGTGTATACACTGCCCCATGTTTTAACCAAAATGTAACTTTATTATCCATAAGACAAAATTCATTTGGTCAGCGGTGCACAGAGGGTAAAATACAAAACAGACAAAGGAATAATTACACCTTGCAGTTTTAGATTGTAATATTCTGCTCTTACGGCTCAACTCAAACTTATTTCTCTCAGAAAGGTCATTATAAAGGTGTCCCATGTGTCTGTTTAATACCAAAAGTAAAAACATTCAAAAAGACATTGTGAGCCAATCTAAGCAGAATGCTGTTAGAATACACAAGTCAGCAACAGACATCTACAGCTACAAAGCTATGATCAGGTTCAAGATGTTAAATACTGTTTAACATGACCAGCTGTGTGTCTTTAATGCTCTGCTGGCTCTCTGGTATACAAACTGATAAGCACTGAGGTGAGAGGAGAGCAGGATTCCTTTGTGACTAACGTTATGGCCTCAGGCTGGCAGTCATTCTTTTCAACTGGTCAATTGCTTTCAGGGACCGGCCCAATCCGAGGTTTACCCCATAGATCAGGGGCTTCGCCTGCATCTACCGACCACCGAGACAACCTTTGAAAGGGGGATACTTAACTTATCCGCTCACCTTAATTGTCTTGCGTCTGATCCTGTCAAGGCCCATAGATTTTCAGGCCTTTGGCAGCCATAAAACAAATTAGCCTTGTCCTAAACTGTCCTCAAAGTTCAGTGAACAGATTGGTTAGGAGTCGAATACGCCGTGCAGAGAGCAGAGAATGATCAGAAACTTGGACATGGTTATGATTAAATGTATGATTAAAGGCAGACTATAACTGAGACATAAAGTACATACTCTCTGATGCAAGTTTGACTTAGCTTGGAGGACTGTTTTCCAAAGAAGAGCGACATATTTATAGGTCAGACTTAAAGATGGTGTAAGATATTTGAATTTAAAAGGCACCCTTGACTGAGCAGCACTCCCTCCTCACTTACTGCTGCAAACACCCACAAGGTGACCCTTGCTTTGAGTCTGAAAGATAATTGAGCGCCTCATTAGTGAGGAATAACATCTTTACCTTTGCCTTGTTTACTCCGTATCTCCCTCCGCAGCGGCACTTCTGCGTCTTTGCCCTCTCGTTTCCCGGAGCCGAGGCCTTGACCACCATCTACACCTCCATCCTGTCTCAGCACCTGAGGGGGGACGGCTTCAGCGCCGCCCTGCAGAAGAGCTGCCCCACCCTGGTGCAGTTGGCCTTGGCCCTGCACCAGCGCATCTCCTCCACCTTCCTCCCCACCGCCGTCAAGTTCCACTACATCTTCAACTTGCGAGACCTCTCCAACATTTTCCAGGTGACACCTCGACAGGAAACGTACCGGGGGGGGGGGGTTATCCGCATGGACGTTCTCTGAGAAGAACGACCTCGGGTTAATCTTTTCACAGTTAACAGTCAGAAGTTAAATTGAAAAAAGTTGTGCGCTTTTTTATATCACTCCCTTTTTCCATTTCTGACAAGGAGTTAGATATTTTGCCTTGATCCACTCTGTTTTTACGGCTCCGCTTCCCACGTGTAAAGAGCCAGGCTTCTGTCACTAATTTCTCATCTAAATTATTATTGATTTAAGAGCTGGGTCTGAAAGCTAGAAATAAGTCTGAAATAAGTGTAACAGAAAATAGAATGGATTTGTTCTTCCACGGGTGTTAGTGATGATTTAATGTATTTAAATGAATATAATATCAGAGCGCGAAGGTTGTCAGGGGAGAAGCTTTTGGGGCGATATTTCTGTCAAAATCCTCCACGGCTTCATGGAGGGCAGGCTCTCTCATTTAACACGCTCTGTTGTATAATTAATGCTTTAAGCCACTGAGCTATAGGAACTTCATATTTTATAATTCCATCTTGGAGTTTAGAGAGGCAGCTCTGAGTTCTTACTATACTGTTAATACACCATATACAAAATGAATAGATATGATATACTGTTTCATATTCACCTTCTTAAAGCTGCACTAATCAATACGTCACAATGGATCACACTACTGTCTGTGAAGTAAGAAGGCGCTGGTTGTAGCAGGTAAGTAGGTTAAAAACAAAAACTGCTGTGTCAAACACGCAGGCACAGATTGGTAACAGGTAGGAAATCAGGACAGACTGAACCCAAAGGGACGTAAACAAGCCAAAGTTCAAACACGTAGCTATCAGCTCTGCGAGACTGTGTTAAGGCACGGCAGTACTTTGAGCTAAATAAAAAAAGCAAGCTGCTGTGTCTCAGGTAGAATATTTCTCATGATGACTCTTATGCCCCTTTTCCACTAGTACCTACTCGGCTCGACTCGACTCGACTCGGCAC
>JBAJHX010000024.1:12009547-12041203 GCA_037176925.1 Amniataba percoides | reverse complement strand
AAGTGTCAGTTGAAGTGGAAGCTTTGAGTGGAGCTGAAGTGTTTTCTGAAGGTAGATGAAACCAGCTGAAGTGTGAGTGTAAATGTTAAAGTCAGACCTGCAGAGGGCTGGGTTGTCAGTTTGTATGTCAGCAGTGAAGGTAGTTGAATTAACATTTTTAGAGTGTGGGCTGAAAGCAGTGAAACTGTCACCTGAATATAAAACCAGCTGGAGCCTGTGTAGAAGCCGTGAAAGACAATGAAATATAAACAGGTGAGTCAGCACTGAAAGAAATGTAAATGTCAGTTGAAGAGCAAAAGATGAAAGCAGTTGAAGTGTCAGCTGAACTGTAAGTGACAAAAGAATCTGAAATTTCAGAGTTGCAGTAAATATAAGCAGTGAAATAGTGAAATTGTCATTTTAAAGGTAAAAATAGAATAGTCAGCTCAAGTGAAAGAGACAAAGGCAGCTGAAGTTGATGTTTAAGCATCTAACATGGACCAACACGTTAATATTAACGTTTCAGTTGTTGTGAATACAAAGAGTGACTTTACATTGTAGTGTACTGTTTCATATGTTGAATGAAACAGTGACAGTCAGTATGAAGCAGAGAGAAGAGACAGAAACTACCTGTTTGTTTGCTTTTCGCTGTTTGTCTTATGAGTCAGAGATTGTCTTTATCCGGCTTGCCTCCCCCTTGCCTTTTATCTCACCCTTCCACTGATTCCTCCCTCACACCTTTCCCTCCCCCGACTGTCTGCTCCTCCACATGTAGCTGCCGTATAAACCGAATCCTGGAGTCTCCACGGGGTAATGCGCTGCTGGTCGGAGTGGGCGGCAGTGGCAAGCAGAGTCTGACCCGATTGGCTGCCTTCATCTCCAATCTGGAGGTTTTCCAGATCACCTTGAGAAAAGGCTACAGTATCGCTGACCTCAAGGTATGAGGAAGATTACACAGCAAAGACATGCCACACTGTGAAAAATACACCCATTAGTCTCATATTAAGTATGAAAATGCTTCTTACAGTCAGGTGTATCTGAGTGAAAGAAAGACATAATCCCTACAGTATGTAAACACTGTACTGGTAATCCACACAGTATGCAGGCTGTGTGCAGGTCTCAGGCATGTGTCCCTGCAGAATGACAAATCTTTAGCCCTTGCACAACCCGATCTCATTATGTGTGTCACTCCTCCACTCCATCTCTTTCTCTCTCCCTCTCTGTCTCCCAGAGTGACCTGGCGTCCCTCTACATCAAAGCTGGCGTGAAGAATATCGGCACCGTGTTCCTAATGACTGACGCCCAAGTGGCAGACGAGAAGTTCCTCGTTCTGGTCAATGATCTGCTGGCATCGGGTAACAGCAGGCTTCGTTAATTACCGCGTGTCATGTTTTGCGAGAGAGAAATGCTTTTGCTTTGCCACAGCAACAAATCACTGCGGTGCTATTTCTGCAGCATTACTCATCAACTACAACACATCATTGTGAGGAACTGCAAGCAGGGCTGAGATTCATATCTAGATTTATGCTCAACATTTTAAAGGTACAACACAGCGTTATGAAATAAGAATATTAAATTATTCTCTATGTTACAGTGTTGGCAGTGCAATAAATTGGCAGTTAGTATGCAAAAAATGAATGCACTGCATCATTTTGGATAGAACTGAAAAGGATTGTCTGCCAACAGATGCCAGTACAGCAATTCTGGAACACTATTTCCAATGAAACTGAAAACATTATATACTGTAGTATTGTCTGTTCAGTGTCTGTTCACAGTCACATGGTTTCATGTTGTGTCGCTGCCTGGCTCAGTCTCTTCTGAAAAATACAACAACAAAAAAAGCTCAGTAGGACTTATACTGGTTCAATAAAGGTGAAATACAGATAAAAAATAAATAAGTAATAAGTAATAAATTAATAATACAGTAGTATAATACATAAAAATAACAATCCTTCTCTCAAAAATAAAAAAGTTATTCTCTGAAAGAATAAAATGCGTTTTTACTTAATGACATACACACAGGGCTTTTTTTTTACTGCAGCCTAACATGTGTGTGACCATGTGTGTGACCAGTAGTGAATGTTGGCTGATGTTAACTAATATCAACAGCTAATATTGTCACACTTTAGATAAATATAGCTGTGTGACTGACATTACTTACTCAGTTTACTGACATTAAAACCCTCTTTATTAACTGTTTCTACATACAACAGCTTCAGATAAACGTTAGAATGTTTTTTGTCATTAGAGTAAAACCTGAAGCAAACCCACCGTACTGTTTGTTGTTTCCTGCCTGCGGTCTCATCCCTCTTGTGGGGGACTGTCGAGGGACACTTTATAATTTGCCAAGGATCACGCTTCAGGCAGAGGCAGCTGAAGGAGTAAATGCATCACGTTTGAGTAGCCTTGATACCTTAGTCTTGACCACAGGGGAGAAGTGCAACTGGACTTTAAATATGTGTTAAAACTCTGCAGTGAAGAGAAAAACATGGTAAAGCTAGCTTATGAACCTGAGAATACTGGAAAAGGAGACGGAAGGAAAAATACTTCTTAATGCTGAAATGGCCACTGCTAAGCTCAGTTCTGCTTTAAGAAACAATGTTGAAAGTTTTATTAGCCATTTAAAAAAACAAATAAAAACTTGAGGATGATCTGCTCTTGTATAAACAAGGTAATCCAACAATGTCACAATCAAACATTAAGAATGATGCATTATGCATGTAGTACACATTTCAGTTTCTTTAGTGTGTAATATATATATAATATATAACATAGTCTATGAAACAGTTTGGTCAAAGAGATGTTAAAGAAGCATAAAGAGTTATTTAAAAATGAATGAATTGTCTTATTGTATTAATAATTATCTCTCCATATAACTTTGGAACAATGTCACTGTCTATCTAGTGATGTAACATCATCTTTTTTATGTACACAGGCAAAAACGTTGTATCTGGTGGAGCATTAGGGCAGAGATTGCTGATGAAGTAAAAGATTAAAAAACAGCACAGAGATGTGAACTGGTATGCTTCCAGACAGTTCTCAGGTGCTGTATGTACATTATGTCGACACACACCCTCCACACCCCGCTCGCCTCTGCTCCTGTGCGGCTGTGACTTACAGCAGATCTCTGCATTAGCATAAGCACTCTGGATGAACTCCTGCTGCCACCACCTCGATTAACGCACCTAGATTTGATATGAGAGTCTCAGTGTCACTTCAGATCCTAACAAGATAAAAAGAAAGTTCCAGACAGTTCTCGCACAAGTTTCGCTCCCTGACAGATGCCGGTGGTCTCCTTCGGCAGTAATGTGTGCGATTTTATTCATTCAAGGGGAGATTCCTGACCTGTTCCCAGACGACGAGGTGGAGAACATCATTGGCAGCGTGAGGCCGGAGGTCCGCGGCTCCGGATTGATGGATACGAGAGAAAACTGCTGGAAGTTCTTCATTGACCGGGTTCGCAGAC
The DNA here is from genome assembly GCA_037176925.1 of Amniataba percoides. Classification (NCBI taxonomy): domain Eukaryota; kingdom Metazoa; phylum Chordata; class Actinopteri; order Centrarchiformes; family Terapontidae; genus Amniataba; species Amniataba percoides. The sequence continues at coordinate 12,037,758 of JBAJHX010000024.1, read as the reverse complement.
AGCTCAAGGTGAGGCAGTCAGGCAGAGTACAGGACAAAGAGCCGCTCGTGTTCTCTGTTACTCTGCATTTCACTAATAATCATCTCGAAAAAAGTTGTTCTTGGTGACTCTCCTCGGGAGGAAAGCTCGCCATTAATCTTTCTCTCTGTGTCTGTATTTGATCTCCACCCTCTCTTAATAAAGCAACAGCATGCCGCCTCACACTCCGATTTACCATTCCAAAATATAAAAAGCCCTCATACTTGGATAAACATCTGGCTTTATGATGAAGCCTTCCCCCAGACAATTTTCCCTGACATTTTCAGATGAACTTGAACGCTTTCGGAGGCAGCGGACGTCGTTATAAATCACCGACGTGAGCGGGGAAGCAGCAGTTTAGCCGCAGAGAGATTTCGCCAGCATGTAGCCGCTCTGGTCCCCCCAGGGGAGAGAGCGATTCCAGGGGGCTGCTTATCCTGTCATTATTACGACGTGCACCACCAACACACACGTCCTCCACCCTTACCTCGCTCCCGGCTCAAGCCCCCCCATCCTCCCATCCCCGGGGTTGGAAAGTGAATAAATGGGGAGTGCAGTCCCGCGGGCACGGGCCTGTGAAGAGTGGACGTCCAGCTCTTTGGCTCTCTGACTCTCAAATAGGGTGTCTTCATGGTGCTTTGCTAAAAACTGATGGCATGTTGCTCAGCATCACCCTGAACCAGAATTTATATCATTTTCACAATGGGACCTCGGAGCAGAGCTTCATAACGCATGTCCCACTTGTCTACATGAACCCTCATTTTATAAAGGGTTAATTCAGGCCTGTATGCAACCCATGACACGTATCACATGTGGACACGGCCTCCTATTATTGGTCACCAGCCATTTCTTCAAGCTGGGTGAGCTGTGCGTTGATTTAAATGCTAATCTTGAAAGACAGAAGTGTAGCGTTCCTGAACGCTGATGAAAGCGACGCGTGTGAACATCAGATGTAATGCAAAAATAAGTGCGCGCTACTTCTTTCTCCTGAGTTAATTATCATCGGCGGCGTCTGCGGATGCGTCTTCTGCATGTTTGTTTCTTCAGCCTAATGGTATCGAGCATCTGGCTGAGCTCCTCCACAAGCCAGCTGTTATTCTCCAACAGTGGAAATCAGTCCGATGTAGCCCGCAGCCCAACACACTCTTTTAATTCACATGCTTGCTGGAGGCTTTATTTGCTTAATGATGTAGCTGCAAATAATTAATTCACAGTTTTTCCATTCCCCCCTCTTGACCATGAAGGAGCGCTAATCAGAGCAGGAATCCCCCGTCCTCCTCTCCTCAGTCTGACAGTGACTCGAGTTGTACTCGCAGAGAAAAGAGAATGACTGTGATGTGGCTGCTCTCAGACTTCACACTCAATTCTGTTTGACCTTGGCGTGTGTGTGTGTGTGTGTGTGTGTGTGTGTGTGTGTGTGTGTGTGTGTGTGTGTGCTTGTATTGCAGGTGGCCCTGTGTTTCTCACCGGTGGGGAGTAAACTGAGGGTTCGCAGCAGGAAGTTCCCCGCAGTGGTGAACTGCACAGCCATCGACTGGTTCCACGAGTGGCCACAGGAGGCGTTGGAGTCGGTCAGCTTCAGGTTCCTGCAGGAGGTGGAGAATATAGAGGTGAGAACAGCTCACGCTTTAATATACACACGGGGATGAAGCCACCCACAAAAATCATGTTCACACTCTGAAAATACCATTTCAAATGTCAGGCAGTGTGACACAAAGCATGTGATATTCATTTCAAGAGGAAACCTGGAGCCCCCTCCTGAAAATTAAATGCGTAGCCTGAGCCCTTCAGGAAATATTGCTCTCCAGCTAAATCTGCACAATCATCTTTTTTTGTCGCGCGGAGTAACCAGTTCTGTGATCTCACCATTCTCGCAGCCTCCGGTGAAGGAGTCGGTCAGCAAGTTCATGGCGTACGTCCACATGAGCGTCAACCAGACGTCCAAGGAGTACCTGGCCAACGAGCGGCGCTACAACTACACCACGCCCAAGTCCTTCCTGGAGCAGATCAAGCTGTACCGCAGCCTGCTGGGCCAGAAGAGCAAAGACCTCGCCACCAAGATGGAGCGGCTGGAGAACGGCCTGCAGAAGCTCAACAGCACCTCCGCTCAGGTTACTGTCCACCAGCACCCAGTTACAACACATTTTGAGTAGCCAGGCGTAATTCATCATTCATTTCCATTCATTTTCAAGTTATGAAAATGACCAAATGACTACTAAACAGCAGTGGAAGTTTATGGATGATTTTTTTTTTTCCGTACTGACACCTCAGCTTTGGAACTTGCATTAAGTATTCAGCCTGCTGGCGCCGTGTCTGTTTTTAAATCCTGGCTCAAAACACATTTGTATAGGATCTTTAATAGGACTAAAAGATATCTTGTTGTTGGCTTAATATAGCTGTCATGTTTCCACCAGAGCGTATGTTACTATTTTAACATTCTCTTTTATCTGTTTCTCTCTCTCTCTGCGGGCTTTCTATCTGTTTTATCTCCATTTTCTTTCTTCTTAATATTGTTTCTGTTCCTGAACTTTTATGCTGTTGTTTTTATGCTATCTGGTTATTGCAATTTATTTCCCTGTCAGTATAAATCACTTTGTACAATTGTTGTCATTAATAGTAGTAGCAAAAACTAATAGCCACAATGATAGTAGCAGTTCTAGCATTTGTCATAGAATAGCAGAACTAGCAGCAGGTGCAGTAGTATTAATAGTAGTAGTGGTAGCAGAAGTAGTGGTAGAAGCCCTTTGAATTATAATAGTAGTAATTTGGTAGTAGTAGGGTGAAGAATATGGTAATAGTAGTATTAGTAGTAGTGGTATTTTAGCATTTATTCCATGTCCTCGATATCAGACAGCAATTTCCTCCATTATTTCAGTCTTTCTCAGCACGAGTTGGTCCGCACTACTACACAGTACCACGACTTTCCATACGTTAGCAGTGCAGCCAGATATCCAATATATGGTGCTGACAGAGACTGAACCAAAGGAGGACAGTGCCTGGTGATATCAAGGATATAGAATAACTGTTCAAATGAAAGATGATGGTACGCTTTTACACCTGCCACCATGTGTGCACTTTATCTCGACCACAAAGCCAATTAGCTCCACTGTGCTGCACGCAGAGCAGAAAAATACCTGTTTGACTTCTTCTCCTGTGTTTATTTTGTTATGAGAAATGTTTATTTGAATCCTTTGATGTTTCCATCTCTAATATCGACACCTGGATGCATTTGTCCAAATGTTTACCATCTTCACACCTTCACCGAAGAGAGCTATATGAATAATGCAACACGAGGTCTGCGTGTGAAGCAGCTCTAATTATAGTGGGTCTACTACACTGTGAGAGTGAATGTGAAACCACACACACACACATACATAATTTTCTCTCTAGCACACAACTCCACGGCTTAGCATAAACATGCCCACACATACCCACCCGCACAAAATCACACACATGCATAAACAGCCCTTTCACATAGGTGACATCAATGTGTTGAAAGCCCCAGAGTGTCCTGTGTTTTTGTCTCCCGTTGGCCATTTAATGTAGGATTGAGTCAATTTACACACACATATAGGGGCTGTATGGTAATTGAGGAGCCTTCTAATTAGAGAGCGCACCCTTTACAGCAGCAAAGAACCATTAATGCACCCTGTTTTTGTGAGTGCATCCACACTGATGGCCGCTCTGCTATAAGTGTTGTTATTTAGAAGAGAATCCGTGGCTCACCAGGGGCTGCTGTGGTCATGATAAACAAGGAGGGTCAGAGGAAAGGATCTTTGTGTGTGTGTGTGTGTGTGTGTGTGTGTGTGTGTGTGTGTGTGTGTGTGTGTGTGTGTGTGTTAGGGGGGTGCGCTGTCGGAGATGCTGTATAAGTGTATGAGTCATCTGCTCCCCGGAGGACACATTACTTCCATGTTTTTTTTTTCTTCGGTTTTGTGGAGGTAGTGTCCTACCTTTGGCTGCTGTGGTCTTGTCGAGTGACGAAGTGTGTGTGTGTGTGTGCATGTGTGTGTGCATCAGTTGATTCAGAGCAGCCCAGCACTCGCCCACTCATCCTCTCATAAAGGCTCATTGAGGCAAACACACGTACGTGCGTCACACTCAGTACAAGTGGTATAAGTAGTAATACTAGTAATAATAGTAGTAGAGTATTAACACTAGTAATGGTACAAGTAATAATACTATTGTAGCAGCTGTACTAATAGTAGTAGCAGCAGGATAAGTAACTGCAGTTGTAATAATTATAGTGAGAAATTGGAATAATAATAGCTGTAAGAGAAATAAAAGAATAGTAATAATACAAGCATTAGTGATAGTAGTCGGAGTACAAGTAGTAATAGTGTAATAGTGGTGTTAATAGTGTAATAGTGTTAATAGTAGCAGCTTGTGGTTCTTCCACAGTGGTGTTCAATGAAATTGTTCCATCCTAATCTCTAACCCGAATCATTAGCATCTCCGTTTTTCTCTTTAAAGGATGATAACTGGAAACATTAACACACAGAGCCAGATGTCTCTTTGTTGCATGAATCAAGCTATACTTAGTCACCACGAGTCCATAAGCCACCACACATGGACCAACACGTATTGTGCCTTGCTTTGCTGTCAGGTCTTATCTTTGCCTTAAGAAAGTGTTTTTCTTCTAATCTACATTTACAGGGAGAGTGAGTGGGTTGTTTCATAAAGACAGTCAGGAACATGCTTGGATTTCCATCTGCAGTAGATCAACACGGCCGCTCAGATGTATTGAATATCACCCATCTCTCCCACCAATTAGTTTGTTCTCCACCCGCCTTCCCCCTCTCTCCCACCCCCACCCCAACTCCCGCCCCCCCCACGCCTATTCATCATGTTGATGGCTCACTCGGCGCTCGTCTAATGTTCGACCGAATCTTCTGCGCGGAGTCGTCGCAACCCGAAAGGGCCGTCTTCCCTCTGGCGTGATTTCCTGTTTGTTAATTAGCTGAAAGACAAGCATGAAAAACAGTCTGTTTTTATTTCCCCAGTGCAACATTTTGATGGAGTCGGACGGTAATGCGGAGCCCTATTTGTCAGGGAGTTATGAGGAGTTTGTAACAGCTTTAATTTCTCTTTACGACTGTGCTTGGTCTGTGCATTTGTGTGTGTGTGGGTTTGTGAGTGCTGATAGCAGCTTTTGATCTTTTTTGACTTGACTTTGCTTTTCTTTTTTTTCCCCCAGATATGCATGCCATTCATCTTTTTCTCCCCCTTTATCTACTTGGACAGAATGAGATTTTTTTTTTTTCATTAATGGATTAAAGGTCACATGCACGGTCCACGGTACAATCCTGCAGGGCACAAAATGTTATCCGCAAAAGGTTTAGGCTCTTTGTGAAGAGCATGTGTTCGACTTTCCACAGAATCCTCTCTGTCGCTTTGAAGAATGGAGGAGATGTTTAGGTTTCAATTAAATTTCCATTGAGCTCGATCAGCGATTCTATTACTAATAAGATCCAACAAGGGTGCAAACAACAAAAACAAATGATCAGTCCTTCAAAACCGCCCATGAGATTCAATTAGATGATAGCGATAGATTCATTAGTGCCCATGATATACACGCTGATTGCTACTTATACCATTTAATGAGACAAAAATAGATTATTGTCAGCGGCCCACCCCGATGCTCTATTGACTACTCCCCTCATATTAATGCATGTGTCCTTGTGTTCCTCCTCCTATCTTTGTCATTTGTGTGTATGCCTGTGTACCTTAAAGGAATGGTTTGGGGGAAATTAGCCACTTTTTCCAAGAGTGAGACAAGAAGATTGACGTAAACAGGACTGTACACAACTGCTAAGATGATTGTTTGTGATTTTACAGTGCAGAGACTATTTCTTGTCACAGTGAGGTTGCCAGGTTTGGTACTATGATGCCTGTAGTGAGACCTAAACTAATTCTTTTCCTCACTGACCATATTCAGATATAAACAGACCCAAGCTAAGCTAACAGGTCGAAATCTCATTCAGATCCTGCAGTGTGGATATCTTGGGAAACTCAAGTTAAGTTTTATCACTGTCTGTCACACTCATTTTTTAGAAATCGCGTCAAATCAAATTTTGAATTAAGCAGTATGAACGCGCAGCCAAGCACAACCATGTGTAAACTGCATTTTAATGATGAAGCATGACAGGGCCGGGCTGATTCTCACCGCTCACTTTATATACTTCACATACTCCTGCATCATATTTTTATATAGAACATCTTAATCTGTAAATTAACTGGTAACTATGGCTATTGTAGAGTAAAACATACAGTATTCCTCTGAAATGTGTTACAGCATGAAATGTGAAAGTGTATGTAAAATACAAGTAGTTTAAACCATTTATACAAAACCATTTGTATGAATGGTTATAAATGGATTTGAACTGGCAGAGTATTTCATTCTGGTCCAGTGATTTACAGTCCGTTCATCCAGATCACCAGTCTGTGCTGTAACATCAACTAGGCACTTCCTCCTGACCTCTTGCTCTCCCTGTCTCATCCCCTGATAGGTGGATGACCTCAAGGCCAAGCTGGCTGCTCAAGAAGTGGAGCTCAAACAGAAGAACGAGGACGCTGACAAGCTGATCCAGGCAAGAACACGTGCCGCTTTTTAGACTCACAAAAATATCATTGTTAAATTTTTCAGTTACGGTTCCTTTAGCAGAATCTAGTCATGTAGATATTTTTGGTTTTATTATTTTTTTAGATATCTATCTCCCTGCCTGCGATATCGGTGACCCCAATACAATGGGGATGAATGAAATTTCACTTGTGTTGACATGAAAAATGGCATCTAAAAAATTCAGCACTTCAGCTTGTCCTTCCAGGAACAATGTCCTCTTCACTCTGGATAATCCACAGGCGCATTCCTGGTGCTGTGTGCAGAAACTGCTCACTGCAGCATGAGGAATTCAGAGACAGCTTAAAGCTCAACATCGTTGTCATATTTTGTTATAGACATAGATATAAAGGAGTGAACGTTAGCATACAGTGCTGCGTTCCACCGGGTGTTTCCTGCATGTCAAACCTTTTGGGGTTTGTCAGCATTCGACACTAGAGATTACTTTTAACATTCTGTCCATCAAAACTAGGACTGAACTTTCACCATTAACCTGCAATAACCCCTGTGTGCTGTCTGCAGGTGGTTGGGGTAGAAACCGAGAAGGTGTCCAAGGAGAAGGCAATAGCTGATGAGGAAGAGCGAAAGGTGGCGGCCATCGCTGTGGTGGTGAGCGGCAAACAGAGAGACTGCGAGGAGGACTTAGCCAAGGCGGAGCCAGCTCTCCTCGCTGCTCAAGACGCCCTTAACACTCTCAATAAGGTCAGTCAGTCTCTTACTCCTTGCTACGTCTTATTGATTCCCTCCATCGTACGTCTTCTCTTTTAGTTTTCTTCCCGTTTTATGTGGGGTTGTGTTCTTTTCTCTTTGTTTGATTTAGTTTTCCCAGCTTCAGTGGAGTAAGTTATGTCCACACAGGCCTTGAACTGTGTATAAGATTATTGAATCACAGGGTTTAGCCGGGTCTTTGCCAAAATAATGTCTTCTCTATGTTTTGCGGGCATTTTACTTCATCCTCGCATCCCGCGTAGGTTTATGAGCAGCCTCGGGGATTTTCAAAAACACCCTCTGTGTTTAAAAGGTGCTCCCTGTTCAAACAAGCAGAACAGACAGTTCAATCACTGCTTAGAGCTCTCTAAAGATGCCCTAATTAGAATTCTCTGTTGTCTTCTCAAAGTCAGCACAGGTTCTTCTTCTTTTACTCTAATCCTTTCTTTTTTCTCTCCCTCCCCCCACCCCCAGCAGACCACAGAGATGTGCAGTTGTTCAAACTCAATTAAATCACGGCTCTTTTCATTTTCCATCCATTATTCTCTCTATCCCGCCCACTTCAGAACAACCTGACAGAGTTGAAGTCCTTCGGCTCCCCTGTGGCGGCGGTGACCAACGTCACGGCGGCAGTCATGGTCCTGACAGCGGCGGGCGGGAAAGTCCCAAAGGATCGCAGCTGGAAGGCCGCGAAGGTGATGATGGCCAAGGTGGACACGTTCCTGGACTCCCTGGTAAACTTCAACAAAGAGAACATCCCGGAGGCTTGCCTGAAAGCTATTCAGCCCTACCTGCAGGTGAGCGTTTCAATTAGCCCTCACTCATTAAAGTCAGCGTTAACGGCACGCGGCGTGCAATGTCTGCCGCTCGACAAGTTCAACTAATAAGTCGTAAATTTAGCAGGGGCGTGACTACGGTAACAGTGGCACATTAGGGCTTCCTACAGTCCCGTTGACAGCAAGACAAAATCAACCAGTTAATTAAGCATTACAAATTTAACAGCCGCCCTGATTATGAAGTTCAGTGGAGCGGATACTAGGTATTTTGTGCAGCAGTTAAAGCCAAAATTTACTCTAAACTCACCATATAAGGACCTTTAATGTGTAATAGTGGTGGTTAAAAACACACGTTAAAAGATGTTAGATCCAGGGGCTGCTGTGTTCTTATATGGTTGAACAAATGTCAGAAAGACAGACTGTTATGGAAGAAAATGTTTCTTTCCGACCTTCTCCAGGATCCAGAGTTCCAGCCGGACCTTGTGGCCTCCAAGTCGAACGCGGCGGCCGGCCTGTGCTCCTGGGTTTTAAACATCGTCAAGTTCTACGAGGTGTACTGCGAGGTGGAGCCCAAGCGCCAGGCTCTGAGCAAGGCCAACGCAGAGCTGGCCGCCGCGCAGGAGAAGCTTGCCGTCATCAAGAGCAAGATCAACGTAAGCCATCGCCTCGGACTGACAGCGGAGGAAATGAAAAGTTTATTCCATGCACCAAGTATCTATTTCAAAAGAAGGCGATTTCAATATCTAAAACCCAGTTGATATATTCTGTGCAATTCTGTTACCTTTTTATTAGAGACTTACTCTTTTTAAAGTCCTGTTCTTGTTTTCTAGTCACAACGGGTACAGGAACGAGTGTCTTAAAACTTTACTTGGTGAACTGAGTTTTGCACAGAACAGAATGTGGACCGAGAAATGACTCGTGAAAGCCAGAAATCTCAGCACCGCGCTGTGAAAGATTTCTGAGACGTCAGTGTGGATCAACAACTCTGTCAAACCCAGAAGATATGCAGTATAATAAGAATTTGATGCTACAGAAATAAGATAAAAACAACAACCAGAGGCTATAGGCTGAAACGAAAATTCAGGATATGAATTATTTTATCAAGGCTTGAGTGACAGTTGACACACGAGCTCTGCCAGTAATGATATACCACCAGCATTTCATCAATACAAAGCTGGTGTAAGTGCCATTAAAGGCTTTTACTGTTCATGAATCTAAAACCAAATCCATCAACCTAAAAACCCTATTGATAAAAGCAGCTGTAAATAATTGTTTCTCAGTGGCGTTTGACATTCAGCACATCAGAGCGCTGGAGAGCCCCAGCAGAGCGAGGTGCTCGGGACGCTGCGGCGGCGGCGGCTGCTTACATCAGACCCTGCAGAGTGCAGAGTGACGACTCTTAATAAGATCCAGCATGACTTCTCGCTGTCATTTTTCAGCCCTCAGTCAGATCGCTTGAGCGGAGAGTGGGTTTGGAGCCAAGGGGAATTAGCAATCCTCAAACTAATCTACTGAACCTGTGTGCCTCTCCACCGATTAATCCTGTTTGTCCTTGTGCTAATTGCTTCCATATGCCAAATAAATCCATAGCAGAGAGAATGATAAGTTTTAGCCAACTTTTCACATGCTCGCAAGTTTCTTTCATAGTGAGACTGTAGCTATCTTTGTACTTTGTCTTTGAGGATTCTTTATGACCACGCTGTATTTTAACGAGTGCCAATTTTTCTCAATTTCTGTGTGTGTCTGTGTGTGTGTGTGTGTGTGTGTGCTCGTGGCCTATCAGCACCTTAATGAGAACCTGGCCAAGCTGACAGCCAAGTTTGAAAAAGCCACTGCAGACAAGCTCAAGTGCCAACAGGAAGCAGAGTCAACCGCGCGCACCATTTCCCTGGCCAACCGCCTGGTGAGGAGGGCAACAGCAGGGGTCACGCAGAGCATCAGCTACTCACTGACAGACACACACACTCACACACACATTGGTCCCACTTGCTCCTTCCCTACCATAGATACAGATGTGCATTAACTTGTTATTGATACACATACTGTATATAACCTCAACCTATTTTTGTTTTTGCTTGTTACTGAGACTGTCTCTGTCCTATATGCACTTAGAACATACAGACAGGTGACAAATTAAAGGAAAACTCGAATAAATGAGTGGAGAAACATAACAAATGCACCTATGTCCGTGCTGTGTGGGCATTTTGCCGGCATGGTTTGGTTCCACTTGTCCCCTCAGAGCGAAGAGTCACTGTAAATGAATTCAGAGTTGTTCTGGGCAATCACCTTTATCCTTTGAAACATTTCTATCCTGATGGGAGGGGTCCCTTCCAGGATGACAGAGCCTCCATCCACAGAGCATGAGGGCTCACTGAAGGGTTTGATGAGGATGGAAATGATGTGAATCACATGCTGTGACCTTCACAGTCACCACATCTCAACACAGCTGAACAGCCTATAGGAGCGACGTGTCAGACAGAGCTCTCCTCCACCATCAGAATGAGGGAATATCTTTTGAAGAACGGTGTTCATAATGTGTGTCAAGAGCACTGAAGCTGTTCTAGAGGAACATGGTGGTCCAACACCTCACTGAGATACTTTATGTTCTTCTTTTTTCCTTTCAATTATCACCTGTCTTTATGTGTAGTAGTGCTATCAGTGAGTATAGATGTATTAGTCAGATATGAACAGATGCAGGTATTTTGTGTGCCATAGACAAAGACAGAAGCTTTTGCTACTATTGCTCCCCTAGTGCAAAAACCTTTATTTATACACAAATAAATACCCTAAAACTATTTTATCCCTGCTTATTAGTGTGGCTGTTTGGTGTGCTTAATTTATATGTTTACACACGTACACACACAAATGTATACATAAATCCCACCGTCATCTGTTGGTGTGTAAATCTCCTGCTGACAGCAGCACAGCAAAAAGATGAGTGTTGACACTGTTAGTATGATAATCTAAATTATTCAGAGGAAGATTTCAGAAGCCCTGACAGGAGCAACAAAAGGACGAGATGTCGTGCTCATCTGCTAGTCAGTCACAAATATCAATGCAAATGCGGTGAACTCGCTGAAGTACGCCGTGTTTCCGTGATGTACGCCGAGAAGTTACTGTCTGTGTCAAAGTACAGGGCCTCTCAAGTTTGGGAGAGATGAGATATTAAGGTGAACTTTATTGATCCCTGAAGGGAACTTGTATCATTGCTGCAGTAAAGAGTAGAGGTGTTGGTACATGAGCAGAGAGGTGATAAAGGATATGAAAACCTAATAAAAAAGGACTTGAAGGTAGCACGGCGTTGTTGTTCTGGAGCTTTCCTGATGTTCGCGAAGCTGTGCATCAATAAGAGCAGCTGTAGATTAATTTAGATTTGATTTTATATGATGCCCGTGGGGAAGGTGCTGCAGTGATGTAAGTGTGAAGAAACATGCGCTCCTGTCTCGTCCCCGTGTTTCAGGTGGGAGGTCTAGCTTCAGAGAACGTTCGCTGGGCGGAGGCCATCGAAAACTTCAGGAAGCAGGAGAGGACGCTGTGCGGGGACGTGCTCCTCATCACCGCCTTCATCTCCTACCTGGGCTACTTCACCAAACGCTACAGGCTCCAGCTCATGGACAACACGTGGAGGCCTTATCTCAGTCAGCTGCAGGTGGGTGTAGCTCAGGCTGCTTATGTTTGTGTCAGGTTTTTACATGCACATGCTCGTTAGTGTTTCTCCTGCGGGCCCCTCGTCCACACAGCCAGCCCATAGGCTTTACACTGGGAGGATACCACACATTTTAAAATGACTTTTATGGGCTCCGAAAAAGTTTAGAAAGATAAAACAAACAAAACATTCATGGATTAAACTTGATAGTACAAAGAGTGATAACTGCAGTATTCTAGCCTTTTCTTTTATTAGTGTGTAGTGTCTAAATTGGCAGCTGTCTCTTAATACATTAATGAGCTTACATCTCCAACTTCCTGGTAATCTTTGACCTTATGTAGTTTCACACACTGTGGTGGTTTTGTGACACAGTTACATTGGCTTGTTTTGTTGTTCTTTCTTTATAGTGATGTCATGCTGAGTACAGCGTTACCGTAACCATTACAAGTGATAGGCGGAACAATAAGAATAAAATAAGATGTAAACATGATCAGCCACTGATTGCACAGCAGTTGTGTTCTATTTGGAATTAAGGCAAGGCAAAACTTCCTGTAGTCGCTCTGTAGTACAAAATGAATGAAAGTAAACATAATGAATGTGGTGTATATACAGTAATTAAAGCGCCATACTGCCTGAACACTCAAAATACGTCTGCTGTAGCAGCGGTGCTATCAGTGGGCGAAATCAGACACTGAACAATAAATCAAAACCCACTTGCATAATTGCCACCTGCGTGTGTCAGGTATAATTCCAGCATCATGCTCCTACTTTTTAAAGGTTTTTTAAGGAACCACTCTTATATAACTGAGTGAATCTTAGCAGAAACTTTGTTCCACTCTGTAGTCTTTACCACAGTGGTAAGAAAGATTCAAACTTTAAATGCAATGAACCATGTCATCTGTAAGGTTCCCATCCCAGTGACCCCTGACCTGGACCCTCTGACCATGCTGACCGATGATGCGGACATCGCGGCGTGGCAGAACGAAGGGCTGCCCGCTGACAGGATGTCCACTGAGAACGCCACCATTCTCACTTCCTGCCAGCGCTGGCCCCTCATGGTGGACCCTCAGCTGCAGGGCATCAAGTGGATCAAAAACAAATATGGCGAAGACCTGCGAGTCATCCGCATCGGACAGAGAGGGTAAGAGGCTCGACGGCAAAGTGTGCTTATGGTCATTTTTTGGAGAAGGTTTTAATAGAGGGATTCTGCCGGTCTGCCCTGACAAGGTACCTGGACGCCATAGAGAGAGCGCTGGCAGCGGGTGATGTGGTTCTGATAGAGAACTTGGAGGAAACGCTGGATCCTGTTCTTGGACCTCTGCTGGGCAGAGAAACCATTAAGAAGGGCAGGTAAAGAACACCTGAGCTTTTAAAAACTACTTACCATTGTGAGCTGTGGCTAGGTACCTTACTTGTTTTATCAGCTGACAGGACACTCGTTTTTTGTGGAAATGTAGATGTGCAAAATTCCCTTTTCCCTGAGTCTTGTCCATGTTGGCTCAGAACTTGTGTTTTAAGTTTGAATGTCAGTGTTCTTAATTCTGACTTAAATATGTCTCTGGCACAAGTATCCAGAGGTGGTGGTGAATCCTTGCTAAGATTTTTAATACTGATTACCTGTGTTGTGATAAGACCATTCTGATTAAAATCATATTTTCTGCCAATTTTCCGTGAGTGCATTATCAAATGTATTAAGTTAGTAGGAAAAAATCCAATTTGGAGAATGAACTCGTTTATTCTAATCATAGCTTTTCAATCTTGCCACATGCGGTGATGCTATAATGGCTTAGCAGGACCCAGATGCATGACGCAAAGACAAGCAGGATGGGCAAAAGTTCATGTTTACTCTTCTCTGAAAAAACAGGCAATCATTCATCAAAAGCAGGCGGGCAGATCAAAACAGACAAACATAGCCAAGAAGGGGTCAGGGTGGGGGGGCATCAGCACAGACCTGAGGCAGGCAGAAGATATAGCTGGAAAACTAAGCACAGTCGCTAGTGTGGCAAAGAGTGAGCGCATGTGGGCCGGTGTATATACTGAATATACTGTGAGGCTGCAGAGAGTCCGTATGTGGCAGAGAAAACAAAGCAGAGAGGCGAGGAGCATGACTAGGAGTTGGCAGGAGCTGCACGGCATACATTTATACATTAAGTATGATGTAGGGTGAAAGATTACAGATGAGAGGTTGTTGAGCCAAATGCATATCTACATACACCCTCTGGATTGCAGAATGCTCTCATTTTCATATAGATTAATCTAAAATATGTGTACTACCAATACTGTGGCGTGTATTGCTGATCATGTAGTGACTTTATAGCAATCACTTGAATAGTTTGTTTTTTTATGCGTTTCATTTTGGCTCCTCTTTCATAAAGATATAATTTAGTGACATGATGGAGATGATGCAGTTTGTTCTGAAGTTGATCAGCTATAAATGGAGCTTCAGATGAGTTTTTGATTAACAGCTACATTTTACATGTTATTAGAAACTGTAATTAATGCAATTCACACATAATTCACTCAGATAGGTAATACATATATAATAGATCATCATCAGTGAACAAACATTGATCGCTTGTTCTTTCTCACCACTAAAAGAAAACTTAAATCACTACAAACTGACGCAAATTATCAGATTATTGCAGGAATAGGAATATTCTTATTAAAAAACAGCTGTCAGCATCTATTTCAGATGCAGGTTCTGAACAAATAGCATTTTACTGTCCCTTTTCATTTGAATTAGCGAGTAATTAGCTGTTTTATGTAATCACTGAGGCTATTTTAAAAATGAAACTATATACTTTATTAGTGATGGAGTTGGGCCTGAGAGCCACAGGTAAGATAAGGAAGTCAGAAAGATGATGATAAGAGAGATATATAATAAAACCAGCCTTATAAATGTAAATTGTGCTAAGCAGATGAAAGAGGATTAATTTGTCTAAAAACAGGAAAACTTAAGACTTAAGATAATTATAGCACAGCCATTAATGATTAATCCCTTTAACTGCTTCATCTTAACGAACATCTTCTATCTCAACATCTTACCATTTCAGAATCTTTTCTTCTATTTAGCAACTCAGTGATCAGAGGCCTTACGGTCTTCATTTACCCAAACAGGTGCATAAAGATTGGTGACAAGGAGTGCGAGTACAACCCCAGTTTCCGCCTCATCCTGCACACCAAGCTTGCCAGCCCTCATTACCAGCCGGAGCTGCAGGCCCAGTGCACCTTGATCAATTTCACAGTGACCAGAGACGGTCTGGAGGACCAGCTGCTGGCCGCGGTGGTCAGCATGGAGAGACCTGACCTGGAACAGCTGAAGGTGAGGAAGCCAGGAGTCAAATGAGGGGAAAAGAAAATCTCCCCGATGCTGCTATTTAACAACAAAGAGGGGATTTTTTTGACAGGTCTTTTCATCTGATATGTTGAAGGAATGTAAAAGTGAACCGGAGCAGACATGAAAGTAGTATCTGTCACGCTCTTCAGGTGCTATCAGAGAACAAACAGCTGTTCCACATTGGGCTCTTTTGAGTTCCTCTGCTAACATCTCCTCTGTGCAGGTGTAATTAAAAGAAACAGTCAGTGGAGTCGGGGGCCTCTAGAAGCCGGGCGTAGCACTCTCGCTCATCATTATCCATCTTAAACGCTGCGCGTCGGCAGCAAAACATCGGCTGCCTTTAAACATCACAAGAGGCTGCAGGTCCGGGCTCTTTGATTCCAAAACAATCAGCCGGCGCCTTTGATTAATGGCAAACTAAGTGGATGTGTGATAATTACGGGGCTGCGGGTCCCTCACTCAGGGAGACTGGGACGCAGCACGCCTGTGTGTATGTGTCTATGTTAGTGTGTCACTGTGTGTTTATGTGGCATGTGTCAGTGGAAAATGGTTTTTAAATGAAATGTATTTACATCAATATCACTATTACTTTGAATAGTTATGCATGACCTCACCTTGTCTGAAGTTCCAAATTCCAATAACCACTGATCTCCAGGTGAAGGTCACAGACAAACATGTACAGGAATACAAGATCAACCCAAAAAATAGTTTCACATAGAAATACTAAAAGCGTTCACAAACTTGGATTATCAAACTCCTTAATGATGTGTGACAATAGCAAAAGATAAAGTATTTATATTTGACTGTCATGGATTGTTACTCCGTAGCATCCACCAAGAATCAACCATACAGGCAATAATCCAATAATCCTAAATCAAAAAATCAAATTAACTTTTGAAGCACTAACAATTTACCATTGTGTCACAGTCACCCTGGGTACTGTTCCTGAGACACTCCTCCATTTATCATCAAGCTCCAGGAGTTGTGTAATTGTGTCTTGATGCTATCCTCCAGGGAGTTTCATCTTTTTCTTATCACTTTGGCAGACTCATTTATGTTCACACATCCACATCCACCTCTCCAAAATCAAAGGAGACGCAGATAGGAGATGCTTTAAGGTGTATTTTCCTTTTTAATGTAAATGACGCTCTTTGTTGTGCGGACCCTCGACCCTCGACTGCGAAGAAAAGGAGAGCTGCTGTTCCACTCTGCTGATCAGCGTCGCCGTCCCCCAGCTGTAGCTTTAAGCCGTCGATCTCGGCGCGTTGTGTACACGTTGTGTACAGTACGGCGCAGTCGTACGGCCGACTTTCCAGGAGTAATGAGCAGCAGATAGTTACGATATCCTCAGCGCGGTCCACGGCACGAATGTAAATGTTCGTCATTAAGCGAATATTCACTTGATCAAAGCGGCGGCGCCTAATGATGCCTCGCGCCCGTCTCATCGACAATCTGCTCTTTTCATGTCAGCTGTTTGAAAATGGATTGGCCGATGGCTCTACTGTACCACAGCAATTAGACAACACATTGACACACTTCCACTGTTCCTTAAGTACGGCCCTTGTTAGTCGTGGGGGGAAGAGGAAAATCCTAAATCCCGCTCCGTTCAGAAAGTGTCTGGCTGACGGCGGTGTCTCTGAGAGATCAGAATGGAAGATAATGTGGGAACTCTGTTAATGGGTCAGGCAGATTTACTCTAACACAATCCTATTTGCATTTTGATGGTTTTCTGGAGGTGTCCTTGTTTGCGTTGGGCTCTCGGCAACGCTTTATTCCGACCTGCAGGCTTTCGTCCACAGACAAATCAGCATTTTTAATAAATGCAGAGAGGGGGGAGGAAAAAAAAAACACCAAAATGCCGTAGTTATTTTAAGCCTTATGTCCCCTCAGCGAAATCCAATGGAGAAGAAGTGAAATGTGATTTAATGAAGCTTGTTTAATTAGCATTTCACTGAGATCGGAGGGTGAGGAAGGAAAAAAAAACAAGATCTGGAACTCACTTATCATTTTAATTAACACTGAAAGTTGAAGGTGGGCGGTGGGGGGGATAGCTGCATACACTCCGAGCACCTTCACATCAAAACACGGCCCACAGAATGAAGTGCTGAATGGCTTTTTGTTGTCAGTAAACAACCCGGACTGATAACAATCATCCGACTGATAGCAAAGTGCAAATTGGCTGTACCTGTTTATACCCTCTGAATGACTCGGTGCCATTATACCTTTAATGAGGTTAGCGTTGCTACTGAGCCGTAAGATGACTACCGGGTGAAAGAGCTCTCATTTAACCGAGCCAAAGACGGGGCTAAGGAGCTTAAAATGTCAAGTCGCCTTTTTGGAGAGAGCACAGGGGGATCAGTCGACAACCTTTTACCACAATAACTACCTCCTCTGGTCCTCCCTCCGCGCACATCTGCGTATCCTGGTGTGTGTGTGTGTGTTTGCTCCGGCACAGTTCTTACCCAGACTTTCGCCGTTAATGAGAACTAAAATGCTCCACTTCCCAAATTACCTTAACAGGGCTGCTCCGTGGCACTCAGTAATCATTTGCCTAAAAAAAATGATAGATGTAATATCTCATTTTAATCCCAATTAGGGTGTTCTGCTGACTGGTTAATTGTTTGTTTTTCCCAAGCAAGGGTAATTACAAGAACAATGTGCCAGAGGGAAGCTAATCGGTGAAAACTGACTCATTACTGGACCCAGTTGGGAATGTTTTAGTGTGGATAGCTTTTTCCCCTCAAGAGCCATGAGTCTGGGCGAGTAGAAGGTCACAGTTGACTCATAGAGGCAAATGTCCCCGGTTAAATGTCCACCACTCAGACCCCTTCTGTACTTTTTCTCCCTGCTCGAAGCGCACGCACGTCAGGTTTTTCCTCAAAATGCCAAGAACCGCGTCTTTTTTTTACCCCCTGTGCAGTTTTGGCAGAGGGGAACTTTCCAACTTCCGAGAGGGTAATAACGTCAAACTCGGAGATTTAACAAGGCAGAGGCTCAATTAGTTTTAACAATGGTGTAAAATACCTCTCATCACCGCAATAGGAAATACTGTCATAAAGAGAGCAATTAAGCAGTGTGATCTCTTAAACTATCTGCTCCCCTGGCGCGATCTGAGCTAAGTATGTCTTTTGTCGTGGGAACATTATGCCACAGGGAGGAGGAACAGCTCCACCCCGGCCCCCCCACCCCCAAGCAGCCTCTCAGCTCCCCTGGTGATTACACGGGGGCGGGAGCAGCACTGGCAGAAAAACATTACTACCGTCTGTGAGGGATCACGCCACTCAAAATCCCTCCGCTATTATCAGCCACCAACAACAGTGGAGTAGGCAAATCTCACCACGGCCCGCCCTCCTGTAATTACAACAATTCAAAGGTCACAGAGGCTCCTATTAAGGGAAACTTCAATAAAGCAAAGTCATTATCGAGCAGAAACAAAGGGCTACAAACAGACTATAATGAAGGACAAAGCGGGCTGAAGCAATAAAGAGAAGTAACCGTGCCCTGTCGACTTTGTTCTCCCAGCGCATCTCAAACGACCCGCTTTGAAAAAGTGAAAGTTTCCCTTAGACACTTTCTGTTTTTTTTTCCAGCTAGAACAAAGACAGGAAAAAAGCAGTCTGAGTTCAAGCTTTATTAGAAGACAGGGTGCACTAATCCATATGGTGAGGTGTGAGTAAAACCCATTATGGCCGAGCTGCGTGTGTGTATGTGAGCATATTGTGTGTGATGCCCGTATTGCTTCATAATTGAATACATAATGTCTCATAACAGATGATACATAGAAGATGTGAAAGAGTGTGTGTGTGTGTGTGTAGTTGGCCATCAAAGCCTCCTTCCCCTCTCGCTCCAATCGACGGTCTCATCACATCGAGGGTTAGGTCGCCCGGCAGTGGTTTGATGTCGGCAACCAGACGGAAGCTGGTTAATCCAGCCCAGAGAGCTCCCTTTATGGGTCCGGATAGCCGATGCAGAGCATATCGATTATTTCTGCCTTTGAGGTGCCCTTCAGTATTCATGTCCTCATATTGACCCACACCTTGATCATCTCCCACCGAATCAGATTATGACGATCAGGCCAGAGAAGAACCCGGCAACAAGAGTGTGGTGTGTCTGAGAAATCCTCTGACATGGAACCTGTTTTCTTTTTTTTAATGTGTGTGTTTCCGTGTTTATTAGTCCGACCTGACGAAGCAGCAGAACGGTTTCAAGATCACTCTGAAGACTCTGGAGGACAACCTGCTCTCCCGTTTGTCCTCAGCTTCAGGAAACTTCCTGGGTGACACGGAGCTGGTGGAGAACCTGGAGACAACCAAACGCACCGCCGCTGAGATCGAAGAGAAGGTCCTGCTCTGTTATTTTTATCACCAGTCACCTGCTCCTGTTAACTCCTCAAATTACAGCCTCTAAACTACAGTGTAACAGTTTAGTACGCAAAGGTTAACAATAGAATACTCTCTGGTTAGCTTTATACTAACACACATATATTAGTACAGGGGAAGGGAAGAATACTTTATTATTACTATTATTACTTGATTAATAATAGTCACTTGTTCTCACTTTCACTGTAATTAGAGGGCTTTGTAACCAAAGCTAGAGGCCTGTGGAAAAACTTAATTAACCCTGCCTGGCACATTAAATCCAAACCCACTTCTCTCACTTCTCAGAGGCAAAAAGTAACACAAACTTGAGCCTACGGGTCAAATCCTGCTCACACACAGTACAGTTTGCAAGCTTAGGTGGTGATCCTGTACATAAACACAGATAGCATCCTCACATCCACGAGGCAACAGGCCACTGAGGCTGAGTGATTTTATTTTAGGTGACGATGCTGTGGTGTAGCTTCTTTTTTTCAGGTGTGTGAAAGTCATTTGATCTTTTTTTTATTCTATAATAATTGTTTTTTTGAGTAAGAGTGTTACATAGTTTGGCTCCTTCTTATTAAACAATCATAAAAGAACATACAGGCTTAGCTTGTAGGTCCTCTGTCTGCACTGTGCAATTATAAAATATGTAACTATAATTATGTGTACTCTCACAGTGTAAATTATTTCTACATTCCTCTTGAACTCAAGTATGTTATTCTCTGAACTTTATCCCCTGTGCCTACTTACCCTTCTGGCAAAATATTTACACATTAATTTGGAGGCAGTGTAAAGTATTGTAGTTTTACTGTAAGTAACCTCATTGTGATGTGTTGCTGTATATTTCCATTCTGCCTTGCTTTGTTTCTCTTCTTTGGTCAGCAAATCAGCTCATGTCACCTTATCGCGTTATCTCTGCTCAGAGAAAATGACTGATGTTTCTGATACTTCAGAGCACTTCTTAGAAAGTACTGTATGATGAGAGTGTGCCTTCTGTCTGCACGGAGATGAGCGCTGCCTTTGCAGATGTTCATTCTTAAACATAATTGCCCAGGCATTCGCTGTGAAGGAAAAAAAACGGGACATAATTGTCGTGTTCCACGCAGTGTGAGAACATTTTGGCTGGAACCGTGAAATTAGAATAGCTCTGCTCTTCACTGGAGGGTGTTTTATTGGATGGCGCACAATTTCATCATTAGCTGATTGATGAATCTGGAGTATTTGCATACCGGTGCGGACGTATGCTTGTGTCTATGAGTGTGATTCCATTTGTGTTTGTGTTTGCGCTCTCTTTACTGTAGGTGAAAGAAGCCAAGGTGACAGAGGCTAAAATCAATGAGGCTCGAGAGCACTACAGACCAGCAGCAGCACGGGCTTCCTTATTGTACTTCATAATGAACGACCTCAATAAAATCCACCCTATGTACCAGTTCTCTCTCAAGGTAGGCTGTCTATTGACGCGCCATGTTTCCTCCCCGCCTCACGGGCACTCAGCGAGACCCCTCTTTACACTTACTCCTCTGTTCCTCCCCTCCTTCTTCCATTTTCTCACCGTGTTTTATGCTCTTTGCTCTGCTTTTATTGTGTTTGTGGCTCCCTAATGTGGTTATGTAGAGCGTAATGTCTTTCATATTGTCAGCCAGCGAGCGCTGAGAGGAGGCAGCCTGAGATATGGTTTGCAATCACTCCAGACTCCGCAGGTAGCTGCCCCGGCCCAAGTTATTTCCCAACATAATCAAATGAAAACACATTCAGAATATATATACCTTTGACCTTGTGAATGAAATGAAATAATATAACACATTACAACATTATGATATGTGGTGTTCGTACACAGCTAGAACAAAGTGTGATGCTAAATGACAGAAAGAGCACACAGAGTCGAAAATGATTATTCAGTTTAAATAATTATTCACTTTGGTTTCTGTTAGAAAAAAAATCTGTAAGATGATTCAGCATTTTGAGCAGTTTAGCTTTTTCCAGCTTGTTGTGTTGGTTGGGATACATTCATTGTTGTTTTGGGTCTTTGAATGGGATTTGCTGGCCATTCAAAATATAGAGATTTTTTTTTTTTAAATTTGCTGTGTTTGTCCATTGTAAGACATTTGAATGTATCCCTCACACTTAATAAGCGTAATAACATACTTGTCTGAGCCCAAAACACATGACTGTTAAAGACTGTCTATAAACAGCCAAAGTAGCATTGATTAGTTCATCTTGAGAACAAACCATCATATTCATCACGACAGAGGGGAGAGACACTGACACTTTGTGATATCTGACATGATATTTTTATCATTTAAGGCCAATATGAAACATGTATAAACACATATAGCATTTGAATTGTTGGTTTATATTTTGTTGACAGTTGACTCAGCAGTGTTGTTACTTTGGTTCTCTAACACCTGACGTTAGATACTGAGACAGTGTTGAGTGTTGTACCCGGTCCGATGTGTCTCCAGGCGTTCAGTGTGGTCTTCCAGAAAGCGGTTCTGAAGGCCGAGCCGGACGAGGCTCTGAAGCAGCGGGTGTCCAACCTAATTGACAGCATCACCTCCTCCGTCTTCCAGTACACCACCAGAGGCCTGTTTGAGTGTGACAAGCTCACGTACATCGCTCAGCTCGCCTTCCAGGTAGGGAGGGAGGCCGGTTTCATCTTCTGCATGGTTTGTTTTGAGAACAAGCTTGCCATTGACTCAGCTGCTCCTGAGACCAGCGGCCCTGTTTGGATCTAATCAAGTGGAAAGGAAATGCGGTTTGTGCTGAAAATACAATGTTTGGAAGTCCTTCCTGTTTGTTGTGTCCCCAGATCCTGCTGATGAATAAAGAAATAAACCCTGCAGAGCTGGACTTCCTTCTGAGATACCCGATCCAGCCAGGTGTAACATCACCTGTGGATTTTCTATCCAACCACTCCTGGGGAGGGATCAAGGTACAGAGCAACACAGAGATGGCTGTATTCATGCCACTATTGAAATACAACAGCAGTGGAGAGGAGCCGGAGGGGCTTGCTTTGAAATGCAAAGGCTTACCCTTTACAATACAGCTGAAAAGAAATTACATTCAAAGACTAATATTTTTTTAGATATCTATTAAGAAAAATGCAAAGATACGAAAATACATTTTTGCCTACAGAGGAAGTTAACGTCACCGCTCCCGGTTATGCTGAGCTGTGTTGCTTCCTTTTGGGGAGTGACGAGGTCAGAGCCAGGAACTGAAATATTAATGCTGTACATAGTCTACACTCACAGAATATTCTCTCCTCTGTGAGTTGGCTCACTGAAATGCTAGTGTGACTGCAAATATAAATGTAAATCTCCTCGCTAAAGAAATCTGCACAAAGATCTGTACAAAAGTGCAATACTCTCCCAAAATAGTCGACATTTTCGTAAAGACAGAACTTTCATGAAATTCATCAACGTGTATTAGAAGGATGCATGAGTAGTGTTAAATTGCATCAGCTCCTATCTTTAGAACCCTCACTGCTTTTCAATGTCGAAATAGTCTCCACTAGTAAAAAAAATTAATTGGCTCCCCTGTCTTTCCAAGTGAAGTTCTCCTCCTGAAGTCTACAATTTTCCCTCAAGTTATATTAGCACTTAGCTGCTTTACGCGATGTGTGGAGTGGCTTCCTGTGATGCAATTTGTGCAGCCTAGTCTCCCAGCATCAACTTTGCATTAAAGTGAAAACATACTTAAAAAGTGGGCAGCATAAGTGAAGACTGTTTTCTCTGTTTCAGTCAGATCTCCACTCTGACAGCGCCTGATTTTCTCTGCCTCGGCTTAGCTCTGGGACCGCAGTGCATTTTAACATTGAAAGGGCACTGGAACAAACTCAGCATACCCATAGTTCCTCTGAAAGAACAGACGTCTGGCAGTCCAGCCCTGTGGATGTCAAGCAGCAGAGGTTCCCTCTCTTGTCAGATCAGTTTAGTAGCAAACTAAACCCTCACGGCAGCATGTTTTTTTAGCCTCTCGTGCTCATGAATTTTTCAATCTGTGCCGCCTAGAATATTAACTTAACCTAAACCCCTCTGAGAGTATGGAGACGGCCTTTCCCCAACTGCACTCAACCTACTGTGCATGTTTAAGGCCTGCTAATCAGAGTCTGTCACTCGATTTTCTTATCGCAGTTGGAAACACAATCAGTTGGAAAGCTTTAAAAAAGGATAAGATCCTCTGATTGTTTGGCCCTCTTGATGATGTTAGCAGAGCGGGAATCCCATGAGACCCCGTGTATTCTCCCCTCATTGGGACTGAGAGGTTGCCAACTGCCTGTGGTAATTAAACAAACTGACTCGTTGTGAGGGACTGAGAGCTGAGTCTCTCGTCTCACCCAGCCTTACCACCTCATGCCCAGTGGGGAGCGGTGATAGAAAAGCAGATTTTTATACATGCATAGATATTTTTTTCCATGACACCTTCTACTGTATGTGTCAGCTGTGGGAAGGTTTCAGGACCCTCTTCATAATATATTCACAGTGCAGGAGACAGCACACACACTCCGTGTGTGTGTGTGTGTGTGTGTGTGTGTGTGTGTACTCATCAGGGAGTGTAGCTGCTTGAGGCTGCACTGCGTGACACTGCTGGTCTCCACCGACGAGATAAGGTGCCTGTCAGCTGGGGCATCACAATGACTGGTTCTGGTTCTGCAAAGGATGCATATTCAGGCCTCCCCAACCCCCCGTCCCGTTATGAAAGGGATCGTGTTTACTCAGCATTTCCGTTTGAATAAATTTTATTTATATAGGCATGAGGAAAGATAAGCACTCCTCTCTTTTTTTGTCTCTTTTTGCCACCAACTTTTGCAAATAAAGTTAGTTCTTTTGCTGCGTATTGTGAAATGTTTCTGAAGTGGTCGAAAACTTGAATGTGCATCAGTGATCACAGAGCAGCAGCACTAAGAAATACAGTCGTTTTTCTGTATGAATGCCTTTTCTTTCCCCATCCAACAGTCCCTGTGCTCAATGGAGGAGTTCAGGAACCTGGACCGAGACATCGAGGGCTCAGCCAAACGCTGGAAGAAGTTTGTGGAGTCAGAGTGCCCAGAAAAAGAGAAATTCCCACAGGAATGGAAGAACAAATCCTCACTCCAGAGACTGTGCATGATGAGGGCCCTGAGGCCTGACCGCATGACGTACGCCGTCAGGTGAGAGGTGGAATCATAGCTTGCTCTTTGCTCTGTGATCTGTGAAGGATCTCACTGACCTGTGCTGCTTGGTGAAAGGGTAAAAGTTAAACATCTTAACCTTTGGCTTATAGTTTGAATTGACAGAGCTCCCGTGCTCACCGCTGCTCTGTGTCTGTTACCGAGACGTGATGGCAATTACACAGATGCACAGGTACAATCAATGAGTCTCATTATTAAATGACACTGCAGAAAAGCTCTCAATCTCTGTCGAGGAACGTCATTGTGTCCCACTGGAGCCCATTTCCAAATGATAATGACGTGCAATCTTCTCAGACATCTCATCTGAATATTAAAAGACAAAAAAGAGATAAAATATGAGTGCAGCTACCAATTTGTTTGACTTCATAATTTATTTCAGAGAACAAATATTAATGTTTAATGTGACCAGTGTAATGTGTAATAGTGACAAACCAAAAGAGAACAAACAGTTCTTCTCAGCTCTTCTGAGCGTTTCGTGTCTTTCAGCTCACTGTTTCGGTTTGTTTATTTTTCTGGTTCACTCTCACGGCTCTCATCAGCCACAACAGGCAGCCCATCAACTAAAAAGTTAATGACCAGCTGGTGAATATTATGGAGCATTTAGCAGCAAAAGAGACTGACATTTTCCCCAGGAATTAAGGGAGGGTAACTATTGGCCTCATGGCATGGGACTAGTGTTTTACAACATATTGAACCATGTAGGAAGGCAAACGTGTTTCCTGGCTGTCAGAAATGTCACTGTAAATCATCCAGATATGTGAATAATGGCACACATTCTCTGACGGTCTCTCCTAGAAGGCAGTCATACTGTTAGGATGAAAACATGGGCCAGAGTTTAAGAGAGAGGTTCAAACTTTATCTGAGCAAGGACAGGTGAAATAGTAAGCAATCAGTTAATATGGGTTTAAGAGGAATAAATACCCAACAAGTTGAAAAGTAATCTTACTGCTCCTCTTCATGCCATCTCCGGCTGCCCAGCTTTAAAACGACAGACACCCCCTTCTTCAGTGCTTTAAATGCCTGTTGAGCTCTTAAAGCAGCAACCCGTTTTTAGAGATTCTTGAGGGCCGCCAAACATGCAAAAATGATCACTAATGGGGGCAGGAAAGCTAGCACAAGTGCCAGCAAACCTCTTCGCACTCTCTTAACAGTATAAGCAGCGTTCGACTTGTTCTGAGGATACTAAAATGTGGCCCACTTGTACTGAAGCCTTGCGCTGTCTCCATCTGTGACCCTCCTCGTGGACGCTGTAGTGCTCCCTCGATATTCCACCCCACTCCATTTGCCGACCACCAGTTCTGCACGTATAATTTATATATATATTTGATGCTTATCAATACGAGGTGTAAATATAGAGGTCAGATTTCATCATCCAGGTCACGTGTCCGAACACAGATCACAGTTCATCAGAGTTAAAAGCAGGTAGAAATGCCCCTTTGCTCTCAAAATAGTGTCACATAAGCCGGCCGTGCTAACACATAGACCTCTGTGTGATTCACCAGTATATTTGGGATTCACCTCAGTCACTTATTGAAATAACAACAGTGTTTGCAAAATCATTAAAGCATTTCAAGGGAAGTTTTCAGTTGCTGTGATTTTGAATCATCCATCAAAATACAGTTAATGTGAGCTTTGTATCCTTAAATAATGTCCCATCAGTGATTTACATATAGAAAACATGTCATTTCTTTTTATTTTACGAATGATTGGTTGGGTTGGAACAGCACTATGAAAATCATGATGTTTTAAAAGGCTAAGGGATTTAATCCAGAGAGGGTGAAAAGAGCCGCTGACAACACAATCGTGCCTAGAGTTAATATTTCTTCTCTAAGCAGCTGTCTATCTAATGCACTGTACTACAGAAGATTCCTCCTCTCCAGCTTGTCGGTCAAAGATAATAAAAAAAGTGTTGAGGAGAACTGACTCATATTCCCCCCACAGAGACTTTGTAGAAGAGAAGCTGGGGAGCAAATACGTGATTGGCAGATCACTGGACTTCGCCGTCTCCTTTGAAGAGTCGGGTCTGGCTACACCCATGTTCTTCATCCTCTCTCCTGGAGTTGACCCTTTGAAGGATGTGGAGAAACATGGTAATACCCTCGCTTGTTTTATCTTTAATAAGCCATAAAATTCAGCCTTTGACTGTGTTCTGGACTTTTATCAGAGCATGCATATTGCCAATTTATCTGTCATTTCTTTGTCGTGGGAACATGCAGGATTTTCGCGGGACAGCCTATTGAAGTCGAGTGCGGGCATACCTGCATGCATGATTTCCACTTTGATTCCTACTGCATAGGATTATCAGTCTGAACAGCAGTCATCCCAACACATCTGCTATGTGTCTCTGCTGTGATATCTGACATCGCTGCCAATGCACAACAGGCTCTGGGTAGATTGAGGGGATTATACTAAAGGTCACGAATATATGAGACGACACCACTGGTGTATTAGGAGCAGCAGAAAGTAAATGTCATTGGTTTTAGAGTTACTTTACATTCCTGTATGAATAATGCGGATGGCAGCAGGATGCGCTGTTTTGATTTCTGACCACAAATATGCCGAAGTCGAAGCTTTTGTACTGACCTGGAACGGGGCACCATCACAGCCTGACACTTTTGAATCTACTGCCAAATAATTCAGTCTGTGGGTATTTGAAGTCAGCTCTATGAAATATTCAGATTGCACGGATTGTATCAGTTTACTGGAACAAAGAGACTTCCACAGTGTTTCCACTATAAATGAGTCCCCATACATTTTCAAATTTCAGTATTTTGGTATTCAAGTAGTTCGTCAGCATGATTAATTTACTGTTTCTGTCTGCTTTGACTTTCTTGGATTTCTGTTTCTGCTTGAAAGTCCCCAAATTAATCCATACCACTTCATATTCATTTCAGCAAGCCAGTCAAACACAGTTATTCATGATACACAACAATATTTTTAAAAGTAGTTTAGGTGGCTGTTTTTTTTTACACAGATTTAGATCCCAGGCGGCGGCAGGTGGTGAAATGAGGCACAGAGCTGCCGTGGCCAGACCTTTGGCTCTATGTGAAATCCACCATCCTCTATTAATATGATAAGAGGCAGCACTCCTGCTGGATCTGCCTGTAAGGGGTGTGATTATTGATTATCAACACCCTCATTTTGAGCGAAGTCAATCGCATCAAAGCCAAAAGTAACCAATCGCTGCCGCTGTAGAGAGAGCGCCGCGGTGATGGGTAGCAGCAGCCACATTACGCTGAACCACAAAGAGGTGCTTTTCCATTATAGCTGTGACTATTGGGTTTCTCATTGGTATTAGGCTTCAATTAGATTTTCGTTAGATAGATGATGCGATTTTGTGTGCTCTGCAGGGGACTAATATCCCTGAGAGAAAACCTCACTATCTGCCTGCCTTCAGTTTGGAGTTTTAATGAAACAGACAGAAATAATTGTATTGTTTGAGTCACATCTCACCGGGCAGACTCAAGGTGAGCAAGTAAAGCTCAATCATTAACCATCTGCTGATTTTCACATTAAATGCATACTGTGTCTTTTGGGGAAATTTGCTTATTTAATGTCTTACTGAGAGTTAGATGG
>JBAJHX010000024.1:11987954-12009447 GCA_037176925.1 Amniataba percoides | reverse complement strand
GCTCTCTGTGTTCAGAGCAGTTGTAGCATGTAGCTCGCTCCTCTGCGGCTTTCATAGTCTTTCACTGAGTTTATAACAAGGCAATAACATATTTCATGCTTGTGTCACTAGCTTGGCCAGAAAGCTACTAAGCAAGGTTAGTAAAGCGTAAGGATATGGTGTCAGATATTGGTTTATACATGCACTGTAGGTTTAAACTGAAAACAGGATGCATTTTCCAAACTCGTAATTCTTTTGTGCATTACTGGTTTGTTTGCTCAGTAGCAAAAATACAAAAGAGACCACACTGGAGTGTTTGAAGTTTTGATAAAGACTAGCTGTCTGCCACTGCTCCTAGTTGTTGTGCTTTGTCTCAGAGCTGTATCTGTAGCCAAACAGTGATCTCTACACTTAACTTAGTGAGATAACATAAGCACATTTCCCATACTAATGTTTAAAGTCTAAAAGTATCCTTGTTTGAAATGCTGCTTGGTCTGTGTTTTCTTTCAGGGAAGAAGCTGGGTTACACGTTTGACAACAAGAACTTCCACAACGTCTCTCTGGGTCAGGGTCAGGAGGTCATCGCTGAACAAGCCCTCGATTTGGCAGCTAAGAACGGCCACTGGGTCATATTACAGGTGCAGTATGACCAAACACAGACCACACACACACTGGTATACAGTCACACTACCTCATTTGTTTCCATGATAACGTTCGACAATCACATCAGGTAGATCTAATTATAGTGCACTAAAATGAGATGTATAAAATGACACACAGTGTGATTGTTAAAATGTTCTCTTTGTCGCTGAATTGTCCTGTGTGGAAACCTCATCCACCTCACACAAAAGGTGTCAAATCACACTAAAATATGGTCAAAAATATGAAGTGGAGCAGACACTCACAAACACGCATAAAACGCATTTTGCAAAATGAACGCGGTGTTCATTTTGTGTCAAGGATTTACCATTCAGGAGTGGCTTTAGGTGGCATTTCCTTTTATCTGTGCATGTTGTGAATGAGGCGCATTATCACATTGTTTTTCACTGCACACTCAATGGGATGTTTGCTTTCCTCCCATGTTTGTAGGCATTGGAAAGTGAAATTAATTTTCTGCGGAAATTTCTTTACTGAAAGGGCCGCGGCATTATACAGTACAATATCTGCAGCCGCGGTGTCTGTTCTCCTCTTATCTGGAGGGCAAGGCTGGCGTTTGCATTTTAAGTGGAAACCTTGGTGGAATTCTAATGGGAAGTATCGACAGATATGAACCACAGACCAGGCACTGCGGGACACCCTTTTCTTTTAATTCACACAGCTGGTAGAAATTCCAAAAAAAAAAAAAAAAGAATAGGACGCCATCACTCTCTGCTCCAGACTCAGGATAGCAAAGACAAGCAGTTGTTTAATTACCTTTGCATAAGAATCCCGATCGATAAGCTTAAAAAGGCCCTGTCCCCCTGGCAACAAACCTCCCACTCGCTTTATCATCGGCTGTCTGTTTGTCTGCCCACTGAGAGCCACCCCTGTGGCACTGAGGGAAACCGAGAGGAGAGGAGGGGAGGGGAGGGGAGGTATCATATTCTCGTCTCTCCTGTTTTTACCAAGAGTATCTTCTCCTGATATAACGCTCCATCGTCTCTCCTCTATTCCCCTTCCCACCCTCTCATTCCGCCATGTAACTTTCATACTTTAGTCTTATCATTTTCTCACACCGCATCTACCCTCTTATCAATCCTCACGTCCTCCCACCTTTCTGGCAAAGCTATCTCTCACTCCCCTCCTCACCTTCTCATCTCAGCCATCCACCTACCTATCCAACCCCGCCGGCCCACTCCATCAGCAGTGGGCCGGGTCAATGGCAAGTTCCCCTTCGCTGACGGGTAATTATACTGCAGAAGAGCAGCTCCTGCTCAGATGCCTGGGAGACAGAGATGCAGAAACTTTGAAAGCAGCCTATTGGGAGTGAGGGGGGGGGGAGGTGGAGGAGAGGCAATCAATCGGGCAGATTGGAGTTGAATATCCCACATCGGTCAGGCGCTCTGAATCCATTGGCCTAAACTCGCTATCCTCTTCACACATTTTCTTCAAAAGCCTTCCCATTTGCACCCAGTGGCGAGAAGTGCCGATATGAGAGAAAGCAGGAGAGACAATCTGATGAAAAGGCGCTCCCTCAATGTCTTCTCCTCACTCTTCACTTTGTGAGGAGGAAAGTCTTGAAACCTAAATGATTCATGCAATTCCTTTTTTTTTATCTTACACTGAGAGCTGGACAAGATTTATTTTGACTCCTGATGTCGAGATGACCCTCTTTAACCTACAGTGATGCAAGGAATGAAGTGAAGAATTTCACTTACAGGGAGGATATCAATATTGTGGCTCTGTAATTCGTGTGTAGTGAATTATCTTGCATTTTATGCTCCTTTTCATAACAGTAACAGTCTCCACATGTAGCACTTGATGCAGTTCAAAACATTTGGAGGTGAACTGATTCCTCCAATTTTGGGGTTGCATCCACATGGCTGATAGCACTGGATCGAATGAAAGCCAGATAAAGGTAATGTAATGTAGAATAGAGTTGCAAGTGAAAGTATTTTTCAGCAGTAAATGTAAGTGTTTGACATATATCAGCAATAATCCAATAATGCTTTCTCCCACATAAACACAGAGTGTACTGGATAGTGTAATAATAGAGTCATTTGAAGCCAGAGACACTTGTGACCATGTGCATCAAATTATACCTCAGATTGAAAAGGTTAGGCCTTCTGATTTGATGAAAAAGGTTCTGTTCTCGGAGAATCAGAACAGTGAAAAGGATCCTGCTGGGATAATACTCCTTAATAAAGAAACACTCAAACAACTGTGCCAAACTGTAGAAAATATATCATATAGGGGTGAGATCAGGACAGAGGAGGGGGCTGCAGCAGAAAACAGTCTTGGCTTGAGTTTATTAGGAGTGTGGTCGTGTGAAGTGTCGAGTCAGGAGGTGACGAGTCAGCTGATAACCTGCTGGTCCATAATTGTGCGTCATGCATGAAACAGCTAATAACAATCAGCTAATGCAAGTGTGAGTTAAAGTGAGAGTAGTTTTAACTGTTTATCAGAAACTGTGCTGTGCTTTGGTCAGTTTAGTGTTCTATTTGGCTGTGAGACTACAACACCCACGAGCTTCGTCCACCATTGCTGTGTTGTTCAGGCACAAATTAGAGCTGTAACAAATTCAAAATACCAAAAATCTAAGAGTGAATTGTTGCAGACTGTATTATTAGTCTTATAAAGAGTGGCATCTTTAGCCTCTGCTCAGTGTTATTTATGCACAGAACATCATTTTATATCAGTTATTGGATGTTTCTCACCACAGTACACCTTGGGCTTTACATTTATGTGCACACAGGCTAGTTTCTTTTACTTTTTATTAAAACACATCTATCATCTCTAAACATCTTCTAATGTGGTTGCTTGTCTTTTACACTAATGTGTGGTTCACCCTCAAGAGTTTAATTTACATACAGGCCTTGGAAGAGCTTCCAGTGCCAGTCATCTAATACTGTTTAGGCAGCAAATGAACAAGGTGTAATTTATGAGCCACGGACACCTCTTTTACCTTACAACTCTCTTTTCTATCATGCTCTCTTTAGTTATTTTCAGACCTAATTCCAGAGCCTGTTTATGTGTTTTAACCTTTGCAAAATGGACCACAGCTCCCATAAAACATCATAAGGAATGCTCATCAACAATGGAGAATAAAGACAATCAATACCTACAACACCCAACCTGTATCCTGCATATTTTCAAAGTTTGTCTGCAGCGTGCTTAAATTTAGACTCAGCAGTCTGTCATGCTGTCAGTGCCTGCAGTGTGCAGTCCTGTTTGTCCCTCGGTCCTGTTAGTCCTGCGTCAGTCTGGAGTCTGACTGCCTCTCCACTGCGGGGCCGCCTCCTCAGTTCTGGAGCCCAGCTGTGCAGCTGTCCTCGCCGCCGCTCCTTGACGAATGTGTTTTCGGCGCGTGTGAAGGAGAGGGGGATTGCGTGCGTCCACCTGCATGTGTTGATATTTGCCTGTGTACAGGCGAGCGAGTGTGTGTGAGGCTGTGTGACAGGCGGCTCGACGTGCCATTGTGCCTTCCCTCAGGTTGTGTTTGATAGCAATGCATCAAAGACCTTGCCAGTGGTGTCTTCTAATGGGTTTTAGATTCAACTTTTATATTATTATGTAAATAGGTGACTCTTTGATGTAGTATCAGCGCAGTCATCACAGGGGCTGGAAGGCCCTTATCAAGAAGGCGTTGAGGGAACAAAAAATGTTGCACCTGAAAGTTAATTAAAAAGCCATAAAATAGTGGCTGCTCCTCCGTCTTGTTTGTTTGTCTGTCGGCCTGCTGGTCTGTCTCTCTCTCTTTCTCACTTTCTGTCTTTCTCTCTCTCTCCGTTCCTCCCCCTCCTCTCCCCCTGCAGCCAGAGGATGAATGGTTTCATTACAGTGACAAGTCCTGAGGCAGTCTCTCTCTTCTTCTGTTGGCTCCCTTTATTGCCAAACTATTTACATGCCAAGAGGAAGGGTTGTACTCCGGCTTGATGAAAAAGCGCTTGAATTTAGACTTTTAATTTGTATACCATTCATTACTCTCCAAGGCATCACGAGGCAAACTAACTTATCCCCGTCCCCAGCTTCCAGCCACTCGCGGACTTTCTCTCGCACTCTCGCAGTGTGAAACTTTTCTCTCCTCCCTTTGTTTCTCAGCGACTCCCCCCAAAAATTGGCGTTCCGCTCCCCGTCATGTCCCGTTGTTCGGAAAGAGGGCTAGCTTCAGCCATCATAAGGAAGATTAAATATGGAGAGCAAAGGGAAATGAGAAAGTAAAGAGGCTTATGAA
The DNA here is from genome assembly GCA_037176925.1 of Amniataba percoides. Lineage (NCBI taxonomy): Eukaryota > Metazoa > Chordata > Actinopteri > Centrarchiformes > Terapontidae > Amniataba > Amniataba percoides. Next base: position 12,004,595 of record JBAJHX010000024.1, on the reverse strand, counting down.
TTAATGACTGGAGTTATTAGTGCTGTAATTAGATTTAGGGAATGGGCAGTGCTGCATGGTGAGATGTGGGGGGCTTGGCTGACTCCTTATCATTCACAGGATATCCTGTAAGTGTCAGGACAGTTGAGATGGAAAATTGAGCTCATCCATGCTTGTGTGATAGTACAAGTCAGCCCCGCTGCCCGCGCCGCGCCGAGAGATGAATATGCAGAAAAGTCATGCTGAAGTTACGCCGGAGAGCGGTCGCTTAATGTCAGCAACCTGGAGATGGGCTTCAAGTGCTATGTACCATTTAATTTGGTGCCACGTCAAAGTCGCAGTGAGGAGAGGGGAATATGCAACATTTTAATTGCTCCTTTTTGCTAGTTGTCATTACAAACATAAATGGTTCGGGCAATGCCAGCATCAAGTACCTTATTAAGCTATTCTGTGTTATCCATTAAAGCCCAGACTTTCACAGATATCCAACAGAAAACATTATCTGGGAGCAGATTAGGCTCTCCACCTTCACGAGGGAGAATTCATTTTGCCTAACAACTTGTCCCCAACCAATAACGCGCCGTCCTCCTTCTTAACTCTGCACTTGCTGGTTCCTCTTCTCCTCGTAGAATATCCACTTGGTGGCTCGCTGGCTGGGCACTCTAGAGAAACTTCTGGAGCAGCACGCAGAGGGAAGCCACGAGAACTTCAGGGTGTTTGTCAGCGCTGAGCCGTCCTCCACCCCCGAGGGCCACATCATCCCACAGGGCATATTGGAGAACTCCATCAAGATCACCAATGAACCTCCCACCGGCATGCACGCCAACCTGCACAAGGCCCTGGACAACTTCAACCAGGTAATACACCCAGAGGTGTGACGTCATTCCTAGAGCTCATCTGGATATCATTAACTCTTCAGTGGTTGAAAATAACTAAAACCATTTACATATTTGGTTCTATACAATTTTAAGGAATATTTCTACTCCATACTATGTTTTATGTTATTTTAGTGCTGTTCCTGTTGCATTAACAGCTTTCTCTGCTGCCCCTGTGACCAAAAATTCTATTAATGTAGCTTCAAAACTCGCCTCATCTCATCCAGATACAAATTTAACATGCTGCCTGCAGGTCGATGAATATGAGATATATATGTTATATTCCAATTATAAATCATATGAAAGATATACTGTATTTATATTTTTAATTTATTTATGAATATATTAATATAAAATGGAGGAATTTTAAGGTTCCACAGGTGACCTTACTTCCTGAATATGAGTATATATTTTGTAAACCAACGGTTAGAAATGCAGTTTGATTTAATCTAACATTTTGAAAGATGAATAGTTGACAAATCTGTGATCATTTTATTCTGACTTTTTAATTACACCCACAAGTGAAGCATAAGGTCACAACTGAATGGATGCCATTTTCCAAGAAGTTACAGTTTTCCAGTAACAGTCAGCGCCACTCTAATGGGAGCTTCAGTATATGAGGGAAGCTGATACTTCCTATTGATACATGCTACCTTCCTTGGAAGGGCTCATTTTCATTCTTGCCATGAGTGGCAGTTGAGACAACCCAATCCAATTTTCACCACAGATTTCTCATCAAGTTACCAATTTGCAGAAATGTAGGAGCCAACAGATGGGGGGAGTCACCTTTCACTCACCCTGGAATTGACTCTGACCTACGGAGGACAGATGTGAACGTTGCACATGTTAAAAGTTTGCATGGTTGCACTCTGCGGGGAGACGGTGGTATTACGTTAGGACGGAGATCAACAAAGTCAATTTGCTACTTTCTGTGTTTTCCGTCGGATAGTGGCCAGACGACAGCGTGCTCCTTGGCTCTGCAGCCCCAGCGGTTGGAATGGATCAGTGCACTGCAGTGGCCTCTCCGAGCGTTTCTCTACCGTATCAGTTCTCCTCTCTATCTAAGCCTTACCATTACCTCAGTGCTTCGCTGCCAATGCGCCTTCCTCTGCACCATTACCTGAGTGCTCAGCTTCCTCCCAGTCCATTTCCACGATCCTTAGTTTGCCGATGTCTATCTGCCTGATAAGTACAACGTGCTCGTGAGCCCTGCCTTATGCAGAGCTACAGGGAGGTCCGCTGAGGTGAGGATGGTGGGGAATATTCCAGTCATGTGTACTCAGTGAAAGCTAATCAATGTTAGGCTAACTCTCTGTAATAGCCCACCCGCGTGGCTAAAGCCAGCGCTAAGCCAGAGAAATGACAGTTTCTTTCCTCTTGACCTTTTCACTGGGAGATGTGTACAGCTCCACTGCCTATTTCCATCCCCAGAAGCCTGCAGGATGAAGTCTGGGTGGGCTGAAGTTAACGTCTGGCAAAATGGTTCAGGTTTCTCACTTGTTATGTCTGTTGTGAAATAAGGTGTTATGGATTTGCACTTCCCTGTTTGCTGAAACTAATCGATTGAGTTTATCATTTCAAATGTTCAGGTTATTCAGACTAATGTTTGACCTCTGTCTGTTCAGAGATACTGAGGTGTGTCTTTCAGTGCATGTGCACGTGCACGTTTCTGTGTGTGTCTTTATGTGTCTTTCTCTCTGCAATCTGTCGTTTCTCTCCAGTCCACAGGTCATGAATAGGGAGGCTATGCATCTCTTTCAGCTGTGTTGAGCAGAGGAGTACCGTGCAGAATATTAACTAAATCTCCGAAAGGGTGTGTGTGTGTGTGTGTGTGTGTGGCAGGCAGCCTTCACTGTATTTGTGTGTACGTGTGTGTGCATCGTTGGAGTCAGCTCCCCAGGGCACTGCAGCAGGGGAAGTGAAAGGGCCTTCACCGGCGCTCACCATGACACATGCTGGAATAAAGAGAATTTAGCCTTCCTATTTCCATAGGGGTTATTGGCATGCTTATTTAACTGTCTCTCCCCCCAGAGATTACAATGCCATTTACGGCCAGTTTTTTATTTGCCTGTCTGGAATAATGAGCCCAGGAGACGGTTGGGAGCTGAAAGCGCCTGACAAGTTGTGACAATTAAAAGGGAATCTCATCGTCGGGTTTATTGCTATCTAGTCATCTCATTGTCTGTCTGTTAGTGTGCCGTAGCACCGGGGACTTGACAAAATAAAACAGATCACAGGACTGCCTGCCACAACTTTGTACCAGCAACACACTGATGTGTCTACGTTAATGCAGCTGTACAGTTCAGGAGGTGTGTGACTTTCAAATGTGCCACGTCTTTTCCAGGACACGCTGGAAATGTGTGCTCGGGAGAACGAGTTCAAGAGCATTTTGTTTGCCCTGTGCTACTTCCATGCGGTGGTGGCAGAGAGGAGGAAGTTTGGTCCTCAAGGCTGGAACAGATCGTACCCCTTTAACACGGGCGACCTCACCATTTCTATCAACGTCCTCTACAACTACCTGGAGGCTAACCCTAAGGTAGATGTTTCTGTTTTTCTTTTATTCTTGCACAAAGGATTACAAAGAGCGCCATTTGTAATCTTAATTGGAAATCTAAACACATGTGACCTTAACGAACCATTGCAGGCTCCCCTCTAGCACAGCAACATCCCCTCTGCCTCTGATTCCCAGGTGCCATATGATGACCTGCGCTACTTGTTTGGGGAGATCATGTACGGGGGTCACATCACGGACGACTGGGACCGCCGTCTGTGTCGGACCTACCTGGAGGAGTTTATCAAGCCCGAGATGATGGAGGGAGAGCTGTCCCTCGCGCCTGGCTTCCCCTTGCCTGGGAACATGGACTACAACAGCTACCACCAGGTGAGCTGGACACCACAGAGACTCAGGTCATGTCAGGCCATTCTTAGCTTTCAAATAAAGTAGTAGGTAAATTAAAGTAGATCCAGTGACAAAAACAACACAAGAGGAGAGATAAAAAAGCAGAATAAAAGGGTGGTTTCAATTTAACAATTGTAACTAACAGTTAGAATACAGGGAAATACTGGAATTACAACAGAGGCAGGTGTTTTCTTTGGGCCACCAGGGTCCTTGTTCATTTGATCAGCAAATTAAAGGTGGTTTAATATTCTTAAAATGTAATCACTATAATTAATTTTTTTTTTTTTACCATCAGTATTCCCTTTGCATGGTGTTGAGTTTGACAATTCAATGCTAAATCAATAGCAATAAAACTCCTCTCATATGGGTCCCTGGGACATAACAGATTGTAGTTTGAGTCAGATAAATATTTCTCTGAGGTGGAGCTGCTCTGTGGGTGTGAAGGGTTTGCCAGCAAGTCTAACTGGCAAACTTGAATGTTAGCAAACTGAGATTACAAAGTCATCTCACAGCAAAAGTTGAAAGGGATGGAAGTCAAAAAAAAAAAAGTAGAACTAGATGAGTGATAGAACGAACAAAATATTTTTCCCAAAGCAGCAGCTGTGTAAGGTGAGCATTTCCCAGCATGCCCTAGTAAAAATAAGAAACACCAGTCAATTGCAGAGCTTTCATTAATGGAAACAAAACCCTCGGGAGTCAGCAGAAATTAAAGCTGTAATATTCCAGCAATCAATATTTTTATATGTATTATATGAGAATGTGTTAAATAACTAAGTGTAACGTCAAAGGTGTTCGTTGAGATGATCTCTCACACACACACACACTCATGAGCAACTCTGCAGTTTCTCTCAGTTTTATTGAACGGCTTAACATCTTTCAGCTCATTGTTTTGGTTTAATGGCCTGCATCTTTAATGCTTTAGTTTAGAACTAAGTGCCCAGAAAGATCCATCTATACTGTTTTAAAGGCCTTGACTCGTCTGAGCTTTGCATCCTTGGATGTGCAAATGAAGGAAACCCAAAGCTCACACAGAAGAGGAGGTGGTGAGGGCTGAGTCGCACAAGGATTGATTAAATATTCAATGAAATAAGACTGTAGTTGCAGTTGTGGTCTTAACAAAAGGTCAATATCCGTTGATTCGCTGAGGTCTGATACAACTGATAGAAAAAGTCGGGGGCTTGTTTTCAGTCCACCAGACTCCAAAGTTGCACACTGAACACTGACACTGGAGGTGCCGATAAAGATGTTGCTTCTATGTTACTGGATTAACAATAATACGGGGTTAAGTCACTTTGTCACTGAGTGTCCAACAGCACCTCTTTCACAACAACTTTTACCTTTCTGGTGTGACGGGACTGAGAGCTTCCTTTGTTTAAAACTTAAAATGCTCAGAATAAACATACAGCGTATATATCATCCCCTGTGTAGTCACCATTAATAATGTTGACATGATGGAGCCTGCTTTGCTTCAAGACAGTTAAGGCGCACGCTGCAGCGCCTCCAGGCACCATCAGGTCACTGCTTCAGCTCAGTCTACCTCGCCTTGTCTGTCGTGTGTACATTCATCATTTAACACCAACCTTGATTGACAGGTTGAAGAACTATAAAGCCTCACATATTATGTATCATTCTCGGAAATGAAAGAACAAGCAAGGCCAAGCATGTAGTGCTCATCGCAGTTTGGAATTTGGAGTGGCTGCTTTTTTTGGTCTGATTTTTTTTTTTTTTAACACTTCACTTTATGACAGCTGGAGCCAGCTTCACTGGTGTCCCTAAAGAAAAACTGACAACTGACAACATTTATATGACTAACAGAGGTTCAGAAAGTGTGTTCTTGCAGACAGTCCAGATTTGCTCCATGAGGTCCTCAGAGGGGCAGTGGGAGTGGGGAGTGCCGCTTGTATTTCATTTTCCCTCAGTCTGGGTGCTGCTCGGCGGGCACGTCCTGGCTGTCATAGTGGCTCCGGTGGGAAAGGCTGGAGCGTTTTACATTTGGCTGTCACCACACAGCCGAGCTGAGGGCTCAGTGGTTGAGATTTGGCCGAAGAACACGGGCTGTAAAGGCCTGCGGGTCCCCGGGGGTCTTTTAGGCCATCGCCTCCCTTACAACCATCTGGAGCAAACAGTGTATTTAGGAGAGGAGCAGGATAGGCACAAAGAAAGAGGGCGACTCAGCAGTTTTACTCCTCTTTCAACAATATACAGGTGTATGCAATCAGCAAAAGTTAGCCAGCAAGTACAGAGATCAAACAAGATGACTACAAAGTGTTTCTGTATGAAGGGCCAATATATTTTTTCCATCAAAACTTTCATCAGGACATTATGATTAGAAGAGCTTTTTTCATTTAATATAAGTGCCCCACGAAAAGCAGCCATTCTCAGTTGAGCTGCCACTTTCATCTGCACTAACTTAAAAGCATATTGATATTCATTATGGACTAGCAGATGGAAAATGCCACATTTCCCTCCCCTTGTTATGGTCATTAACAGTCTGTCAATTGATCCTGAGTGTTTGAATCTCACCCAGAAATATCTCATCATTTATATGGTCCCATTCTTGTCTTTTGTCAGCAGTATTTCAGAAGAAACACCTGAGAGGGGAAAAAAAAGACTTTAATACTTTTCTGTCAGGAAGTAATTAGGGTTGCCCAATTTTATGCTGTTAATATAAAATAATTTGAGGTTAAATTAGGTTTGTCCCGTTCAGGTCAAAAACATGCATTCAAATTGTCTTTAATTTCAGGAAAAAGGGCACCATTGTGATCGTGGGTTTCAGGCTTTACAAAATTAGCAAAACATTTGCTAAATTGTGATGTTGAGCTTCAAACAGAAGTCCATGAATTTGGGTTAACATGAGTGACGGTGACACTCGAGTCCCGCACAGGTCTGACATGCACTTCTTCTGCTCCAGTACATCGACGACACCCTCCCTGCCGAGTCGCCCTACCTGTACGGCCTTCATCCCAACGCTGAGATCGGCTTCCTCACACAAACCTCTGAGAAGCTTTTCCGCACGGTGCTGGAGATGCAGCCCAGGGACGGAGGAGCCGGTGAGGGAGGCAAGACGACGCGTGAGGAAAAGGTGAACATTTACTGTACACTTCATGGCCACAAGTATGTAGACTCCCAATCTCTATACCAAGAGCTTGTTGAACATCTCATTAAAAACATCATGCACATCAATGTGCTTCGGGCTCCACTCTTTCTGAGAGCGCACCTTCATCCCAAGGGTGGGATGAGGTTGAGGTCAGGGCTCTGTGCAGGTTCTTCCACATCAAACTGGTATGGACCTAGCTTGGTGCACTAAAGTATTTCATGAAGAAAAAGGAAGGTGTTGCCACAGAGTTGGATTTATTAGACAATACTGTGCTATTATACGCTGTAGAAATAAGTTTGAATTTCTAAGAGTAAGAGGAAACAGCAGTACTGAAGAAGCCTCATGAATGAGAGGCGAAATAAAGCTTCAGTTAACTTTCTTCTAACTCTTAGAAATAACCCTGACCTGAGAAATCTGAAAATCTTCACAAACACAAAGACTGAACCTAATGGTAACTGACTGCAGCCCATACTTCATACTGTTCTGAGACCTGACTCCTGTTTGAGAACCTCTTTTTACCATGACAAAGACAGCCCTTGACTGAACTTGCACTGTAAGTTTAGACATGACCTCTCCCAAACCTTGTGGGAAGTGTGGATGAAACATTGCGTGGTCAGGGGGAAGCTCTGTCATTATTCATTGGATTTGTTTGGTGAGCTTGATTGTTATTTCCCACAGGACTTTAACGTGGTCCCAATGAGCCCCAAAAGCTACATCTTCACCATTTTGAATTGACAGCTTTTTAACCCGTAACATACAGTTTTTCCCTTTTATTCCCTTATCAGCTCTGAATGGTTTGAATTCTCATCTCTTTGCACACAGTCTCACAGTTTTGCTTACAGTCTATAGCATCGACTCGCTGCAGCTCTTCATCGACGTTCTATGATCTGGGGAGGATTTCAGAAGTGCTGACGTTAAAGACATGCATGTGCCTCTTCTGATAACAAGCTTTTTTTGCCTGGTTTGGAAAAAAACATGATTAAAGGTTTTATTCTGAATGTAAATATTATATGAAATGTCTGCATAGAAGAAAAGGGAGCAGGCTTCCTGAAGTACATTTAGAAGTGAAGTATATTATAGGTCATTTTATTCCATTAATGAATTTAGCCTGTCTGATCATTTTAGATTATTATCATTTTATATATAACAAAAAAAGAGAACAAAGAAAAACAACACATGATGCTGTATATGATGTCTGAATGTGATTCAAACCTAAGTCTCCATGTTTTCTTATGGTTGCATCGTTCTCTCAACTAGAAACATTTAACATGTCGTGTGCACTAGTTTACACACATTTCTACAAAACTCAGTTTGTCACATTCGGTACCTTAAGAAACACCCCTTCAGAGTAAAATGCAGTTGTGCAGGTTTGAACGATGTTTTGCTGGATGCGTTGTGACAGACCCACAAGCAGGCCACTGTGGTAAAATGGCGGCAGCTGGACTGAGGTTGATTCTGTTACGATATCCTGCCTTGAAAAGTCAGGCCCTCACGCAGGAGGTATCCTGAGCACGTATGCAGACCTGGTCCCCTCCTGAAGTCGACTGTCTCACTAAACTGGGCTACAGCGCCAAATCTTCAATGCATGATGACAACAGGTGACATTTTCTGTTGCTGCTGCACACTGAATTGGAAATAAATTGCAGACCAACTGTTCGGGGCCTCTGACAGCACCCGGGGTGATTTTTACAGGGGTGGCATTTTCTGGTGCATTTTCTGCTTCAGTACGGCTGTGAAGTAAAACTTATTTGAGTGTAAAAGCTCAAACAAATACTCTGTCAGAGAGAGTGCAGCCTTGCGCACTCCCTCAATGGAGCAAGTGTCACTTTTTTAATACCATAAATATGGCTCTTGGTTGTCGGAGTGTTAGCTTTGTTAAACAGTCGTTTATGCTTTTCGATGCTTGAAACAAGCAGCAGAATGTGAACAGTGTTACAGGCTTTTTTCTTTGTTTTATTATTACTATTATTGCTCCTCTTCTAAAAGCTCTTGTTTATTTTTGACAAGGACATGGTTACTGTTGCTTGTGAACAATGAGGTGGTTCTTCAGCAAGAATTAAAACATTATTATTCCTAATTGCATTTTGCTTCGCGCAAAAGTAATGTAAATTGCTAGTGATTAATCAAGGCTCTGATGTATTTCTTCAACTTTGTCCTAGTTGTGTTAACATTACATCCCGGTCACACTGATAATTATCTGGTTCTCTGAAAGATGAAGACCCTCAGGTGTTTGAAAAAGAGGGTTTTTAACCACACTCACTAACCACGCTGTGCTGACCTCTCAGGATGAAAACATATTCTGTCTGCTGCACCATAAAAACAACTCCTAACCTGCCATGCTGTGACTTTTCCTGTCCAGCAACCACTGGTTTGGATTAGTGCCAAAGTAAGCAATATTAGAAGGTCTGACTTACCGCACATTGATTACAGTGCAGCAGTAAAGAGAAACTTCTGGGGAAGAAAACTCAGGAAGATTGACTGTAACACGTGGCTAAGTCTGAGATTAAGCTAAGCTTATACTAATAGGGAGGTTTCACAGAGGAAGATTTCAGGCTAATAATCAGAAAAGTGTGTTTCATAAAGGAGGTTTAAATAAGCCTGACCTGAGATAGTCCCCTCACTGTAAAACCACTCAACAATGGCTTGCTATTAGGACACATTCTCAACATTTGTTCTGTTTAAATGTCACAGAAATAAAATGACACGTTTAGAGTAAATACCAGAGGAGCAGCTAGCCAATCTGAAGATACTGAAAAGGTTTTGTATTTCAGCCACATGGAGGCTGTTAGTTGACTTGCACATAGACCAACTGATAGAGTGCTCTAGTTTTTAGAAAATGTTAATACTTGCACATTTTGTGTATCAGTCTTTCAAGTATGAGCTCACCAGTGGTTTTAAAATACGCTGTCAAATTTTTTCTTTGTCCTTAATCATTGTGGTGATTTGGTTCAATTGCTTTTCATTAATCTATATCTCATTAGCTCTGAGACAGATTGATGAAACAACTTAATCCTCAGATTTTCAGGTTTACTCAAGGCAGCCTTTTCACAATAAAAGACCGGACCAAGCTAGTCTGGAAGGTAAAGGTTGCCATGGAAACTTAGGTGAGACTTCAACATAAAAGTCCCTTATGATCCTTTTACTGAAGTGAGCCTATTTAGTATTTTAACTGGTAATATTACTTTATTAAACACCTCAGGCATCAACCATCGTGGCTGCTGCATGTTGGGTGATGTCTGTGTGTGTGCGTGTGCATGTGTGTTTTTGCGTGTGTGTGTGTGCTTCCACTCCTTGATGTATTATGATGTGTGACCTTTCTGGCTCAGAAGGCTGGATACTCCTGTCTTAACAGATGACAGCCACGCAGAGTTTACCAACGAGGCTCGCTTTGTATTCAGCGCGCTCAGGAGCTGCCAAACCCAGATCAGATATTTGAACTGAAAAATCCATAGATATGATGACCTCATATCCTTTGTTCGGCAGCTAATCCGCTGATTGATCGCTAATGCTGGTTGCCTTGGGAAAATGTTGACACAGGCGTTAGCTTTCATCACTTACCCACAAAATATGATGTGAGCATTGATTTTCTGGAGGGATTAGACTGTTATTGAAAACAAAGAGCTGCCTTGCAAAATATATCTTCATGAATATTTATGCTACTGTCTTTTTTAAAACTGTAACACTTTCTCAGTCTTGCAGCGTTGGCAGTAGTTCATTTGACACAGATAACCCTTAATCTTTCATTCCAGTGTTCTCCGCCCTGTCCTGAGTATCCTTAGCCGTCACAGTGAGATGGATCAAACAGCATTTTTACTCCCTCGCTCATTGACACACTTCTTCATTCACACATTATCAGGTGCGCGCGGTGCTGGAGGAGATCATGGAGAAGCTCCCGGAGGAGTTCAACATGGCCGAGCTGCTGGGGAAGGCAGAGGAGAGGACTCCCTACCAGGTGGTGGCGCTGCAGGAGTGTGAGCGCATGAACCTCCTCACGCAGGAGATGAGACGCTCACTGCGCGAGCTCAGCCTGGGACTCAAGGTGAGCAGACTGTGATGTTCACAGGGGGGACAACAGTGAGGGTGAAACTGAGAAAGTTTTCCTTCAGAGTGAGAACTTCAATTCTACAAAGGGAGAATGTCCACATCTGATTAATAAGCCATGTTGCAGTAGAATAGAACCGACCAACCTAATTTTGTTTGTGGCAAAAATGAATCAAAGATATCGTAAGTTCTCCTACACACTTTGGTGGAGTGGGATGAGTTTGTGATTGCAATCTGCAACCTCACCACTAGGTGCCACTAAATCCTGCATACTGGTCCTTTAAGCAAAGGATCTGAGTTCTTCCTCCACGAGCATTTTATAGCTGAAAATATCCGAGTATATATAACCAGTCATCAGCTGTGACAGCAAATTAGTTCAACCAAGTTTATCATCTTTTGATTGGAAATTTATTCATGCCTGGCCCTCGTTTCTCATTATGTGCATGGAGACACTCTCATAATCTCGAGATTCTTTAACCTCAGAAAAAGTTTTAGGTTTTTCTTCCACAGCATAAGCATAATTATTACTTTCTTTATTAACCAAGGCTTAAGTTTTTATGATTTCAGTGAGGAACAGAAAAGTCTCGATTGAGCAATACATAAAAATGTGCTGCTTTTTGTATTCAGCGGAGTGGAGTACTTAAAGCTACATTATTCATTTTATTTATGGCCTGTTGGGGACAACGGAACACTGTAAACACAACACTGACATTGGGTGTTAGTACTGCCTATTCACACATGCAGCAACATTAGCATTTCATCTGGAGTCCCAAACTCATTTTCAGTCCAGTATTCATTCTCCCTTCGGCTCTGGTCAAGTGGTCAGTGTTTGTAATGACCAGACACGCCGTCACATGCTCAGAAAGCCGAGAGAAAGCTATTTGTTCCTTTTAAAATTCAGTGCAAACCAACTCAAAAACACAGTTGATATGTGCACTGAAGTCCTCCCGCTTCCTGCTGATGTTCGTGTCAACCAGCAACAGTGAGGACAGCTGTGTGTGCAGCTCATTAGCACATACCAACGTTTGTGGCCACTCTGTATCCTCAGAGCGCCGTGCAGAGATCTCTGATACACAAGCTGATTTCTCACATTTCTGCACGAGTAAAACACCAGAACTGGGTCTGCGGTTGAGTTTTCAGTTAATTATGTCGCTCTGACCTGACCTGGTAATTGTGTTTTTGGTCAAAACACACACACTCACAGGTGGCCACTCTGACACGTGTGTGTGTGTGTGTGTGAGTGTGTGTGTGTGTGTGTGTGTGTGCTGAGGCACTTACTGAGTCTGTCACATGCTCCTATTTAACCCGTGTACTTTGCTCTGTTTCTTACTGAACATTCAGCATGTATGCTGGTGAAAGAGAAGTAATTATGTTCATTTTTTACAAAACGAGCTCCTGTAAAGACTTTGCGCCAGGTGTGTGTGCATATTTTTCTTTTTTTGTATCTTTGGATACAAAGAGGAGCCTGACTGAGCAGCAGCTGGTATCAGACTGTCTGTGTGGGAGACAGGCCAACTGCTGCTGGTGATGTAGCAGAACACCTCAGATTGTCTGAGCACAGGTGTAGCTTTTTTTTTATTTAGCTGATAACAGTTTCGTACCACAGCCTTACAAATTGTAAATCGTTTGTTAAGTTATAATATTTGTGTGTGGTACTGAGCGGGCAGTGTAGGCTGAGCTTATCAGAGCTTTAAAACTAAAGGAAAGCAATGAGCTGATATAACACAAAGAAATATGATCCACTGTTGATTACAGCAGCTTTAATATATGTCTGAAATGAAAAATGCAGGGTACATACACGGCGTTCAGTATATGAGGATTAGAAGTCAATGGGGTCTGATATGTTATTTCTCCCCAGAGGCCCTCCAAAAGGTTAATCTGTCCATGTATCCCTCTTTGTGGTCATTGCAACAAAGGAAAGAGGCAGCAGGGTTTGTTGTTTTGTGGGCTGCACTTTGATGTATTACGAGGTCACATTAATGGATTTATTTTTCTGGGAACGGAGGTTCAGTGATGTTAACATTGTCTGCACTGATCATCGATTTGAATGCCATTTGGCACCCAGCAGAGTTCAGCGGTACGTCAGAAATAATTACAGCCACAGTTAACCTACTGTTCAACAACTTCAACTCCAACTTTGTTGCCCCAACAGGTAAATTTATCTCGCAGACAGATAAAAAAAAGAACGTACAGACATAGATCCACAGCCTAAGGGTACGATAAGGGTACGAAGATGGCAACATGCCACCAACATACAGGCCTATTTGGGAACAGCTATGACTGTGAGAAGGGCCAGATTAATGAGAACAGGTACTGAAATGTCAGCTTCAGGCAGGTGCTGGTATTCTATTTGTTTACCTTTTGGTAATATTGGCCCCATTAAAAGTTATAAAGTAGAAATAGCTATGAGCAGTTCATGTTTGCAGTGTACCCATGGGTGTACAGACAGTTATTAACAGATTATTTGATACCAAGAGAATTAAATAAAAAAAAAAACCCTGATGATTCTCTTGCAGATTTGATGATATTTATTCATGGACATCAAAGATAGCGATATGCTCGGGTGTAAGTCACACTGAATGATATCAACGTGTTTCATGTCTGTGTTAAGTTGAGTACCATTTTGACTCAGATTCACCTCATACAGCATTTTCATCTCTTTCATTTCTCTCCTTCCCCACTTTCCCTTCAACTGTCCCTCACCCACATGGGGAATCTTTTGGCTTTGTCCTGCAGAATGTCCATGTCTATTACAGACCACATCCTGTAATTTCCCAATGATTAAAATGCCATCGGGAACAATAAGTTCAATTACAGAGGAGCACAGTGAATATGTTAATCCCATCTGAATGGAGCTTATTCTCAACTGGTTGGGGACTACCTGAGAGCACCTAAATGCCCCTGCAGTGTCCACAGATCCCATCATTAGAGCCACTGGCCCAGCGGGGATGGTACTGAGAGCTAAATAGCTTAAATGTAAAACAAATGAACTTCAAGTGAACTGCCCCTCAAAATCCACCACAAAACCCCCAATTATCTTCAACACCTATGATTCATGTTACATTGGCTCAGCCGCCGCTGACGGGATGCTGCATTAGTATTCCTGCATAACTAAACCTTTTTCTCTGTTGTTTGTTGCGAGCCCAGTCCTCAGAATGACTCACAGATTTGGCTTACGGAAGAGCAGAAAGGAATGAGACGTCTGCGCTCTGTGTGTCAAGCCTGACTGAGTCGTGTGTTAACAACAAACGAAAAGAGAAAAAGGGGGGGTTGGGGGGTGTAAAAGCGTTTGTCAGGAGTTATGAGTCTTCGATCTCCCGACACTACAAGCCTCAATAAATCGGCTCAGTGATTTAAAAGCCATGTAGACTATTGTACCAGCAAATGGAATCATATTTCGTCTTTATTGTGGAATAAATAGGAACCGTAGGAATGTTAGCCGAGACGGTGCAGCTTCGCGGTGCCACGCTGTGTCAAAGTGTGCTGTGTTTGAACTGACAGGTCAGGATTATTTTGAGTGTCGCGAAGGTGAAAGGTTCACAGTAAACGCACAGATGCAGATAAATCTACAGAACCTTATCACCCTCATAAAGAATTATTGTGTCACATATGGGTATCTATGCATCAGCAATACATCAGCTCCAGTATCAGTGGGTGAAGGACACCACTGTTTTCCCTTGTATGCTGTCTCATTACTCCTCAGTGCCATCCTCTCTTGGCTATCTTACAGCATGTTTCCTTATCTGGCATGGCGTGCTTGTCTTCATGTTTATGTATGCATCAGTAGTTTCCGAGGGCTTGTTACCGTTCAACACCTCATGCAGCTGGGAGGTGTCACCTCCAATGTTTAGCTGCTGAGACAAACAGGAAGTGACACGTTGAACTCCCGGCTCTTTCCCGTACTGAAAATTCACAAACCAGCGAAGAAGTTTTCTGTACAAAAGAGGCAGCATCTGTCAGCGCTGAGAACAGTCGTCCTAATTAAAATAGCTATTATCCAGATGATCAGAAAGAGGACGAGGGACGAGGGGATTATACAACAGATTTTTCTAATATCCACAAGCAGCCTGTTCATCAAAGAATGGCAAACACTGGAAAATTCAAATTATAGCAGGAATAAAGTTTTGTTCCCTGTAAAGAAATTGCATGTTGTTTTTCTGCTGAAAGATACAGATCTTTTTGAGCAAAATAGAAGTACCCAAAAGTTTATGCCCTAGTTAGCAACCATGACACAACACAAAAACTGTGGCAGAGAATAAAAAGAATCAAAATAGATTTCTCACTAATGTCTTCATCTTATCCACACACACAAAGCCAGAGTATGTAAAGTCCAGTGTCTCTGCCCTTGGAACTTATGAACTCCAGAGTCCATAACAGAAGGTAGCAGTGTTTTAGTGATTATACTTCATCACAACTATACACTAGACTAGACTCAGTTCAAAGGTCCACTCACTAGCTTTGTTAGAGCTTTTAACTACATTTACCATTGGATGGCTTCAACAAATATACATTCACTGTCAGGTATTTCTTTTAAATACCAAGAGTTACTAGCATACTCCATACTATAATGTTTTGCTTTTAGGTATATCTATTTATAACCTTTTAATGAAGTTTGGCAGGACTTGATATTTTTGTAAAAAAAACAAATGTACTCACAGATAGTACACAATGTAAAATTTACAAAGTACAAACTTAACTTTAACTTATATCACATTATAAGCCAAAGCCCTAGGTTTAAGTCAACAGGTTTGCTGAGATAAGCCTGTTCTCCCTGTGATGACGGGTCAAGGACAGACGTACAGACAGGAATGCAGACTGACAAAGCCCTGTTGTTCCTGTTGCTTCTTGCCATGCTGAATGAACTACCAACAACCAACAACAAACACGCACAGGGGGAAAAGTTCACAGCTAACATATGTTTTTGTGGTAGATAGCTAATGAGCGACACAGCCACAGCACATAAAACAGCTGTGTCAAGATTAGTTAGTTGAGAAGCTACATGGTCCTCACAGCACCACTGCTAATAAAACGCTGTCCATCATCGGTGTGTAAGATACAGTTATCTGCATGTTTGATTAGACTGTGTCTCAGTGTCCCTTCCAGCGACTGTCAATCAAATGCTCGGGTAGTGACATCAAAATTTAAAATGTAAGATTGAACATTTCAGTGGAATCTCCTCAATCAGTAGATTTCCTCATGAGTACAAGTAAACCTGTGAAAAAGTCTTTCCTTAAAACTGAGGATAGTTGAACTTTTGACCAAGAGCAAACCATCGTAACATTGTTAACCTTTAGAGAGACCCGAACAGAAGAAGCTGTTTCAGCTTACCCCAGCATGTTCCTGGATGGCTTACATGTTAGTAGTTTGCTTGCTACACAGATGTCTTTGAACATGATAATTACACCAGCTACATCAGAATGTTGATTGCCAGCGTTCAGTACAGTCTTACCCATCAAGTACTCTGATTACAAACTTGGTACTCTGGGGTACCACACTCCCAATATTGTTTCCTCTCAGATTCACCCCAGACAGTTGGGATTGGCTGTCATACCTCTCCCATCCTACAATTGAACATTAGAAATTTAATTCTGATTTGGCACAAGCATCCACTTGGACTCAAGGATGAACTGATTAGAATCAGAACTGGTTGTCAAAGGTCAGTGTCACTGTGATCTTGCATCTGCCCCATTCTCATGAATGCTAATGTCATTATATCTGTCCCAAACATCCATTCTGAAGCAAGAATACAC
>JBAJHX010000024.1:11969613-11987854 GCA_037176925.1 Amniataba percoides | reverse complement strand
CTTCTTTCACTTTCTCTCCCTGGATAACAACCAGGACAGGGGCCTTCTTGTTCCCCTGAAAGTCCACCACTGAGCCCCAGGTGATTGTCATTACACCATATGAAGAAGCTCTGTATCGGTCCTCTGCTCTCCTCAGTCAAAATAGTCTCTCATCAATGCAGTGAGGATTTTCATTTCACCAGAAAATTCACTCAATGCCATTTATTAAATTCATATTCACCACATGCAGGAGATCATATGAGTGTGGACAGACACATAAACTGCCACTTGACTGGTAATTCTAGCTTTGTTGTGTAGCATAAAGGGAACAACAGCAACCCTGAGTGGTAGAATGAACGTAAGGAACCTTCGAGGTACCGCTTTCTGGTGTGATCGGTGCTTAAAGAAGAATAACTAATGATCCAAAGAGATGTTTTATTCCAGCAATAACAAATTGAAGTAAATTAGAATTTGCTTTGACGATGACATTTGACCGCAAAATGGATTATTTCAATCAGACATGAATGTTCTTCTTTCTCGGGTCCTCCACCTCTCAGGGAGAGTTAACCATGACCACTGACATGGAGAGCCTTCAGAATGCTGTTTTCCTGGACATGGTGCCAGACAGTTGGACCAAGCGGGCTTATCCCTCCATGTCCGGCCTGACCCTGTGGTTCACTGACCTGCTGGCCAGGATCAAGGAGCTGGAGGCCTGGTCGGCGGACTTCGTCTTACCCTCTGTAGTGTGGCTGGCTGGATTCTTCAACCCACAGTCCTTCCTCACAGCCATCATGCAGGCCATGGCTCGACGGTGCGGTTGGTTTGCATTAGGACGTCAATCAATCAGGGCATCGGTTTAAATCTAATAGAAACCACTCGCTGTGACACGACTGACCTCCTTGCGTTTGATTGACAGGAATGAGTGGCCTTTGGACCGCATGTGTCTGCAGTGTGACGTGACGAAGAAGAATCGCGAGGACTTCAGCGTGCCGCCTCGTGAAGGGGCCTACGTACACGGGCTGTACATGGAGGGTGCACGCTGGGACACACAGGTACATGAGTCATCCATCGATCCCTTTGTTCCCCTGCCTGTCACTGTGGTAGCAAACAGCTGATTCTCATGTCGAGTCTCAAGGGAAGGTGTGGATGCAAAATCAAAAACTGCACGCTTTGATTCACAAGCACCTTCCACAGAAACATTCCTTTACACACAACTTTGGATGATGGATGATAGACTAACATAAGGTGAGCTAACCTCAGAATGCATCTTTAAACTGAGTTAAGTAAAGTAACTTAGATATGTTCCCCTGAAGGGCTTCCACAGTCCCTTTGTGGCTTAATTTTCTGCTTTGCATCCTGCTTGCGTTCAGCTCTCGGAGCGCAGTGCATTACTCAGCTTCCCAAGGCTCTATCTATCTACATACATACAGCTACTGTATATGTGCCCAGCTTTCAAGGAGCATCCCTGTAGACTTCTTAATTAGGGAATGTGCAGAGTGAGCACTTGAACACTTAGATCGCCCTTTAGAGGAGCGGTTCCTTTTTTTTCTTCATTAAAGTTGGAGACTCAGGCAAATAGACAGGCAGACAGACGGGCCGGGCTGCTTCTCCTCCAGCTCCTCTCCTCGTGTCCTCCTCTCGGCCCCAAGGCCAGTTCTGTGCCACTGGCTGAGAGCAGCCCAGAGCGGATCGGAGAGTAAGCAGCGCTCCATCTGGACACAGCTCTGTGCAGCAATAAAAGTCAAAGATTTATGATAAACTTACTCATCTATATTAATGAGCCTTGCATTTTATTCAGAGAGGCTTCAGACATCAAAGACAGCTAGATACTGTATATGATAAACACCTTGTGTGCTGAATGGATGTGATAGAAGTGGAGGCTGTAGACAGAGGAAGCTTGTGTGTTTATGTGATAGACACTGCTTAATGGTGATGAATACTCTGGCTTTGTTATATATTTTTATTCTCTCAATACGTTGTGAGACTACACAATAGAAATAGATCTGCTCCTGTAGTACCAGTGCATTTAAAGTGTCATTAAACTCATTTATACTGAATCTCAATGAGCCCACATGGCCTTCTTTAAAATACCCATCATTTATATTTACTAAAACAAACATAAAGTTATTGGTATTTAATGCCTCTTTAAAGCTTTATGGCAAATGCAGATGCAATTAGGGCTTTGTCCTCTGAGCTTTCCAAAGTCATCAGGATTTACATTCATTCCTGAAAGTCACTGTGCATGCATGGTGAAACTTCTGTTTGTCAGGCGCTAAGTGTAGGAGGATTAATTAATGAGACAGACCACTCTGTTTCTGTGTGTTTATAGAGTGTGTATTCTGAGGCAGGGCAGCTTGACTTCGACTCAAACTCCGACGACTTTCACCACTTTTCAAGGGTACCACAATATTGCGCTCTGCAAACTGGAAGTCTAACATCCAAGCCAAGATTAGTCAAATGTCTTTTTTTTCTCCTACAAAAGAACATTATTAAACGCTGCCTCAGTTAAAGTAAGACGTGTGGACAAAGTTTTTTACTGCACCCATAATAAATGTATAACTTCTCTCAGCTCAGTGAAATGTTTCTGCTTGTGCCTGACTGACTTGTCATCCCCAACCACACCCCCACCCCCACCCTCCCTCTCCTTTCCCGTCTGAACTTCCCTCCTCTCTCAGACTGGTATGATCGTAGATGCCCGCCTGAAAGAGCTCACGCCGACCATGCCGGTCATCTTCATCAGGGCCATTCCTGTGGACAAACAGGAGAACAGGAACGTGTACCAGTGTCCTGTCTACAAGACCCGTCAGAGGGGACCCACCTACGTCTGGACCTTTAACCTGAAAACCAAAGAAAATCCCTCCAAGTGGACTTTAGCTGGAGTGGCCTTGCTTCTGCAGATCTAGAAGGAGTTCAGGTTTTATTGTGTGGTGCCAACAGGGTCAAGGATCAGCTTTAATTTGGATGAAATATTTTAAAGCCAGACTATGTAACTTTTTAAAGGAAGAAATAAGTCTTCCTCTTACGTATAAATAGCTGAGTTCATGAGAAATAACATGCATCCTCCATCAGCTCAGCACGCTCAGGATTTCGTTCTGGTACAACGAGGAGCTTAGGGTGGCAAATGTCAGCTCATGTTTGCAAATGTTTGATGGATATTACTGTGTGACTGATTACTGAGTCAGTTTTGGCTCATCTCTCCATGCTGCTGTTTAGCATGAAGATGTAAGAACACTTTCTGTATTGAGGGTGTATGTTTCTTGCTCACGGTCTCATTCTGCTTGGGAAACTTTAGAGGGACCAGTATGACCTGCAAGGTGAGGATCAGATAATATATGGAGACAGATCGATGCATCACAGGCTACTGGTATTATGGCACTGAATACTCCTCGCAACCCCCCCACAATGCACACATATTACCTGAAGAGTAGGAAGCAAACACATAACACAACTGTACTTAAAATTAAGTCACTAGAACAAAAGGAAAAACATCATAATACAAGTTTGTTTTGCTCTTTTTCCACTTGTTTTCTTGCAATATCACTTTATCAATACAAAACCTTTTCAGATAGAAAGACAGCTAAACAAAGACTTGCAGAAAGTCAACCTCCCTCCACAGTATGACTTTAAATGCATTTATTTAATCAGATTTTGAAAATCACATTGTTACTATGCAGTTATTATTATGAATTTTCTCTTCAGTTCTGTGATGTGTGGTCCAGCAGACGCACTGTCTTTCTGCAAGGAATCCTTGATGGACCAAAACTTACATAGTCTCACTTTAAAGCCACACTAAGAATTTTAAGAAAATGACGTTGCACTGAATTATAAAAGCACACTTGATTTCCACCAATCTTGTAGATGTAGTCTACAGATGCCCGGTTGTGTTTCCGCTGTCATTCCTTGTGGCAGGACGTCTCCCTGCAACTCTCCCACAGGAAGTGACGCTGCTCATCTCAGGAATAAAAATCCAAAGTGTCTCAGAGACAGCAGCAGCAGAACGAGCCTGGCCTCTCTCTCGTTGGGTAGTTACTTTCCGGGTGCTGCAGTTTTATATATCTTTCTTTTTGCCGTCAGAGGCCTCGAGTGTGTAACAGTGCCTTTAAACACAGCTTTCTGAGCCCTCAGTAGTTGAAGACACGATTAGTTTGTAGACTTTGTTTGAACTACTGTGTCTAACTTATTAAAATGCTAATTATCTGTATGTGTTTGAGGAGAAATTCTCGCAGTATCATGTGTCTGTGTGAGTCACTTTATGAGGAGGTGTTATAAAGCTGTAGCTGTTTGGGGAATATCACGGAATAAATTTAACTATTGGGTGATTTCACACATTTTAGCTGAATCCAAATCTGTAAAACTACCTACACTATATACACATTTTCTTATAACATAAACAAGCACACAAATAGTTTAACATTGATTTCCAGTTTCTTCCAGAAAACTTCCAGAATAAAGATGCTTTATCTCGTCATTCCAGATTGTGCATTTGGTATTATTTTCACAAACTCTTCAATGTTTCCCATTTTAGTGTTTGCAGTCGTTCCTCTATCTCCCCCTCCCCAGGCCTGCCTCCTCTCTTCTTTAGACCAACTCTCTTCACCCACTCTCCTCTCCGTCTTCCACTTCACTCCTTTCCTCACTCCTCCCCATTTGAGATTAAACACCCATGTACAGTAGATGCACACACACTCACACACACACACACACCTTTCCTTGTTCTCTTGCTGTCTCAGCCCAGGTTCCCCCGTGTCTCCTTTATCTGGTTATTGGAGAGCCTTAACAATGCACTCAGAGACGGAGGGGTGTGAGGAGGAGGAGGAGATGAGGGGAGGTGGGAGGAGGAAGGCAGTGATGCAGGGTGAGGCCGTTTATGTAGAACTCCCAAATGACACCTTCAGGTGGCATTATGAAAACAAATGCATGGGCACAACCCTTGCACTGCTGCTGCAAAGATGTATGTATAACTGTGTATTACCACCTCATCCACCTGGCCCTGGCTATTTGCTGAACCTTAGTACAGTTGCTTTGCCCCTTAAGGTTTCAGTTCTAGCCTGACACATGCAGTGAAGTCAGTATTCAAAATGTAATCACTGAAACAATGAGCACCAGTTTCACACACAAGTAAGCAAAAGCATTCTTTTATCAGCTGTAGTTAGTTAGTATTAGCTAATTGCCTAACTCCAAATCAGAGAGTGGGTTGGCTTTTGTATACAGCACAATACAATACTACATATATGGGATCATGTTAAAAGGCTGAGACTGAAGCTACCAGCATCCTGACCAGCTGATGATCCATGTGTAGGACACGGCAAAAAAAAATCACAGCGTTCTTTTTGTTGTTGACAGCCAGTTAGCGTAGAATTATAAATGCATTCAAAACTAAAGGAAAAGGATTCATTGTGTTGGATTAAGACTAATCAGAGGATCACAGAGTCATAAGAATTGTATGTACCAGATTTCGCTGCACCGTGGCTCCTGCTTATTAAATCACAGTCGGTCCAAACATTCCAGTGTGGACTGAAATGCAGCATGAGGACTCGGTGTGTTTGGCGAGCTGTCTCAGCTAACAAGTTTTAATCACTTCCTTTGTACAGTTATGCTTTCATGGTTTTGGTCTTGTAGAAGCTTAAAAAAAAAGGGCACAACACTCCAAACTCTGGCCCGTGTGTTGTTATTGAAGCTGGTGGAGCGCGCAGGCCCAAACTATGAGCTTCTTTTGGACCAAAGAGTGCTCCATGCAGCCCCGCAGCCCCACCGCTGTCCTGGTGTGACATGAAAAGCCAGATGCATAACAGCTCTCCAGAGCAGTTAATGATGGGGCTTTGCAGACTACGGCAGCTACAGACGCCTGGTCTCAAAAGGCTAAAACAAGCGTGACGATTCATATTTCACATTTGTAGGTAATATGAGTGTTCTTGGCATGCTACTGAGGGGAGAATGCTGGAGTTGAGGGGGGGGAAATCTATCAAAGCGTTCATGCTCAGAATAGGAAAGAAGGTACCTTTAATCATCTGCTCGTGTGAGACGTCAGCCGGTTGCTAGGTTACAGGTCAGTGCAGAAAAGCTACCAATGTGAATGCTATAGAGATGCCTCGGTGTGTATTATAAACACGCAGAGTTATGCGATAATTTGATTGCAGGCTCGACTATAACTATGGAAACGATGCCTTCACTTCCCACTTTTGTGTCTGCGCTCCACCACATCATTCCTCACACGATCTACACGCACAGAAACCTACACACAGGGTCAGGCTGGGTATCCTGGTGGTCATTTGGTGGAAGACAGACTGCTGTAACTTCTTTCTGTCAGTTTTTTTTCCCTCTTTCAGCTACTAAGCGCTCACGTCTGTGCTGTTGTTGCACCACACTTTCCAGAGATCACTTGTCAGCCAAACAGTGTGTCCACCATGCCTCCAAAAAATTCACATCACACTCCTTCTGAGCGCTGAGAAATGAGCTGTCGTGACAACGGAAAGCGCTGCCAAGACACCTCGCTAGTAGTAATTTTCACAACAGGCGTGTAAATTGCTGATAAATGGCACAATGTTGTCTCAGCCTGTAATTCTATCTAAACCATTCTCCTCCCTGCTCCGACCCGCAAGAGTCTGCAGCGGCAGAATGGCGGGATTAGCTGTTCGCCGTCCTGATACAGTGTGAGGGCCTCTGCTCCGCGCTGCCTCTTCGCGTCCCGCCGCAGCCAGCAGAGTCAGCTGCTGTGCAGACCAGCTGAGAGAGGAGCAGTTTTTGGCTGGGGCTGGAGACTGGGGTAATTAGCTTTGACAGAGCTGATGAGTTGCTAATTAAATGTTTATCTGAATCTGGCATCTGTTGTAAAACAAATGTCTGTTAGCCGCCTACAATCTGTGGATTATCACAAATAACTGGGGTTGGGTCCTGCATGCGGGGAGATAAGCTGGGAGAGGACAGTGATTTGGGGCACGTTTTGAGCAGCCAGGCAGAAACTAGTCACAACAACAGCACCTACTGTGTGCATGTGAGGAGCTCACTGTGACTCATAATGGCAACGATTATCTCCATCCACATTCAAGCTGGCACTAATGGACTAAAACACACTGAAATATGAGGGACTTGTATGATATCAGTTGCTGTTTTTGTCTGATATTGAATTCGTAATCCACTCAGATCATTTTGAAATTCTGTAATCAAAGTCAGTCTATGCATAGATTTGAAATATATTTAGTTCAGTTTTAGATAGAAGTATATCTGAGACTGTGGCACTCCCAGCATTGAAAAATCACTTTAAAAAAAGCTTGTTGTTCCATCACAGTCTGAATCATAGTCTGGTTGCACATTTGGATTCTCTTCCAGTGATTCATACACTAAAAATAAACTAAGATTAACCACTGTTTTTTTTGGTTATAGCCACCTGAAATGTTCCCTTCAAATATGTGATATCAACTTCATCGAGTACAGCAGGTGAAATAAGAACAAAGACACACAGCTCCGTGCAGCCAGTCAATCACACAGATCTCTAAAAATGTGTGAAATCAGAATTCTAAATTCATCCAATGGGACGAGACTTTCAAGTTTCAGTGCCCTTTCATTTATAAGGTGCAAAGTCCTGAAGGCAGTCTTTGCACTCTTGAGATGTGCTCTGATGAACAGTATTTCTGAATTCAGTGGTGGAGTATAAGTAGGTGTGGGAACGCCTCACAGTCCCCCTGGAGGAGCTGAAAACTGGGGAGAGAGATGTCTGCAATACTCTGCTTAGCCTGCTGTCCCTCTATTCTGCATCTGTATTCTGCTACATCTCAGAGGCAAATGTTGTTACTCCAGTGCTGTACATGCATCTGAAAGCTATGCTGACTAGTTTCCATACCCTGTTTCTCCACTGAAAAGAATTTATTTCCAAATGGAACTACATTGTAACTAAATGTACTATTTAATCTCTCAGCAGGAAAATCACAAAGCTACACTGTTTTTCTGAGCTCATGAAAAATTGACTTTCTAAAAAAAGCTGCTCCAAACATCTTATCATCTTATAGACCATAATGCATTGCTGTAGATCAAACTACCCAACAGTACATAAACTGTTAAAATGAGGTCAGTCTTCAGCTGCAGCACATTGCACAGTTAATGCAGCAGTAACATTCAATCATGTTTAATAAAACACAGATTGGGACCATTTTTTCTACACAAGTACTTTAATTTTGTTTCCTGAAGTAAATTTTGCTGATAATTCTTTTACTTTATTCAAGTAAGGTTTTGATCACAGGATTTCTACTTGTAGTTGATTATTTTTTGTCATGTTCGTTCAATGTCTGGTTTGTTTTTGGGTCATGTCTCTTGTTTGTTGTATTTTCTATGTTTAGTTATGTCTTGTCATGTTGAAGTTTTCATGTCTATCATGTGTCTTTTGTTATGTTTAAGTTCCCATGTCTGTTTCTAGTGTTTCATGTCGTCTTGTGTTTAGTTGGTTTTCTTGTTGTATCGTCATGTCCTGATTTATGGTTGAATGTCACGTCTAGTTTCTTGTTCTGTCTCGTCATGTTAAGTTTGCATGTCCATCTGGTTCCTTGTTCTGGCATGTCATGTTTTATTTTGAAATCATCTCTCCCTCATGTTTCAGGTCCCTTTACTTTCTGCCACAGTGTGTTTCCCTCCTGTCTGATTGTCTGCCCCGCCCTGATTGTGTCCACCTGTTCCTTGTTACCTCTTGTGCATTTTAAGTCAGTGTCTTCCTCAGTCTTGTTGCCAGATCATCAAGTCATGTTCTGTGCGTCATGCAGCTTGTTCCTTGTGTTGTTGCTTCAGTCCATGTATGATCTTGCCTCCCATGTTTGAGTTTTGAGTTCCTGCGTTTTTGTATTATTTCAAGCCAAGATACGTGTTTTGTTCATGGACTGCCGTATTAAAATCTTGCCAGTGTCCTGCATTTGGGTCCTCCTGCTTTGCCTTGTCAGTGCAGTCCTAACATTTTTAAATAGTAGTTTTGTTACCTTTACACTTTTCCATGAGTAACAGATCTGAATACTTGCACCATCACTGTCTAAATATGAGAGATGTGGGACAGTGAGGTAGCTTCTAAAGAAAAATGACAGCAAGTGAGGACCAGTCTACTTCTTACTAAACTGCACAGTGATGAGTGAATATTTATCTCCTGTAACTAAACACAGAGCACAGTAATAACTGTCATTTCACAAAATTTTCAGACTTATCTGGACGTCAAAATCCAGATGTGAGAAGATCTGAGGCAGTATAGAGATAGACGTGAGAGTCGGCCTCAGTTATGACCATGCTGCTGTAGCAATTAGCTTAACGAGCAGTAAAGAGTACAACGAGTGCTTTAAGGACTTTATTGTTCTGGGATTCACCTCTCAGCCTACAATCTGTCCTGCCTCGTTGGGAGAAATGTGTCTGTGGTATAGAAAGTCTGCAGACCCTTCTTAAGTGCAGCTTCAAAGTTAGACCTGAACATTATGAGGGTGCCTCTATTTCTGTCATTTAGTATTTTATGTTTGACTAAAGTATCAGGTAACTGACACACACTCACCTTCCAAATCTGCACCCTTATAGTGTATATATATGTACGCTCACTATGATGGATGTCGGCAGGGGTCAGGAAACAGTCATGTTCTATCCACTGCAGCTAGTATCTCAAAAACGGGGAAAAACAGAACAAGATACATTTTCTGTCTGTATTGTTCTGAATGCACCAGAATGCATTTTATGAGATTTGGGTTTCCTTTTTCATCCCTCTGGAGTTTGCAGGCCAGAAGTGAGAAACAGCAGTAAGTTTGTCTGTTGACACTACATCCTCTGCACGTCACAGTGGAGCCGTCTGAGGATCAAAGCCGAAACATTTCTTCCTTTGTTTCAAATCCAGACGTGACAATCTCTCTGACAGTCCTCGCTGACAGTGCCACTGAAACTGCGATAGCAAAGGATAATTGGAGGAGGACAGAGAGTGCAAACTAAATTTTTAAACAACAAAATAAGCCCTCTGCCCCCGGAACATGTTTGCATTAAAAGTGGAGGAGGCTGGTAATGAAATACATTGTTGAAGAAACGTGTGCTGTGAGAGATGTGCAAGGACAGTTTGAAAGCTGCTGATTATTTTATGGAAAGCTCTGTTCTTTGCCAGTTTCCTCCCCTTCCCTCCGCTTGAGTTGCAGTGCTTGTCGTAACCATCTTACCTCTCACGCTCCACTGGCTCTCCCATCCATAGATTCTTTTTGATTGCAGACTCATATTTTCATTTAAATGCTGATGGGCTGGAGGATCAGTGTAAATTGGAAACCCAAACTTATTCCGCATTTTCCTCTTCTTTTTTTTTTCTCTTCTGTGTTTGTGGAGGACTGCAATTGCAGGCGCCGTTGTTTGCTGTGAGAATTGTCGTTCACACCCACGGATAGCCATGAATTTAAAGAAGGCCTGAAATTGCACTGACCAGCATTAAAGTCAACCATATTAATTCAGATGTCAAATTAAAGTACTGCCCCAGCCAGCACCGGTGCCATATATTGTGACAACACTGTCAGTTAAAGATGGCGGGCCTGGCTGTGACATACTGTCAGATAAGGGTTGAGACCCCCACCTCCGTAAAATCAAACCTTTACAGTTGGAAGATTGGAACTGTAATTATACAAGCATGTTTCTGAGGGGGATTTAATCTGGCTGCACCACACCTCAGTGGGCAGGGACAAAAAGGATGTTTATACATTGCAAGCATGTTAACTGGAGGTTATGAAGAAGAAATTGAATTCAAAACGTCCTCAGTACCTATCCTCACTTGAAAAATTACAGCATCAGCCGCTTGTTCAAACTGCCGAAAACGACCAATTTCATGTTCATAGCCAAAGCAGGAACTGTTCCATCCTTAAACAGCTTTGAAAATAGTAAGGGGTACTCTAGAAATTTAAAGTTGCATTTCCATTAAATTGGGGAACTTGTGAGAGAGCGTTAAATAGGAGATTAAGGCGATCGAAGAGAGCGTCAAGTAGCCATGCTGTAATTTGCAGGTCAAAACCACGCACAGGAATCTGGCTAAAAACTAGGGTAAGTTTAAACATTTAAAAAGTGGAAGCTCTTTATATCTAGGTTACATATAACTTTTTTCAACAGCATTTCAGGGAATGTTTCATTAAAGATAATATGACATGTTAAGATACAGTCATTGACACGCTGCTGGAACAAGGGTTATTAACAAGGTTATAATTCACCTCCATTTCAGTGACACTTTCACTTTTCTTCTGATTCAGATTTGTAGGTCAAAAGATGTCTACACACGTAGGTTAAAAGCAGGTTCAATTTGGCTAAAGGGTCACCGTTGAACATCTGGTGGCTTCATATTCTTCAGCTGCTACAAAAAGTTTCTAGTAGAACGTTGGAGGCAGAAAGCAGTCTGAATTTGTTGGAAAGGTGAATGTTTTTAGGGCACATATAACCAGCAGAGACACTGAGCAGGCAAATGGTTTTACAATTAGCTGGACAGGCCCTTCTCCTCTCAAAGAAATATGAATAAATGCATATGTGTTTATTAACAGGTTTCAACTACAGATCATATTAAAATGCAGCAACTGAAACTCATTAAATGTGAGGTTAAATATGACCTCTAAAAAGCCTCTACTGGGTAAATTTGGTTGAACACCAAGTCCATGTCAGGACCTTTTTCAGTCTCCTAATGACCAAGTCAGTGGTTCATAGAGAACATCTGTCTTTAGCATCATGTACTCTCCCAACAGTTAACACTTGTTTCTTCTAACAGTGATTACAATACATCCTTTAACAAAGCATGTTTTGTTGCCTAGGCTCCAGACCATTCTTGTACTTATCTATGGGGCAAGTCAGAAAACATTTTCACTGTTTTGGAAGTCATCGACCGGCTTTGCCATTTAGTTGTTTGCCTACCTCGACTGCAAACACACTACTAAGGTGTGTAACATCTATCCTTTATTGCCCCCAGCCTTGTTCACAGTGATTCTCTCTAATTTGACTTTATCGAGGAAAACAGCTTCTTTTCAGCACGTCACCGGTAAGCACTCTTCAAGAAATGCAATGGTGTACTTCATGGACCTCACAGTGCATCGTATACTGGAAGCAAACACACGACACAGACAGCTCTCAAGGAATAATGTTGAATGTTTAGAAAAATATGGATGGTTTATTTGACCCTACTATAACAAGCATTATAATCCATTTCCATGATTTTCAACTCCTCTGATGTCAATGGAACACAGTCTACATCCAAATATGAACAGTGGTATATCTGTTATCAACAACACATTCATTCACTTCTCGTCCTACAAACAGTTTTGCAAAGACACACACAGTATAGTATTAATTTATCCTGTCAAATACTTGGTTAAGTGGGTTTTTCTATTCTGAACTCACGAAACAGTGATGATTTATAGTTGATTTTTAAGAATCTATTGAAAACAGACAGTCTAATACAAAGTCCATCCAGTACAGACTTGTCCATTATACTGCTTCTAGAATAGCTTATTTACAATCGTCTACTGGAAGCAAAAAAACCTGCCATTGCTTTAAGAACAAAACAAGCTAGCCATCACTATTCAAATTCAAAAACGAAATAAAAAACAGAACAGAATATTTTTTTTATTGATTGTGCTTTGTAACCCACAAAACCACTTCATTTTTAGAAATGGAACATCTGTCAGAGGCACCAGATAGAAGTGCTAATAACATCCATTTCAATTTCTCTCATTGAGATTCTCTAGAGCTATGAGTAGGACAGGGCGTACAAATGGTTGTTTTTTTTATTCATTTATTTATATATTTATAAAGTTATTACGGGCTCATCCTAGTTCATCACCTGTGGTGGTGTTGTGTTGCACAACAGAAGTCACGGAGGAATCGGTCTATGTGTTTAACCATGCAAAGCCCTTTAAGATTTGCCAGAAAAGGTCACAGAATAGATTTGTTGGACAAAGGGGGGCGATAAAGCCTTAAACAGACACAATCAGTGTTTTCTCACTAAAACATACACAGAATGAGGCCGTGGCCTGTGGATGAATAAGGTAATTCAAGACAGTGGAGAAAATAGAGTCGGCCTGTTGCTGGATATTACCACACCTGCCCCATCCATCCATCCATCCACGACCCTCTCTGGCTTCAGATCTAGCTGGGCCTGTGTAGTGTACAGTGTAGCTCGTTTTTCCGGTCTCTCACAGTAAGCTAGTGGATGTTCTTGGTCCTGGAATCTCTGACTTTTGCAGGAACCTCAGTCAAAGAAAGTTAAATTGCCACCATCCTACTCTAAAAGAAGGCCAGTGTACCCACATACCTCGATCAGCCCCACCCCCGGCACACAGCGGTGCTCCCTCCTGTGCAGTTCGGGTGGTCCTGGCTGCCTCTTACACAGTCACCTCAGTCTTGCT
Organism: Amniataba percoides; assembly: GCA_037176925.1. Taxonomy (NCBI): domain Eukaryota; kingdom Metazoa; phylum Chordata; class Actinopteri; order Centrarchiformes; family Terapontidae; genus Amniataba; species Amniataba percoides. Next base: position 11,974,517 of record JBAJHX010000024.1, on the reverse strand, counting down.
GCCTGTGCGGTAGTGCTGTGGCTGTTGTTGCTGCTGGTGGTGCTGTGGGATGTAGTGGAGTTGTTCCACAGTATGAGTCCGTCTGGAGGCAAACGCCTGCCTCTTAGATGCTGTCTGGTTCATAGCTAAAGTGTTGGCGTGCCCAGCGCCTCCCGCTCCCTGTGCCCCGCCGCCGCCGCCGCCCCCGCCGCCGCCGCCATTGTTAGAGGCACTGGGATGGGAGTGCATTTTGGTCATCTTGTAGCGATCCATGAGAGGCGTGGTTGGTATGAACACGTCTGTGTGCGAGATGGCGCGTGACATTGACATGTCGCTGCCACGAAACCCGCCGGAGATGCTGCTGACCATGCCGCGCTTTAGCGACATCACCAGCTTGTCCGGAGAGAGCAGAGGATCCTGGGATAGGAGGCGGTCTTGTGAGTACAGGCGATCTTGTGAATAGAGGCGGTCTTGAGAGTAGTGGCGGTCCTTGGAGTAGAGGTGGTCCTGCGACAGGAGTCGGTCCTTGGAGTATATGCGGTCCTTAGAGTACAGGCGATCTTGGGAGGTGTGGCGGTCCTGTGGAAGAAGGCGCTCCTGGGACCGAAGGCGTTCGGCGGACAGGAGCTGTTCATCTGAGAGGATCCTGCCTCCATACGGGGACATGCCGTTAGAAGACGTGCTGTATTCCTGCTGCGGGGCCCTCTGCGGGGACAGGACGCGGTCCTGGGACATGGCCCTCTGCACTCTGCGGGGCCTCTGCCTTTGCTGGGACTGCTGCTGTGAAGACTGCGACTGGGGAGGGGCCTGGGAGATGGAGGACTGCGGGGGCTGGCTCTGGAGCTGCTGCTGCTGTTCCCGGTGCTGTTGAGCAAAAGATGAATGAGGAGAGTTTATTCACAAGCTGAGGGGTAAAAGGCTCTGCCACCCACCACTGCAGAGAGAAGCAAAAGACCAGCTACTGCGTTTAACATATTCAAATCTGCAGACTCTGAGATAGCACACTTGCTTTGCCTCGCTGATGCACAAAAAGCAAAGAACACGACCTTGTTTAGACGCCTGCACACTCAAACCAAGCACTTGCGTACCCACCTGTTCTTGACTGATTTTGAGAACATGCAAGGGAAGAGTGCCTCTGGCTGCCAGGTCGGGCAGGTGGCGCTTACGACTGTAGTAGTCGTCGACTTCTTTATCTGCTGCAGAGGAGACGGGGATAAAAAAAACAGAAGCAGGAGGTGAAGAAGCGATTCTGGGAGCGAAAGAAAGACTGAACACAGGTAGGTGTTAGAATGCAAGGGGAGAGATCGGATAAAGTGGAATTGGAGAACATTGCACACAATGCAGAGAAGAGTGTCGGCGGACCCATCTATGTTTCACCTTTCCAAGCTCATGGAGGGGAATAGAAAATAGAAAAGAGAGGCAAAGGAATCACAGTCAGACAGTATTACATGCTAGGCACATAACATCCACACATCCAGGATTCATCGGGGATTCTACAGGCAGCTCTGGCTGTGGGGGCAAACTTTTCAAAGGTCATGTGAAAGCCTATAAACAAACATCGTCATATCATACAGATATGGAGGGAAGCACGCAGGCACCTCATATGTATACATGCTGGAAAGCTAATTTTATTATTGCACAGTCACTTCACATCGAGAATTGCAAGTGTTTTAATGTCCTTGAGTGGATGATGTATCCTTATTCAAGTGTACAAACAAATACAACATGCATTTAGAGGCAGATAAAAAGGCGAGAATACATTTCCAGAGACAGAAGAGTGTGGGGGTGAATGTATCATCGACTTCATGCCACACAAACACAAACCCATGCACAAAGACTTGTTGACTTGAGTACACAACCGCACGCACATGGTGACGCACACTTACAAAAACTGTCAGAGACAAAGAGACAAAATGCAGAATAAATCATTCAAAAATGGAAACACTTTAACAAAGAGGCTGATTCTTTATTCCCTGTGGCATGAATGTTTAACCATCACGCTAAGTCAGAGGTGAACACGAATGTCACTTATATGCGGGATGAATTATGGAGAGCAGACCTCTCCACCTCATTGAGAATGCGTAGATGACTCTGAGCCTGTCTTTTCTAATAATGGCGCCGCAGCGTTCGCACCACCTGTCAAGATTACACTCAGCCAAAATCCCCTTTAGCCGCGAGCCACGGGTTCTCGCTGCAAATCGATTCATTATGAGAGATAATAAAAACAAGATGTTCCTTTCTCAACCGTTATAGTCTTCGAGATCTGGGCAGGGCATTGCAAACTCATCAAGCATATTACCACAGAGTGAATGAATAACTCGTGATGTGTACTGTCCCGTGCCACAATGGGCTAAATGCTTTTCTTCAGTTTGATACCAATTTGCATTAATAAGCAGTAGCATTCTTCTCTTTTATTATCCCGACAATGAAAACCCTGCTCTATCTTCCCTCCAGCACAATCCAACATGATCTATCAGTGTGCAGACACCAGTTGAGCAACAAAAAGAAACTGCAGAGCCTTTTGGCTATTTGCTGCAACAAATAATTTGCTTTGGAAGCAGAAAGAAAGTTGGGAAGACTGAAGGACACTGCCTAAGGATATTTTCCATTTCAACACTGTGTCTCTTTTTGGCCCCCTATCTACAACTGAATTCATTTGCTTTTGTTTTACCACCTATCACAAACTATTATGTTAATTCTCACGAGCATTCTTCAAGCAAGAGGGCGGCAATGTTCTTTTGTTGTTTCCTCCCAATACGACAGAGGACCGGTAAATAGCACTGCGTCCTGTAAACCCGTTTTGCCATTTAGTTTGAAATGGTGCCTGGCAGCTACGAGCGGGAGACGGTGTGGAGCGAGCCCTGACGGGATGAGTTGTAGATCGTCATCTTTCACTTTGACTGCAAGCCAGCAGTGAAGTGGGGCACTCATGATGAAATTACACAAGCCTTAAGGAATATTTGCGTTCCACTTGGAGAATATCATGAGATGAGACCTCATTACGCAGCAGAAATCCAGCGTAGCACCACTAAATCAATACCGAGCCGGGCCAAGCACAAGAAGCCGCTTAATGTACTTATACGCTCCAAGAGAAATAGTGGCTGCAGCCTTTAAGTGGAGACGAGGGAACCATGGAATTTCAATGACTCATAGTTTCTTGAGATGACTAGGCTGATTTCATGACGGATCACAGTTAAGAAATGGGTATTTCGTGATTCTGATTCGAGGCCAATCTCCCTCCATTGAAATGTTCACTCAACGGGGAGTTGCAAAAATCTCCAGAAAAACGTGTACGGGGACTTTCTTTCGACTGTTTTGATGTCCGTAATGCAGCAAGCAAATCATTTTCACAGCGGAAACACTTCGGAGCCACTCAGTAAGTCCCAGTCAGGAGTCAGGGAAGCACACGTAATGCAATATTTCTTATCATGCAGGGCATCGGGGCAGGGAGCCTACTCTTGCATTAGTGCAGTGAACTTGGACCTACTGAGTTTCTTCAGGGACGAGAATCGGCTGAGGTCGGCTTTGACGGCCGCCTCATAGGAGGGCGGCAGGTGTGACAGGCTCTGGAAGGAGCGCGAGAAAGACAGGTCGTAGGGCTCCGTCTGCGAGGTCAGGATGCCGCTTATCCGATTGTTTTCTGGAGACACATACATACATATACAGACACAGAAAAGGGGAGAGAGAAAATGGGCAGGCTGGCTTCTTCTATCCCCTCCCCCCCCAGAAAAAGCTTGCCAGGGTCAGATCACGGGAGACCACCTGCTGAGTCAGAGAAGGGAAGATTGAGCTGACGGGCAGGCTGGAGTTTTAGTTTTACAAATATTTCCTGGAGGCAGAGGAGCTCTGAAAGTTCCTAGAAATGATCTCATTGGTGTGAAGAAAGAATCCAAGATTGGATTTGTGGAAACACCATTTTTTTATTGTGCAAGTGCAGCTATTACAGAATATATAGAATTTCTTCAGACCTCTGTCAGGAGACATTTGAGAAGCGGGAGGTGTAAGTAATTATTGTTGCAAGTTCTGTAGCTTCTATCGAGGACACAGAGAACATGCTGTTTGTTTTGTCTCTGGGACTTTGGGGGTTCTGAGGAGAAATGTACATTTTTACATCCAAGTTTTTAAGCACTGCATCCCGTGCACTTTTGCACTTTTTCTTATTTTTCTTAAGTTACTTCCCTCTCAAACTGGACACACTATTTCAAAAGTGTCAAGTGGAAAAGTTTCTAGCTGATATAATGTACATGAAAGCTTAACTTGGACATACTGACGACACTATCACTATGATCATTTCAGAGTTAACTCGGCACTTTGTTCATCTTGTTGAACTACAAAATCAAACAGTCAGTGATGTGAGCGAGTGTCGCTTCATCTTCTAAAATGATCTTTGGCAGACAGACACTTGACAATAGCCTAGTTTCATGTCATGTTCAGCATTAATGTCAATTATCTAAAGCAGGTTTTAGCAGTCTTTTAAAAGTTAATTTTCATTGTCTGTTCAAATTAAAATTTCTCATTTAATGACCAAAACAAAGAGGGAAGATTAAGGTAAGGCTGTTCTTTAAAGCACACCTGCCTTACAGAACATCGGGACACAGGAACCAATAAACAAGCAGAATGACATTAATCCCACTCTGTGTGTTCTGATAGGCCGTGTGGGTCATGTTTGAATTTAATTGAGCGAATTACATGTTAGTTGTTGTTTGAACCGCTGACAGCCCGAGTTCAAATAATCTGCCGCAGCGCATGTTTGTCATTTTAACAAGCGAAAGTGACTGTCGGTGCTGGCAGAGAAGCCTGCTATCTGAACGCTCGGCGCTCTGTGTTTTGCTAATAAAACAGAGGGAGGAGAACTAAAGGCTCGATAGGAGATTTGTTGGAAGTAGCTATCAGAATACAACCCTAGAGTCAAATGCTTCAATTTG
>JBAJHX010000024.1:11922175-11959728 GCA_037176925.1 Amniataba percoides | reverse complement strand
GGGGGGGGGTGTTTTGGCTGGGGAGAGAAAAAAAAGGAGGGGGGGGGGGGGAGAGAGAGGCCCCCTCCCCCCCCCCCCCCCCCCCCCCCCCCCCCCCCCCCCCCCCCCCCAACAGCTCCACGCCGCCCACCCCAGATCTATTAGAGAGCCATCCTCAGCTCTCTGCTCCACTCTCCTCATGACATCCCTCTCTAAAACCAACAGCCCTGCCACCCCATTAGCCCTGCCAAGTGGAGATACCGGAGTTATGGAAGGCCCAGAGGAGGTGGAGGTGGCGCGTCGTCCACGCGTGTGCCTGCGAGCATGTGTGTGAAATGTGTGTGACAGGTATGAATGCGGATGTCTCTGTCCCGCTGGCTCCGTTGACGGCCCGGTGCTGCCGACACGTCCCTGCCCTCCTCTCGCGGCAAAGGGAAGCCACCGTGGGCTTGACATTTAACAACTGACAAAGAGTGTTCACATTTAATCGCTAAATGTTAACTGCCATAATAGCCCCACTTCACTCGGTTAGTAGGGGACAAAGGTTTAGCCCCCCCTGACAGAAGTAGCTCCCACCTCCTCATTGATTTCACTGGCAGAGCAGGAGGCTTAACTCTGACCCAATTGCAGCACTGGTGATAATGCTTATAAGTTATATTTATAGCACTTCTAGCCCGGCTAATTTAGGCTTCCACTGCTCATTCTTAATTGAATGGCTACTGTGCCTCAGCGCTCGAACTTAAGCTTGAAACGTGGATCTACCCTGACAAGGGGCCTAACCTACATCTTTAACTACAAGCATTATTTCTATGATGAACGTCTGCTTTGTTGCTGTTGCTGTTAGATATGCTTCAGCTTATAGCTGACTCAGAGGAGCTTGTGTAAAGGCATCTGGTTTAAAATAAGTTTTAAAAAAAATTAACTGGACAGGTAGCATGGTGAGTAATCGCTGCCATGACAACGGAGAGAACGCCACCCACAGAAAGTCAAACTTTATCAAGAGATATGAAACAGCACTACCATTGTAAACCATGTACAACCTGCTTTGGCAATACTGTATTTGACTACAGCAATGCCCCTAAAGCAAAACCGAGTTAGAAAAATAGCACTGGGAACACAGTTTGACAAGCAATATCTGTAAGTGTAGTACAAACCTACTGTAGCATAACACTGGCTGCTTGGTACCAACGGTGTCAATAATATCAAATGAAATATGACTCCAGAGTCAATACTTGCAAGTGTAAAAAAATACATTTGAATGTGCTGTAACAATAGAAAACAAAGTCAAGAGACTACTCCTCCTTTCAAAACTGAAAGGACGTCATTTTTTTTTTTTCGAAATCTAGTCCAAATTCCTGAATGCAGCATATGCTGGGCTCCTCACAGTCAAAGACCGTGTGAACTTGTGTGTGTTTCCCTGGCATCTGCTGAATTATTCTCATGGCAGTGTTTTATTTGTAAAAAAATGAGACAGTCATGTCAGCATCCTACAGTCAGATCAAAAGGATGGGGAGGGAATAATGGCAAGCATTTCTGTTAGCCATTGTGTCTATAATGATACCACAAAAAAGTGCAACTCTACTCCCTGGCCCCCAGTTTGACTATGTGGTACAGCGTTATGAAAGAGCAGCAGCGATGTACGGAAACAAGGCGGAAACTAATGAGCTAAATGTGGGTCTTTGGCTCAGGAGATAGAACGGGTTTCCACTAATCGGCATCGACACTTGGGTCTCTTCTCCGGTCCACAAGTGTTAGTGAGCCAGATACTGAGGCCCAAAATGCTCTCGCAGGCTGTGCCATCACTGGTTGTGTGAATGGGCGAATGGCATGAGACGCAAAGTGCTTTGAGTGGTCGGAGGATGAGTCCTCTCAACTACTGATATCAAGAACACCATCATAGTTCCTGTCCACCAAATCCACCGGCTCTCCAAACTGTTTTTCTAAAGCTCCTAAAACAATTGTGATGATGAACACTCAGCCCATTATATTTCAAAACTACTTTTGCCATTTTTTTTTGTTTGAACCACAATTGCACATTGCACACATAAAGTTGATCTGGCAAAAATGTGTTAGCATGTTCAAAAGACATTTCTGTCAAAATCAGCAAAAGAAAATAACTGTTGTGTGTTTGTGCATACTACTCAGATATGAATATAGTGAGTTTGTATTGCTGATTTAACCAAACGTACATGTGAAGTCTGCAGATTCAGTACACTGCTTGACGGCTGTGCTTGTCTGTTAATCTACATCTCATGTCTGCTAATGAGTGAAAGCCAATTAACACACGTTTTGAATTGGCTGAAATTAATAGCTACACTGAAATACTCAGATATCATTGTGCATTCACAGATAACTCCATTAATGAGAGTCACTGGCACTGCAGATTGCAAAGTTCCTGTGCTCTTCCAAGTGTAATAAAATCCCAGTCCAGGCCGTTTTTATCCATATTGCCAGTAAGTATCGCTCTTTATCTCATAACTCACAATCACCCCCAAGACACCAAAGGCCAAGTGGTAACTTGACATGTCACTGGCTCTCCAGCTTGACAAATGTGCCATGATAGTCTCAGCAGGGATGGGAGAGGGCAGGAGGTCGAGATGGACTTCATATCCAGTTCATTTTGAAATGTGATAGACAGTGAACCCACCGTGGACTATTGTGACCCTCTGTGTTAAAAGGCAATAAGAGATCCATTTTATTGAAGTAGTGCTTCGTGATGTTCCTACAGAGCTCATCTGGTTTCACTCTGTTCTCTCACTACATCGCTGAAGTGACTCACTGGGCTTAAAGGTAATAATCTTTCCTGGAAATCAAACAGTGTAACAGTATGGCATTTTCATAGGATGTCACATCTTAGGAATAATGCTCTAATAAAAAAGCCATTTCTCTCAACAGTTGATTGACATACCAACCGACTCCATTTGTGGGCTGTTGAAAAGCAGACTTCCTTTGAGAGGAGGCGGAGGGCGAGGAAGAGGTAGAGGAGGAAGAGGAGGGTCCGTATATCTTAAGCAAGGATAAGCACAGATTTATCTGATGTCTTCTTAAAATAAAAGAAGTAACATCATCAAAACTGCCTTTATCCATGCCTTTATAGACCAGCCCTCCTCTCCACTGAGACGGACAGAGTCGAAGACCACGCACACCATAGAGGTTAGGACATTCAGTTCAGTAAAGTAGACGACACACAGAAAAAAGCTTCAGTGAAACAGTTCAAAACATACATTTCAAAGGGCAGGAAATAGAACAGAGTGAAATGAGACCAGTTGGGTTTTAAGGCACAGCACAATGAAAAAGAAAAAAAAACAATGTGGGCCAGCTGCAACAAACATCAAGAGGTACACAATATTCTTATTTACATACTGAATGTCCTAGTTTGGTTAGGTTTTTTCATTAATTAGGCCCAAACTCCACTCAGAGAATGGACTGGATGGGAAAAAAAAGTGTAGTGCAATTTCTCCTCTTTACAATGTTTCCTTGTATGCGAGCCCACATCACCACACCATTGATCTGAACAGAACTAGATAGAGGTGTAACGGTACATGCATTCATCCAGCACTGTCATCCCATTCACTTTACTGTTAAATTACCTTCTAACTAATTTGGTGAACACTTTAGAAGGTGGGGAGTATAAATTCCAAACACAAAGAGTCCCACTCAGAGGGATTTGGGTTAGCCCCTGGTCAGGTAGCTCATAATGCAGATGAGAGGAGAGGACTAACAATCTTAAGTGTCGAGCTTTAAGCTACAGCGACACTGTAAAAAGACAGACTGATGGGAACAAAAACTGTGTGCAGAGCTGAAACAATTAAACACTCAAGCTTGCTTGCTTACTAGTGATGAAATTAGTCTACTACAGAGCCAGAGGCCTGATGTATTATTCTTTAACAAGTCAGTCTCAAGTCTTGTAAGAAAAGCAAGCTGGATTTAACCAGGAAATATCTCGCCTGCTCTGTATTTAACACACAAGTGGCATCAATGTCTAATTTAACTCTTGGCAAAAAAAAAGGTAAAGTCACTAATCTGCTGCTTTTATCTTAATGGACTTTTTTCCTCTATCAAAGTGTGGATTGTGTGCACCGTTACACCCCTAGAATCAGCACACACGGACCAGACTGAACACATGTACTCATCACACAGACAGGAGAGCTAAAGGTCCAGGGGAGAATACACAGGTTAGGCATAGAGATAGATAGAGGTCAACGGGAAGGCACTGCACTACAATTAACACTCCAGGTATAAGCTGCCTCCAAACACTGATCAGGAGCCGGATGTTACTTCAGATTACCACTATTACTCATTAATAAATCAACAAATACAGAAATCATAAACAAGTGGTTAGAGGCAACTTTGACCCTTTAAGAAAGAACAGCCATCCCTACCATGGTGACTCTGGGAGCGGACCGGCCAATGTTTTTCTCCTAGAAAACAGAACCAAGTGGTTATTTATAGGATTAAACAGACAACAGCAGTCTTTCTTGCACTCATTAGACAATAAAGCAGTACAATCACTTTAACTTATGAATAACATCTCTTTTACGGGTTGTTGCCCCACCCCCCGTTACAGCAACAGATATGTGAACGCTGCTGGAAATGAGAACAATTTTAGTGTTCGGATATCGACTGTGTTACGTTTTATCTTCCCATCAACTGCAGGCTGATGCCACCTGACACCGTGACACAAAGCATCAAGTCACCTCTCTCTTTCTTTTTTTCACTCACACACACACACACACACACACACACAAGTACATAAAATGCCACCAAGCATGGGGGAAGATAGAGTGGAGTTGGAATTTCAAGATGAAAAGAGAGAATTGGGGTAGGAGGAGAGGAGGAACAGGATAATGAGAAGAAGGGAGGAGGTGTAAAAAGTCATCGTTGTTCCCCGTGCCCTGACACCGCGGGGCTCCAGCCATGCAGCACTTTGATCCATCACTATCGATTTACCATCAGCTTCTCATCGCTCCTGCCTCCCACACAGCAACACACAGCTACAGGGATGCGTTCCCCAGCTCTCGGCCTGAGCGATGCGCACACCAGTCCTGACCTTAAACCCAGTGACCAAATGAACCTTTACTGTTTGGAGTACATTCGCGATAAAGGGGGTGGGAGTGCTGCTGCAGATACACCGATGAGCATGAATTGCAGATTTTTCCACATCAGCGTGCTGATAACAGCGGGAGCTTTAACACGAAATCCCCTGCGAGAGAAATATGCAAACAGTACATCTTGGTAGTAAAATACTAAAGTACACATAACATCAGCACCAGCAGAGTGAGAGTACACACTGTAGATTAGTGATGAGCTGCTTTACTCTACCACAGTGCACAGCTTCCTTACATACGTTAGGAACCTGAACATGGGGTATTTATTTTACATTAAAGTGAGACTATGTAACTTTTGAAAGAAGAAATAGCTCTTGACTCTAGTTACGTTTAAAAGATTGAACTCAAAAGCAACACAACACACCCTTCTTGATTCAACACAATGTCTGCTTCTGCTGCTACAGCCTCATTGATCTGGTATGCACGACCAGCAGTGATGTTAGCAAAGGTTTGATATTGGATATTATTGTGTAACTGATGTTACATATTAACATTTACAATTTCCCTGTAGTTTCCACTTACACAGATACTGCTGTTGGGCAAAAATAATAGTTCTTTCTATCTAGAACAAATAGCTTCGTCCTGAAGATTAGAGTGAATTTTCTGCCTTTTCACACTCCCAATTTCTGTTTTGTTTTATTTGATGTTTTACTGTCACTGCCATTTGGAAAACATTTCATTTTAATACTCTCACACACTTTAAGCACAGAAACCTCAAATTAAATTGAAACGTGACTCATTTTATTTCAAACTGAACAGCCCTAAGCTCCCATGCCTGTCTATTGATCAGCAGCTCTTGATAACCCAACTTAGATTTATTACGGTCGTCTTGACCTCATGACGTAGTGAAATCTGTGCTCATTGCACCTCAGAGGAAGAGGAAAGCTGCCGTTAACCTCTTACTGTTAAGCAGGAGAACAGGAGATTTCACCAAGATGACCTTGAGCGTTATTTCAGTCAATAACATATCGATGGCTTGATAAATCCATCAGACATGTAATGCAAGGCTGACATATTGATGGTTGTGGAGTGTTTTTCCCAGAGGACACACTCTGTCATCTCCTGCATCCTTTGTTTGGTCCCTGTATGATGCCTTCTGCCTGGTCGGGGGGGTAATGAGGTTGGTGTCGACGTGTTCCTGTGGCGTGGGACACGGTGGACCAGGTGAACTCTAATATGCAGGTTTAAGGTTTAAACCTTCAGCTTTAGCAGTCGCAGAGCACATTTCCTTTGTTTTGGCCGAGGTAATGCAGGTAATTCCTCTGCTTGTGACCCTGCTGTGTGAGCTGCAAAAGACCAAACAAATCCATCCGTGCTCTCTCACACATCGCAGTGTTCCTGCCCGGTTATTTAGAAGCAGAATGTGACAAGAAGCCTTGATGCCCGAGCATTAGTTACAGTTCTCCTGACTCAACATTATGCAGTGTATTTATGATGTGCGCGGTGTTTTAGTCAACAGAAACTTGTAGGGTTGAAGAATGCTACAGCAGGATTCAGCATTTCCCTTCAGCTCTGCATAAGCAAACAATCGTCTCATTCCGCGGCGTTACCGCGTAAAGCAGTCACTTATTTTGACGCACCATTTTCAGGCAATGTAGGGAGAGGAGATGAATCAAAAGATTTTAAACTGACTGTCAGTGGATGGCATTTATAAAGATGAGACTTTTAAAGCAGGGCTACAAATGACATAAGTGTAGCTGGCAGCTCAACAGTAAACAGCACTGGTTAGACTCCTTAATTGGAACAGGACAGTGTTTTTACAGTCAACTGCTACACCTACAGATAAACAGCAGGGGTGGTGTTTGGCTGTAACAGGCAGAAATTTCTGACTTTCTGGAGCAGCAGCACCACTAAGGGGAAAGATGACTGTGGGTGAAAAGCTGCAGAGGAGCTGTGCACTGATGAGACCTTCCTCCCTGGGAAAATCTACTTGCCAGCATGCCAACCATCAGCACTTGACAATGTTTGCTCAGATTTTCGGCCCAAGGTAACTCGTTCGACAAGGGCCCCGCTGCATTTTCAGCCACCCTTACCCCCGCTGGCCTTGACATATAAGCAAGGCTATCTCCTGAAATCAATGATGTGGACTCAGCCCCTCTAAAATGTCAGCTGCCAATGTGTCATGGGTTCACAATATACACAGAGCCATGGTAAGAGGATTTTTTTATGAGTCTTCAAGGAGCAAATTCAGCAAGAACTGGGGGCAACGCTCATTTTTTAGGACACTTTGTACCGTTGAAAGCTATCTGGTCTCCACTCTGATTTTTATTTCGCAGTATGTCAGTTACGAACTACATGACAGCAAATCTGATTTCACTGATCACCGCTGCCAGTTTCATTGATATCAATTGGTATTTCAGCAAGGTCGAGGCTACATGATGAGAATAACGACTCCAGGGGCAGCTGCCATACTGTGATATATGTCGCAATAAAGCTAAATGTTTTTTTATGACTGTAAGACTTAACATACTCTTGCATTTCATATTAACACATAATGTGGTGTATGTAGCATCTCATAAACCATGTTTGCTAATGGTGCCGCTGCATTCAGCTCACGAGCCTGGAAGCTGATCATTAATTCATCGCCACACATGTATCATTGTAATGTGTTAACTCTGAGCTTTCAACGCAGCATGCAAAGCTGCTGTTAGCATACTATCCCACCGTACTGCTACACAATCTGTGGAGGACGAAACATACGCGGCCTAACTCCACCTAATTTCAAAGGATATGCCTAGTTTATTACAGCATGCGTCATATTTTCGTAGTTTTGACAGCCTTTATATGAAGTATAAATTAAACTGACTGCAAACTGATTTGAGAACACAGCCTCATTATTAGAAAGAAGTCAGAATATTGTCAAATCATTATTTCATTAACTGTCCGTTATACTTTATTATCAGAGTCCCTGACTAATTTTGACCTGCTGTACTTGATATTCTCTGATTGCACAGGAAAACAGTGCAATGAGGAATCACTGCTCACATTTTGAGTGTGCTCATCTCCTAACAAAGTCATTTAAATAACCTGGAGAAACAGGTTTTGCTTGAAAATCTGATTACAGCCTGTCTGACTGACTGTGCCCCTGCTCACGCTGCTTTCTCTGTTGCAATATCGCATTGCTCAGCAATTACTTGAACTGAACATTTCATTTCAGAGCTGGAGCTTATAGTACCTTCAGAGGTCTTGCTTGGTTACCTGTTAATCACATGTAACATTAACTTTATAGCTGGTGTTTTGCCCTCACATCAGCTCTGCGTGGTGCCTCAGCAGCTCCACGCTGTGGTTCGGAGAACTAAAACTACAGATTAAAGACGGTGGATTTGGTCCCTTATTACTCACGGTGTAGAGATTTTGTTTCATGGCTAGAGGACTCTCTCCATGTAGATGTGACATGTAGGTATGATGAAAGAATGGAAATAATTTAAGTATTTACTTTGGCCTGTAATTACAGTAAAGACCTCAAAGTTTTGATTTCCAAAATGCACCTTTCTTTCTCATCTGCCACCCCGGTTGTTGATTTCTTTCAATCAACACCTCACTGAGCGAAGACGCACTCGGTTTCTTGCTTCGCTAATCACGGTGCATTAGCATATTAACAAATCAATTGGCACGAAGGAGTGCCTCTCTCTGTACCTGTGGCAAAACACTGGGTGCAATATTATGTAGCGTACTGAATGTGTGATTTGTTTCACACCCCCCACCCCTCACCCGACACACGCACACACACGCACACAAACACACACCACCGCTCCCCTGCTGGGTGTGTTGGATTGCTATCAGTCCCTGAGAAAGCTGCTTACATAACCACGCTGCCAGCATCAGCCCACGTCAGCCTCCATATTAGATGATAGCATCTTAAATGGCTTTTTGACAATGCTGCATCTCACTTGCAGCGTACGAGACGAGGCCACTTCTCAGTGCGAGTGTGTGTGTGTGTGTGTGTGAGAGAGAGAGCGAGGAGCCGTGTAACTGCTGTTTTGCCCGTAAGTGATGTAAAATAAGATAATACGTAATGAAAATGAATAAAAGGGGATGATGTTGACTGAAGCTGTTTGGCCAACTTCAGGAGCAGAGAATAGTTCTGATTCATTTGCGTAGCAGCTTATGCAATCCTGCAACGCATATTCTCCAGGGCTCGAACACAACTGTGTGAAATATTTATGCTTAACCGGTTAAGGGGTAAAGCCTGAAAGCCGATCGTGACGCGATTAACAAAAGCAGAGTAAAAAGTTGCCAGAGTTTACCGGTCTTCTTGCAGGGGAGGGGAAAAAAACCCTTCTTCATTAACTCTCCATCTCGAACAGCAATCCCCCAAGCTCAGATAGAGCAGGGCGAGCGAGCAAGGGAAAGATTAAGAGAGGGAGAGGGAGAGCAAAGATTCGATAAAGAAGGGGAGAGTCTTATTTCAGAGCTTCACACACTGCTGGATGATCAAAGTAGAAAATGCTGTTTTAATTCCAAGAATCATATCTCATCTCCTGTCCACAAGCTCATTATAGAGAATTATGCTGCAGGACAGAGGGGGAGAGAAGAAGAGAAGGAGAAACAGAAGAGGCGCGCAGAAGAGAAACCCAAAATCCAGCTAGTCGACCACAGGGTACTTAATACTCGTTTTTCGTAGCGCTGATGTACAGCTAACCTTTCTTGACCTATTATAGATGTTGTAAACGGGCGATGGTGACCTTTGCTTCAACCCTGAGGCATTTCCCAGTGATACATCCCCAGCAGGCAGCCAACCAGTACAACATCATTTGACACGGACGTTATTATAGTGCATAAGCCGTGGTCATGCACTGTATTAGTCGTTTCCTTTGTTTTCCATTGCTCAGCTCAGGTCCATCAACCTTGCCTTCCAACAATGAAGCCGGCACACCAGCTGCAAACTGTGGGTGTAGCATGTGCAGTAGCAGTATGTATAGTATGTAAGTATCCTCAGTTTCTCCTTAGAGGAGCAGGTCTGTCTCTCCGGCACGCTGAGACAAAACTGGGGTCAAACGGGAGAGTTGAACTCTGAAAACTGAAAATCCAGACGCTTTTTCTCACCAAACATAGAGCTTTTGTAAATGTTTGCCACAGTGGATAAATCTTAAAATGCCAGCAGAGTGTTGAAAAAACTGAGCTCTTGGACAAATGTAAGCCTCGCCAGGGGCTTTATGGCAGTTAAAATAAAGCAAAGACTTCCCGTAGCCTCTAACACTCCCTGTGATCGCTCATATAACAGATCGCACAATACACAAGGTGCCATTTAGCTGTATTTATGTTTCTTCTGTCAGACCATTATTTTTCTTCCAAATATCTTTTTAGCATTATTTTTAGGGAACCCGAGATTTAAGAATTTCATTGCCAGCAATTGCTCGATGTAATTTGTTGTGCACATGACAATAAATTCTTGAAAGTTGAATCTTAAATCAGTAAAATAGTGGTATAACCAATCTCTCAGTGCAGTATTGTGCAGGAGTTACTGTTTCCCTGGTTAACAGGTAGTGGCTAAGAGCTTGATTCAGTCTTACTTTTTACTCATTCAGCTGTCTGAACAGAAAAATATGTAAATGTAAGGAGTAAACTGTGAGTTTGGCTGTATAACACAGTCCAGGACAGGCAGTGAGAGAGGAACGTTTAGAGATCTGTAAGAGTAGCTTGGCTGTTTCTGCCCCAGTCCTTAACAGGATTTACTTTTTTTAAATGTTCAGAGTGTGTGAGTGTGGACAGAGGAATGATGAAAACCAACCTGAGAACATGAGCGAGATTATCTGTGAAGTGTTCATATGACGCCGTTTTCAAAATCAGCATACGTGAATATGCGGTAATACGATGACTATACCGCAGCCTCCTTCAGCACTTGCTACTGAATGAGTTAATGCAGAGTATGACATCGAAAGAAAATATTAGTCTACTATGTAATTAATGTATCCTCATCTACTCTGTTTCAATGCCAAGGAAATGTCTCTGAATGAGCTAATAGCATTAATTTAGAGTGTAACAGTTAGAGCAGAGTGTAATGCTCCCAGCTGACTGAGGCCACAGCTTTACCAGCTGATGTCTGCCTGATATCAAAAATCACAATAAAAGCAATCCCCTAAAGTAGATGAATGGCCACAGGATGACACCTGATGTCAAGCTGCGTAGCGGCAACGTTCATCGAGGTGTGACCGTCCCGAAAACGACCCTCCCAGTTCTGGCAGCGCTTGTTTTTTTTTTCTCAAGCAACAGACACAGATATGTGTACACAGTGTGCACATCCATCCATACATTACTCCTCCAGCTCCCCATTCAACTGCACAATCAGGCTCAGCAGGGGCTCCGGTCTCCAGTCATTACAGCCAGTTAATTCTAAACTCATTAACAATGGAGCCATAACAATAGTGCGCACAAAAGCAGAAGGTGTGGGTGGACTCCTTCATGCGGGAGGGGGAAAAAAGAAACTTGCTTTTTTTTCATAATCAACTGTCAGTCATTTGCTAAGATAAAGGCTTCTTTAAGTCTGCATTGCTGCATTGGGACAGAAGCCCACAGTTGCAATTTAATTACCATTTTGCTGGAGTTTTACAAAAGAAACATAAGTATGCAGTGTCATGACTACGGAGGATTGGCTTCATGAATAGAAATGTGTTTCTACAAAAGACAGAGGAGAGAGTTGAATTAAAGCCCTGACATATTCATTGAAAGTTACGATTTTTCCGTCTCCTCTGGCCTCATGGTTGACTAAGGAATAAAAAGACAAAAGAACTGGATGAATATTAACCAAGTCGTCTCTGTACTGGGAAAAAAATCTTGGTGACCTTCCACGCCCTCCAGGATTTTTTCATCGACATCCACTCTGTTTAGCTTCTGGTAATTTTTCAATTACCATAACCTAAAAAGTCAGTTTTGTTCAGCATTAAATATTCAAATACAATCTCCAGCGGCCGAGTTATATTCCTGGATGTGACAGGCAGGATTTCCTGCTTTAACGGCGGCATCACCACACAGCCTGAAGCACGAAAGCCGACAGCACTTGACAAGGTGTGCACAATTCGCTTCAGGATCAAGGTGTGAGTGAGACAAATCTGAATATTGATTGCGTCCATTTAATCCACCTCGGAGCCTATTGATATGTCAATCATCCCACTAAATCTAGTAAAGCGTATCCGTCTCGCAAGCAGAACAGTGGCCCAAGGACACTGCTCTTTTCTGTCGTGTTTTAATTGCTGTTGGCACTGCACGCCGTGACTCATGGTAATGAGTTAATGAAGTCATTGAGATTTAGTGAGCAGCCACAGGCTACGGACTTCCTGCCGAGAATAGTGCACCATTCAATATGGCTTTATTAACATTTCAGAAAAGTGCCACAAGTCACATCGGCTGCACTGATCACAGCAATTGTGATTAATTCTGCGGCCCGGCAGATCAGACCAGAGGCTGCTAGGTGGGGTGTGGGATGAGCTTTATGGCACCATATGTAGGCATTTTAATATTTCATCATGATTGGATCTCACAGGGAAGCAAATCCTTTTTCTTTTCAATTCACACACATCACACCATATACAGAGCATATGAAAAGTGCTCATCAACATTGGAAGATTTCATGTTTTATTGAAACAAAGTAGATTTATTGTGGCTTTTTAGCCATGTTAGCAGCACGCTCTGAGAGTGGAACATCAGTCAGTCTGTCTGTCAGTCTGTCTGTCACCAGACCTAAATATGTCAACTGTAAGATGGATTGCTAGGATGAATTATAAAATTGTCCACATTGTCTACTTGTAAGCATGCTGATGTTAGCATAAAGAAAAACCTATTTTACCTAAGTACAACCTCACAGAGCCAATAGCACGACTGCAGACTCTTGGTCTGGGCAGTGATCAACCAATAAGCTAGTAATTAACATAATCAATATATATTTGCATATTCATTTACCTCTTTAACAGGACAAACCTAAATCATCAATCATCTGGTCTTAGAAACCACATCATGAGTTAAATGCAGATGGACTGCGTGTAGTCAGCTGTCTGTTGTTTAAACAGAGTTGTATCTAAATGGTCCAACTGTTAGTGTGTCAGTATTGTGGCAAAACTAAAACAAAGGAACAATTTTGCAAGAAGGTGATTGAAAGGCTTAAGCCAGAGGATGGATATAAGAAAACTTCCAGGGCTCTGAACATCCCTCTGGGTCCAGTTAAATCAATCATTAGGAAATGGAAAGAGTGTGCCGCAGTTGTAAATCAGCCCAGGGCAGATCGTCTTCAAATACTCACTTACAGTGCAGGAGGGAGAGCAGCGAGGGCGACGTTAGAGACTAAATAAATTTCATTTCAGCAGATGCCCCACTACAGCATGTTTTTGGCCAGCAGACAAAGCTGTGTAGGAATTATGACAAGAGCAAACAAGGGAATCACTCCACGTTATTAGAGAGCTCGACCCTGATGTGAAAACTTCCAATGGGGGTAATTACTTTTTTATAGGCACAGTATACTGTAATGTCTGCACAAACCTGGACCAAACAGATGAGGAAAACCAGCAATCAGCATAAAGTTTTTGGATGATAATTTGGGACAGAGTTTTGGGCAAGACTAAAGCTTTGAGCCCAGCACACTCTTCTGAGCATCACAGGCATGAAAATGTCAGGAGATGCGGTGGGAATACTTCCTTTGTATGATATTTGGTTTTAATCATAACGATTTCTATTCAAATTCTCTTATGTGCAGTAAAATGTGAAGTTTGAAACTCCATCTAAAAGCCCAAAACAACAAAAAGAAAAGGCAGGAACAGGTTTGTGGAAAAATATTCATGTGTTAGTTCATATTTTATTGATTTCATAGGTAATTGATTAAAGCGTCTGCCTAGCGATCAGCAGTGAGTCAGCGGCGAGTCTCAGTTGGAGGCAGGGGAGATATCTGACAGAGCCTCCCTCCGATCTAATTAAGTAATAACCCTTGCTGAGAGAACCAGAATGAGCCGAGAGGAAAATCTATAGAATTCATTTCCAGAAACGCAGCAGCAATTTGTTTCAAAATGACAAATACGCCATGCATTAGATGTAGAAAAACATAAATCATCTTCTGAATTTGTTCTGGGGTGAAGGCCCCCATTTGACATTGTTGGTCATTTTGCTTTGCTAAATTGGCACATTAGCGTTTCTCTGTCTGTGTTTTCACTTCAGCTCCGCCTTGATGTTGTCGAGTTTACTCCTGAACTGGCAAATCCAGGGCTTCTTGAGCAAATATTTTGGGTACCTGTTGAGACTACCAAACTCCCGCATAATGGAGAGGCACTTTGGAGAAGAGGGCAGGAAGAGGCCAGCCTGCAGATTGCAAGGTGATGGGACCGGGGGACTCCTGCGGTTGGAGAGGAAACGCTCCCCACTGCGTGAAATTACATCTGCGCAGCCAAAACTGCAGCACAAACAACTTAAAAATATCCCAGATTTGTAAAGAAAAGCAGAGAATTATTCCTGCTCCCCTTCATAACGCAAACCGTCAAAAGGGTCGGTTAGCCGAGGGAGCCTGCTTGTGGCTTTTGTTTGGGAGAAACACATCAAACTCTCTGACAAATAGGTTTTTGATGGTGTGCATGCGAGGCATTTCTTTCTTCTGCCACCATTACTCTGTTGATATCATGTGGGGAAACAAATTGAAAGATGACTGAAGTGGAAAATGACTGTTAGTATATTGTAACTCTGTATAAACTGGTGAAGCATTGTAATTATGCACCGGAGCCAAGCATGAAATGTTTACCCAGGGAAACAGCTTCAGAAATGCGCAACACGTACATGTCAATGGGTGAAATACAATGGGTCTTTATGGGTGTGTTTAATTATTACATTCTGCAGCTCCGGAGCCAACGTGCTCTCTCTGCCTTTGACAAAGCGTCATATTTCACGTTGGCATGCGTTTCAGTCAAATGAGAGCGAGTCAGGTTGATAGATCGAGGGTCTGTAGAGATGATGCATTTCCCCCGTGATTGCTTTCATAGCCATTACTCACAACATAGGGTGATTAGTAGGCCGCTGGCTGACACCTGTGCTTGCGCCTGAGCAACGGAGCCGTCTCATAGGAGGGTCCGGTTACCTCTGCCACAACACTGATCTCTGATTGCCGGGCTCAATCAATGGACCAAAATAATGGATTATGTGCATTCCTATCAATCAGCCTGCCAGGGGAAGGAAGCCCTGAAGGACAGACAGCAGCCGTGCTATTTATGAAAGAGGCCGGAGGACTTATCAGTCACATTCTGTCTCCTGGATGTCATTGTGTTACCTGTCAAAGGTATTTTGGGAGGAATATGTCTGTGCTGACCTCGACTAGCCACTGCACACAATGAGAGAGAGAGCAACAGTGACAAACTGTTAGCTTGACCCTTTAAACGCAGTAACTCCCACTGACGCCGGGCTGCTGCAGAGATTTAGGCTGTCACTCTTTCAAGGGATCAAGCCTGAGCAAATGACATTTAGCACACACAGTATATGCATGCATTCATTTGCATGCAAGCCATGCAGCCTAATGCTGAACTATGCTGCGTTCAGTTCATTTACGGCGCCTCTGCCGTCCGACTGACAGACGAGCTAACAGGCGATTTCAGATGTTTAATGATAATGTTGCTCTGGGCAGTTATAATTTCTTAATGGCAGCAAACAGCCTTACCTTCAGCTCAACAATTGTCTAAGTTACTGACGAGGTGACGGATCCTGCAAAGAGCATTTTACAAAATCCTCCTGTGAGGGACACTGTGAATTCTGAAATAACACCTCAGGTCAGTTATTTCATTTTTCCCACTTTCTGAAACACAAATGTGTTATGGATTTATTGTCTTTATACATGAGTTTGAACAAAATAATGAGAGTAAGTCATTAAGTAATAAATAAATGGACCAATGTTTTTTTTCATTTCTAAGCCATCAACTCAGTCATAAATATCAGTTGTCATTAATAAGCAACAGTGGCTCGAACTTCTTAACAGACTGCCAATTCTGCAGTTACACATGAACATCAGCTGAAGTGATCATTACATATTCTCATTAAAGCTTCAACAAACAACCAGCAGTTAGAGCACAACATTAGGATTCATCTGGAGTCATGATTCTGGCCGCCTGGTGTGTAAGTCGGTCCAGTATTCACTCTTTTTTTTGGTTCTGTTTTTGGTCTACATAACTCCTAAGGGAGGTATTTGCTATTAAATGTTCCTGTGTATTAATAATCTACTCTCTAACTTTGATTTTCTGTCGCTCGTGCTCAGCAGGTAGTGTACAGCTTGAGACGGTAAAATTTGAGGTCTGAGGCCTTAGCTGGAAAGAGGTGACGTCACATACTTCACCAATCAAGATTTAACATCTGAATCAGAATAAGACGACAGTTGGAAAGTCATCATACATCGAATGTGTTAAAATACACAAATCTGGAAGTTTGAGCTTCACAGTTATTAAATTATTAATAAATAATACATGAATACATTTTCTTCCCTCACAACTTTGATAGTTGCTTATTTAGTCTAGTAAAACCTGGCTTATGGCTGATTTATAACATATTAGCAAACGATGAATTAACATTAATAAAGATATTATATACTGCTTATAAACCCTTTATAAAGGGTGACTTAATCGAAAGCAGGACAAATAGCACAGACTGAACAAAAATCCTCAACTATACTCAAAACACAGTCAAATATGTAACTTGGGGATACCTGTTCTGATAATGCATTTCTATGTATGTCATCATTTTCAGATGGCAACAGTGTGATGGTGATAGTGTAAAAGATAAGTAGTTGTTCTTTACACAAATGCATCTGCTCCAGTCAAACTGCATAGTCAAATTCAATTAGAACAAATTAGACTACATTAGTGATGCCCTATTAAACGATTAGGGGGAGTTACTTCAAAGAACACTTACATAAGATCTGCTTTTTTTTAATAAATATATCCGTTAGATCTTTGCCCATGTAAATGTTTGGTCTATCACACTGAGAGGATTCTCTTCTCTAAAGTAGACAGGAAAATGACATTTCCTCAATTAGCCCAAGATGGCAGCCCGGGGTTATTGCACTGGACGAGAGCGTTGGCCAGAAATAGGCCGTGCCCTTGGATTCTTCCCTCTGCTCAGTCAAAACAACCAATTTAGACATGGAGTCGGCAACGTGACCCTAATTGTGCATTAATCACTATCAAGCTCCATTCTGTGTCACAACACTACACACTGTGGGTTTTGAGATCATCTTTTCAGACCATTAATTAAAAGCAAGATAGTAAAACATCAGCACAACCGTAAAGCCACCAGGGTCTGCAGAATCCGAGCTAAAAGGCTAATGAACTAGCCAAAGGGCTGGAAGTCAATGAGCCGCCAGCGCCGCAGATATCGTCCTCTGGAAACACTTTCCATTTTTTACTATATTTCCCAGGAGGCATTGTGGCAGCTGCATGGCTGATTCCTCCTGGTTTAATTTAATATCTACATGCTTCCCCAGACTGCTGCGTGCGCCAGATAAACCGCCGTGGCCCGGAAAGAGATGGAGGAGGGAACAATGAAAAGTCGGGTGAAGTTTGGGCCAAAACCTGGACGGAGCTGGACGCCGCTCAGGTTGGTTTGAGTTCTCAGAAGTAATTCTTTAGATAATTCAGTTTAACTTCCAGCAGGCAAATATTGACTCACTCTCTTGTAAACATTTAATTTTCTCGGAACAGCTGATTCTGGGTGATGAAAGGACCAAACACTAATTACCGGAGATTACTAATTAATGTTTGACTTGATTAATAATGTAAAAGTCACTTTTTGCACGGCCCAGGAGTATCATTTCCTAACCTCACCTCTTGGCGTCTGAATTAGTCTGTCCTCTGGTGTACAAAATAAAGCTATAGGCCGTCATGTGACTCTGCTCGCCCAGGGAATGAAGACAGGCATGAATTTTATTACCTCTCCCGAGATGGACTGCAAAAGAGTTCTGAGCTGTTTAGGCTGAACCTGATGCAATATTGATGGCGCTGGTCAGGCTGACAGAGACAATGCTTTTGAGTAGACAGATCAATGCCACATCAAGGGAATAGAGGCAGTTTAGCGAAGGGAGCACAATTGAACTGGAGGCAGATCTACTTTGTGTGGTTAAAAATGGACCTAAACTACACACAGCAGGCTGCAACATAAAGAGCCTGGGTGGAGAGTTGGAGGAGAACAAAAACAGCCTCTGTGATGAGACTGAGCAGACACGACTGTGAATGTTTCTTTCCATCCACCGCGAGTCCGCTTGTTTATGTGGACAACTACGTTTTCGCAGCGTCACAACACCTCACATCAGTGTGGCGTTGCTGCCGTCTCCATGCACGGTTTGCCCACAATCAGCTGACTATCATAATTAAAAGACTGAGCAAGCAAACGTGGGCTCGGTTAGTGGAGTCTTGTATCGCGGACACGGGGAGAGTTTTTACACTAACACATCGAGTGCTTCGCTGTGAGCCTTTGCGGTTCATTGCCCATGGCTGCAGGAGTCAATTCTCTCTGCAGGCTCCTTTTGTGATTTTCCACTATAAACCAAGGGAGAGAAAACACTGGCTGGAAACAGCTTTGGAATAAGACCTGCATGTTAGTATTTCATTTTAAGTTTCCACCTAAATGTAGGTATTAGAATTAATGAAAGATTCCATTAGATGATTTAATTATAAATACTGATTTAGACTCTGAAATCATTCTTAAGTGCCCTTAAGTGATTGGAGCCTCGTGGCGTCTCAACACCAGCTGAAAAGCTTTTGTTCAGTTCTGGCATTAAAATGGTATGTTGTTGACAATGGATGTAGCCCTGTAGGCATTTAACAGCCAAAACATGTTGTTTTAGAGCCAGGAATGAAAATTTGTGATGTGTGATACTACTGTTAATTAAAGAACACCTTCAGGCTACAAAATAAATTGCATTAAATGTCAGTGTGTATACCAGTGGAGCAACATCACGGCACCGAGCGCTGATGTCCAAATAAAAAACACTGTTTTTTTGGACGGCACTTGTGATTCTGTGAACTGATTATCAAATATAAATACACACTACTCTGCCAGCATTAACCAGAGAAGAAGTCAGAACTTAAAAATTCAACAGTCACACTCCCTATGGAATCCACAGTAGCAGCAGAGACAAACACGGGGATGGATTAACAATACACACACCCTACAAACACAAACACGAACCCTATAGCAAATGAGACACCGCACAGTCTTTACATACAAAACAGCAGTGTAACCTACAGACTAGTGTACAGAGTGCTTGAATCAACATCAGCCCCCCAAGCTGGTAAACTGCCTCTTAGGCTGCTGGAAGTAATATGATATAAAAATATTTTAGTGCCAGCCCACAGGGATGTAGAGCCATTTAAATTACAATACATACATCATCAGTTGGTACCAAAACTCTCCTTCCCCTAAAAGTTTGCTGGTTATCATTTTAACCAAATAAGTACACAAGCTAGTAAAGACATACTATATTGACTCATTTCAGAGTAGATTTTAATACAAAAAATACTCTATAGTCACCTGTGTTTTACATCTCCACCCACACACTGACCATGACACTGTGTTCATTAGTCTGGAGCCTGTAAAACATCTCTGTTTTGCCTCTATCGGCATCCCTCTGGGATCTGAAGCTGTGTGCAAAATAAAACAGATCAGCCAGTACACAGCGTCTCAAAAGGAAGAGGCAGCGAGAGACTGAGAGCATCGACACTCTGAATATCTTGTGTTTTACACCGCATATGGATGTTTCAATTCTGCCATATGTGCCTGAGGGGAATTCTCCCTTGAGCTAGCTCTTCCTCTTTCTTCTGCTCCTCCTCGGGGATCACTGGCCCCCTCCACCACCGCTCCTGTCATCCCAGGTATGCTAGCTGGGAGCCATTTCTCCACTGCATCCTCCCCTGGCTTCTGTCACCAACCGCTGTCTGAGTGTCTCAGCTGAGTCCCCATCTCCCCGCGGCTCCCGCTAGCTCTGCAGTGCACTGTGCCAAATGTGAGGTAATTAAGACACAGAAAACTCCTCCACTCAGTTGGAAAGAGGATTGAAAAGCTCATATCTGTCAGGAGCGGCAGCATACTCTAGGCAGTGACATGTGCCTCGCATGGCAGGAACGTACAATTTGAGGAGAAGAACAGTTTATTTGCATCTTGATGATGTTCCTCCTCCACCACAAAGCATGGAACCACCAGTGCACTACATACGGGCTAAAGTTAGATATTCACCTTTTTATCACACATCAGATAGAAGTCAGTTGTACTCTTTCATTTGGAATAAAAATCTGATTTCACAATGTTTGCATTTTATGATGTACGATGTTTCTTGTTACTCACATTGGATAAGGTTAAGGTTTCTCCCTGACAATGGTGACATGAAAAGGTCTGTAAAATCTGCAGTTAAACTGAAAAAAATTCATTTCCATTTAAACGCAATCCCTAACACAGAATGAACAGGGTGGGTCACTCTGATTTATGTGCCTGCTAAACTCCTAATAGAATTTCTTAAGCGTAGGTGTCAGTGGTTTTAGTGTCACATGATGCTGTTCCAGAGATTTTCCCACTCAAATCACAATAAAATCTAGAAGGAAACACTGAAAAAAAAAGTTTGGACAAAGGACAAAATGTGTTTTCCAATATCAGCAGCATTGTTCACACTGGACAGGATGTTATTGTAAAGGGCCATGCCAGTGTGTTTGCACATTTTAGCCCTTAAATGACATATGATGTATATTACACATACAGTACAGTTTTTAATTTTTTGATGTTATTTTCTGATGTTATCAATCAGCTACTGGTCTTTGCTCATTCCCAAAGAGTGTGATATGGACCTGCCTTCCATTCAGTGTAGATGTTCACTATAGATACCAAACAAATGCAACATTCATTCAGCAGCATGGTGTTAGGGTTTTGCTTTGTTATGCTTTTTGTGCCTTATTTAGTGTTATTTCTTATTCCTTGGTTTTTGGATTTTCTTGCACTCCCTGTATTCCCCTGGTGTTGTCCTGTCTTGTGGGTTTGTGTGTTAGTGTGGTCTTGAGCCCAGTGGTTAGTTTCTGTTCTCCTGTTGTTTATGTTTTCCAATTTGTTCACTTCCTGTTTTATTTTGAATCCCCTCCTCTTCTCACACGTCTGTCACTTCACTTCCTGCCCTTGTGTGTTTCCCTCCTGATTACCTGCTCTGCCACAATTAGTTTCACCTGTCCCCTGTTAGTCTCCTCACCTGTTTCCACTCCCCTCTCCCTCACTGTGTATATATACCGGTCCGTTCCCTTTGTTCGACTTCACGTGTCTGTGTAGTGTTCCAGAGTCTGTGTAGTTTTGCCTGATCTGTGTTCCTGCCTGCCCTGTTCCTGCCCGTCTTGTCCCTGCCGTCTTGTTGCTTCCGTGTTTCAATAAAGAGTCCTTTTCAACCTGCTCAGCCAGCCTCGTCTGCATCTTGGGTCCAAACACCTCTCTTTGTCCTGCCACACGCTTAACACATGGTTAGATAATGAATGGAAACCAATCGCTTCTGTGCAAGGCAGCCATTAGTTTCCATTCATTTCCATAAGGGATATTCAGGCTTTTGAAACTTTGCTTTACTTGTGCAATCCATTTCAGTGAACATTAATTCAAGGGGAATTTGCCTGGATGTGGCTGCCTGGAACAATACATAATGGTTTGTATTCATTTTCGTACACTGTGAATGAAAATAAATTGCTGCCTGGTGTGTTTCCTAGAATGAAAACAAACAAATAAAAAAACTGAAAAATACATTCAAATCTTTATATACCAACAACTACTAACCATTTTTTGTGAAACTGTTTGCCGGCTTGTGAAGTATATATGACTTGTAATAGATGAGCTACAACGCTCAAAACCACTGGTATGGCCCTTTAATGTCTCTCAGCTGAAATGATAATGTCAGTAAATAACACCTCAGATAACAGTAACAGCACAGTTACGTCATGCATAGGTCTGTTCCGGTTGATTCATAATGAAGCTGTGTGAGTGACTCCCCCTCCTGTGTTTTCACACCCGTATAATATTCCCTCCAAGCCCCACTCAGAGGGGGGTTAACAGGCTGGCTCGATATATGTGAGAACACCTCCCTCCATCCGACACACACCCTTCCCCAACCCCTAATGGCCCCTAGGGAAACTTCATTATTTATCGCTATTGAAGGGGCCTTTTAATTATAATACCTCAGCCTCCCCCCGCCCCGTCTATTACCCACAGTCTGGGCGTGTAGATTGAATACCTGTAGCCTCTATCAGCGATAATTCAAGCGCCTCGCCATGTGAAAAGTTCACACTACCTTCAGTGGTGACAATGTGGAGGCAATTTGCCGCTCTGGTCGGAGAGAGCCGGGAACGGCAGGGCGTAATGTGCGGCATGGGAATGGAGTCAGTGACAGCTAAAAGATGTAGACATGGCTCTGCTTTCTCTCCCCCAACCAACACAGTAGCTTTATTAGCCCAACAGAGCTCCTCTCAGCATGTCAAGTCTCTCATGTCTCGTGTGATTTTTTCAAATGGGAGCCTAATGCCAAGCTTGACAAGGTGTTGATCCTTCGTCCCCCCAGCTTGCGTGTTGCGTGAACAACAGTGTGAAACGGGCGCCTAGGAAAACACCACCTGCTTTATGGAGGCAGAGAGACTCGGCTTGTCGTAAGGAAAACACATCGCGGTGATAATAAAAGAGTACGTTTAAAGATCTTTTTGGCCCAGCTCAGCTAATTGGATTATCACTGTGCTAATTCAGTGAGAGTACGAAGCACAAGGTGTCTCGTAATAGTTTATCATCTGCAAAATGAGCAAATTCTTTAGGTGCTCAGTAAACAATTGCCCACTGTGAGCTGATAATGATTACTGATTATCACAACAACAAGGGTCATTTATCTGCGACTACAGTAAGTCCACGGCTGCTGAACATGGCTGCTGGTGTGTTTGCATTTGCAGCGGTTGTTGTGTTAGAATATGTGGATGTGAACTTGTATTACTCAGATTGTGGAGGACAGAGGCTACATTATAGGGACTCCTATTTGAAGAATAAAAGGTCCACACAGTAAAGTTCTGTGGTTAAGACTGCAGTGGTTGGTCCTGGGTTAAGGTTGGGACATGTACCAATTACGGTTTAGGTAAGGGTTACCATTAATAGATTCAAATAAAGCATTTAAATATACATGTGTATTCTCTGGCTTTCAACTGTGTTTAACCTGCGTCTCTATTATTATCTAACTCCTTGGTCTATTTTGTTCATGTTTATTTCCACATCTATGGTCTATTTGAAGCACCAGTTTGCTTTTTAAAATGCTACGTTAAAGAAATAAACTTGCAACCTGAAACGAGTCTGAAGGGATGAAATCAACATTAAAAACATCGACTCTGTCTCAACAGGCTCACCACTGACTCTTAACATTTGACCAGAATCGATCAAAAAAACAAGAAAGAATGACGGAGCAAATTAACACCAAACTCGAAACACGCTCTCCCCTTTGCCTTTTCAATTTTTCATCTGCTGGAAATAGATTTGGAGATGGATCCCAACCCAGAGCTGATAAATTTTAATTTGATCCCTCCCATGCATCATTATTTGCACAATGCAACTGGCAGTCATAGCTTGTGTGCTCTGAATAGCAAGTCTACATTCAAATTCTGCACAGAATACAAAATTCTCCCCCTTCCTATACAACAAAAGGCAATCATTCCATTTGTTTTCCCACACAATGGCCTCTGGATAATAGTAATATGGGGTGGGGGTGGATGGTGGAAAAAGCGACCAAGTTATCTGCCTTTCCCAGTCTTCGTCTCTGCCTCTTCGTTATGAATAATAGATTACAGATGAGAGCGGGAGTTTGCCTTGCAGGGAGGTGGGTATAAAGCTGCTTTAGGTCAGCGTGGCACAGCAGAGATCAGTCTTTTACCAGACCTTTCTAAAACACTTGGAGAAGTATCCTCAAAACGCCCTTAACATGACTATTTATAACGGTTTTACCACTCAAAGCAGCTCTGTGAAGGACATGGCTGTTCAATATACAATGTCATGCTTCTCAATATGATAAACAGCTTGGGCCAGCTATTTTTGGTGCTTCTCTTGCTAAATATTTGGTAACCCAGGCTGTGGAGCGCTCTGCTGTTGTGCACATTTTATCCCTCCTGTTCCAGGCTTAGCCGCCTTTATGCTTGTTATGTTGGATTCTCAGCCGGTGGGGAGCAACAGTGGCTGATTACCAGGTTAGAACAATTCAGAGGAAACAAAAATCCAAACAAGCGCCACTGTGTAATTTAATAAATGTAGTCAGGATTGAGAGGCATCTCAAACGGGGAAGGTCAGAAGAAAAAAAGGCTGACTGATTCAAAGGCTCGACACATTCCTTTTAGCGGAGGATTAACAGCTCTCAGATCTGCGCCCATGTCTCTAATGAGAGAGGGTGCTCGCCGCTCACGTTCGGTCATAAAAAATCAATTAAAACTAAACATTGGATTCAATTCCCAATGCAGACGCGGCGATGCGGAAGAAGAAGAAGAAGAAGGAGGGGGGAAAAGCCCCAGTGTGGAGGAGCTTGAGATTCAAAGACTGGGACCAGACCCAAAGCACAATTCAGCCGCTCATGCCAACCTCCTTTCATCTACTAACGTGTTCGCAAGGGAGGCAAAACGGTCCACAAGGATGGATATGTGGGGCAAAGTTCACAAGTTCATTTTATTTCAGAGCAGGCCGTGGCATTTTAAGTCACCTTATCAGTCCTGGATGGACCTGCAGAAGTGGGGGTGGAGGCGAGGGAGGGCGAGGGAGATGTGGACTTAACGTTGTTAAATGTTCTTTTCATCGGGGAATCGCTCCCCGGGGAAGAGTTGGAGGACAGAACCCTTGATTTCCTGACTCTGTTTGCTCTGCGCTCTAAAGGATAATAAATACTCCCTTGTAAGAAGAAGTCGTGTTATACTCCTTTAATTTAACTCTAAAGAAAAGTCTTGTTAAACAACTGGAGGAGGGTTTAATATATTATGCACGTTCATTAAACATATATAAAAGTCCTGAGCTTGCTAAATAAACGAAAGCATCGGTCGCGGTCTGCAGATGTGATGCTTCAGCACAGGGCCGACTCCAGATTCATCAGGCAGCCTCCACTCCACTTTATTTGTGCACAGGACCCCGTTGATCAAAGATGATGAATAACGAATCTAAAGGAGGGAAATTAGCATGAAAAAGTCCTTGCATTCCAACTGATGCATAAAATATCTGCACTTACTTTAATGAGCGGCGATAAAAGTTGCCATGCTGTGCGGTGGGCAGCATCTTGATTGATGCTGCACATTAAGAGTACGCAACCGTGCCCGAGCAAACATCACAGCAGCCTTGTCAGCCCATTGTCCTCGACTACCTGCCTGCAAGGACTCTCTATCTCTTCTCCTGCCATTTTACCTGCCAAACCTCCTGCTCTCAAAATCCCCTTTCTTGTTTAGCTTGCACACTTTTTTACCACTCAGATATTCTGTTTGCACTACATTTCTTGCATATTCCCTTCGCCCGTCTCTCCGCGAGATAAAAGCCTTCTTTCTCTTCCCTCCAGCATACTTCGCTGCCAGACAAATAGCTCCACTTGTTTCAAAGTGGCCACAACAGAAGGACAATGATAAGAGAGCTGTCTCCCAACTGTCATTTCCTCTGTCTGCCCCCGCATCTCACATCACTGTAATTGACTGCAGTGTATCTGGAAGTGCTATTGTTCCTCAGGATACCCAAGAGTCTTGTCAGGAATTGTAGGGTGGCTTGTCATTCACTGACCTCAACATATTTGAGCTCCGGTGGTATTTTGGAAAATGCTACGAGGTGTTTGTCGCATGTGTTAATTTCTCAATACCCAGAGACAGTCGTTAATTCGGTCCTCGGCGAAAGGACACCGAGGCCCGCTCGCGAGCTGTGCAAATGAGGGCGAAGAAAAACTGCAATTAGGTGAGTGGCTGTAAAGGTTCAGCTATCACTCTTTACTGCACAATTTCTTTTTTTTTCACTGCTCCCTGCTCCTGCCGTAGCTCAAAGCGAATGATAAAACAGGCATGTCACACTCTCTCGTTTTGCCCACCAACACCCTGTTAACCCCTGGCAGAGCAGACAGCGTTTACCAGTAAAAGAAAAAAAAAGCTCTTCCCTGATTCTACATACAGCAGCACAAGTCCTCACCTCTGTCTTTATCCCAGCATCTGCTGCATACTGAGTGGAGGAAGCTCCAGAGGCGGAGCAAGGGATAGAGATGTCCGGTCATCTCACCACGCTGCATGCTGGAGAAATCTGTCCTGATCTCTCTTCCCGCTAATGAGTGCCACAGCCCCGGCCGCGCTCTCTCCAGGACCTTATTAACACTTTCTTATTGGTTATTCCGCAGAGTGCTTAGCCAGCAAGTCAGCCATGCCACCTCCCCTGCACCTGACCATCAATTTATATGAGCAGGTACACTTGTGCCTGATAAGAGCGTGCTGTCAATCACAAACGGCCGCTGAGCGAACGCTGGGAAGCCCGGCTGGATTTTCAGCCCCTAAAACTGATTTGAGGGCACAGATTGCTCCCTGAAGTGGGAGCTGGTTTCAAAGTGTTTGAAGAGGACGTTTTGTCAGTGAGGGGAGAAAAGAAAATCTTTGGTAGAAGGGAAACCCGTGATTGAGACTGAACTCTTTTTATACTTACAAGGAAAGCAAAGACTAATGTATTTGAAAATGATGGCTTTTGGAGGATTATATTATTCTGTGAGCCTTTTAAGAGTCTGCTATGTGAAAGGTGATGACCAAAGACAACTTTCAGTGGCCTCGGTAGCTTCGCTGCTCGCGTATTTTAGCAATTAGGTGAAAAAGCAAACAACACAGTTGCAGCAAAAAGGGCAGCAAAGGGGAAATATGGTACAATTTGTTCATTAAAATGTTATATTTGCAAGCATCTCAATTCTTATTAAGAGAAAACCAAACTGTGTGTGAATACAGACTATTAAATGTGACATTGCACTCGTCATGGAGAGTCATGATAACATAACCTCCATTTGGATCCCGACAGTGTCATCTCTACAGATTTATCCAGGTTACAACTAAACAAGCCGGCATCATTTTGGCAGCATTTCATTTGTGAATACACGACTTTCTGTCCAGAAGATCCTGTGGAGCCTTACATGCCACATTTTGAAGATATAATAACTGAAATAAAGGTTAGAGTCTGGAAAAAACTTGTCAAGAACCTCTTGACAAAATTTTGCCCTGTTTCAGTGGATTGTTAGATGTCTGTTTACCTGCAGGCAACTAAACCCACAGTTATTGGGCTGTGCTGTTAACAGTTCCTCCGACAGAAAACTTGAAATAAATGGGCAAAAAAACAATAGTCTACAACCCCAAAAGACATTTCACTTTAATTTATCTTCATTAAATCCTTTCGTTTAGTGGAAAACACTTTTGTTCCCCTGCCAAAACAGCACTTTTAAAATTGCACATGTGTCACTGGGTTTTATTGTGTGATGCATTTCATCTGATTACAATAAAAGAACTCATGCATTACAAGTTTTCTCCTTTATAACAATGAGCTAGCAAAATGGAATGAGGATTACCATTCAGAAACAATCATACTGCAGAGGTCAGACAAAAGTTTGTGTCATAACTAGTCACACGAGTGTTTTTGGGACTGAACAACTTCCACAAGCACTCAGGCTGTGTTGCTCTTCTCTGTCAGAGGAGTGATGGCCGACCATGATCAACACAAGCTTCCCTGCTTTCACTGTCAGGACGAGCCGTGCTGACTTCAGATCTCTCACTGAGGTAATGGTGACATCTCTACAGAGCACAGCAAATCACACAACTTTCTTTAGGCTTCTGGCCCTGCAAAGTTTCCGCCAACTCTTTTCAAGATATGTTGCTGGATTATGAGATAGTGAACGTGCAGCCCCAACACAACCCAGTCGCTGTAAAAAGAAACTCTGAGATAAATCATCATCATCAGAACCATCATAACAACCAGTGGTGTTTTGCTATCTGAACCCTGAAACCTTGTTTAACATTTTGGCTCTTTAGCTGCTAAATGCTCCACTAACTTCATCTTCTGCGTGCTCCCTTTGTCTGTCTGACATTTGGGTGTCAGTTTGCACACAGGGGAGCTGCTGGAAATGAGGTTGGTGAGCAGTGAGAGTGAAGTCGCGCGCCGTAAAATCAAAACAACGAGCTGAAAGACACTAAATCACTCCTGATTAAGCAACCCTTTTCACATTACACTCTTTTGTTTCATTATCAATATAAGAATAGTGATTATTGAATTTAGCAATAAGCACAGTTTAGTCTTAGTATAGTCAGGCGAGGGTTGGCGAAATGCACAAACCATGATTGAGTCAGTAATAGCTGACAAATTGGACAGAAGGTTGCAGTCAGTGACTGTTCCGCGATTTGATTTGCTGGAAAATGTGCGTTTTGCATCAGCGATCTCATTTTCCATCTCTGGCGTGATGATGCGTCGGAGCTTTCCGTGGTCAACGAGTGAATCAGTCCTGTCTGGGGTTGTTTTTCCCCGCGTACCTTAAACAACACCAAAGGTTTTCACAGGCGGATGTTTTCATCTTCTGCCTCATCAGCCTGGAGTGTTGATTACATGGGCTGGAAATGATGATACTGCCTGTGGGCTTGTTGTTCCACAGCATCTGATTCATTCCGAGGAACAGGAGATGACTGTTTCACAATCAGAGGGACGTACTGAAGCGCAGAGAGGGGCTTTTTATACCCTGTCATCAAGATCTTCACAAAAGGTAAACAAAAAGGACAAATTAGAGGCAAACAGCTGTTCGGGCGTAACAGCAGAACAGAATGATTGGTGTTTGCTCTGTTAGGTCCTTTTTTTTCCCTCAAGTCCTCTCCCTTGATGCTCTCTGTGGTCTCTCAGTACCGCACTGCTGTACAGTACAACTTGCTACATAAGGAGCACACCAATTAGTGGCTCTTGCACTCATTAATGTGCTGAAATTGTGCTGTAAATAAAAGTTCTGTGATAACATCCCCCGCTAATTCTGCTGCTGCACCATATCCACCATTCCAGACACATCATATTCATAAAAAAACAATAATTGCCTGCCATGAAAACCAATTTGACTTCCTCCACAGGGCAGAATTAAAAGTTGGGCTTAGCAAGGTAATGAAGTATGGCACACGCTAAGTCAAGGATGGAGGCTTTGTCTGAAGTAATCACTTCTCCGGATGCTGTGGCTTGGCTGCGTTTCATATCAACAAGACTGACATATGGAAAAATAATTAAAATGGACGCATTCAACCA
Source organism: Amniataba percoides (assembly GCA_037176925.1). Classification (NCBI taxonomy): domain Eukaryota; kingdom Metazoa; phylum Chordata; class Actinopteri; order Centrarchiformes; family Terapontidae; genus Amniataba; species Amniataba percoides. Next base: position 11,930,419 of record JBAJHX010000024.1, on the reverse strand, counting down.
ATAACAGCTGGCACGCCGCATTTTTAATACACTATCAAATTTGCATGCTGGCTGTCAATCCACTCTCCTGTCTGAGGCGGAAAGTTCCAATCAATCAAGGTGTTGGAGTCGTAATCCAGCCACATCAGAGGCAGGGAGCCTCAATCCGAGCGCCCGTACCGCCGAGCTTTTCTCTTCTTAAACACACTCCAGCACGGAGAAATATGTGAGACAATGTGACAGTGATTTACAGTGCAGAGGCTCAGCCGCTGACAGTGAGTGAACAGAAAAGTACACCACAGTTCTTCTGTGACAGGAACAATTAATATGAGCCCGCGATCGGAGCTTCAGTCTGCACAGGGGCTAGAAGCGATGATGTGGTGTAGCGTTGCATCACCACCGCCAGCAAACAAGGCGACGCAAAGTTGCTCCGGCTCCCTCTTATCTATCTTCTGAGATTATGTTTCCAGAGAACTTTTATACAATTACTGGCGACTCTGAAGCTTCAAACTGAGTTCTGCAGTTTTTACACCCAAGGCAGTGTGTAACAGCGCGGTCCCATCTGACAGCAGCTCGCACACACACACACACACCCAACAGATCAGTGAGCATCCTCATTAGTTTGGCTCAGTTTGACAGAAGCCTCAACCTTGCTGCCTCCTAATTTTGGACAAGAGGACAACAGAATACACAGGAGCAAAGGAATGTGTGAGGCGGTGCATCGATCTGGACAGATGGCTGAGGGGACAGGACCAAGGTAAGCAGCTGTGCATGCTAAATAAAGTTTAGCATCACTGAAAGAGTGTCACTCTGGGAAAACATTAAGCTGGCGTAAATTTTGGAGGAATTTTGAAAAACACAAGTAAAAAACTAAAGCGGCCTCATGTGTTTGTCTCGCACAAAAGATGACAAAAAAAAAGAAGAAATGAAGCATCCATTTTGAAATCTGCCCAAATCAACCCAGCTCTGTAGCCAGCATTTAAGGAGTCCATCACTGTAAAGACAAAGCCGGGACTTTGAGCAAAGGGAGATCATGCAGGGAACAGATGGCCACATACCCTCACACTACACCTGACTCCTTATAGTAGCAGAAGGCTTCGGGAAGGAGCTGTGAAACTGTGAAAAATGAAATGTTCTTACACAAAAAGCTGGTCCCTGCTGGTGGTTTGACTGCGGGGACAAAAAAAAAAAAATTGTCACACCAAAGCTCTTCTCCATCTGAGGAGACGTGATTGGTCTGTAAGCTGGTGTGAAGTGGATTATAAAGACACCGTGCGCATGTCAATGGAATGGAAAGAAGGTCCCTCGCTCTGTTATTTTATCTGTGTCTTGGTCTCCACCCTTATCTGTGTCGCACAGATTGATCCTTCAGTCAGCGTCCGACAACAGCACAGACTAATGATTTAAAGCCATCACTAAAGCTCAGGTGCATTCGCAAGAAGCACATGCGAATGTCATGTTTTCATGCGTGACATTGTATTTTAAAACATTTAAAAATCATCTGTTCCTGAATCATGTCAATTTGTTCACATAATACATATCTGAAATTCATTTTCATTACATGCCAAATGTCCAAAAACCACACACACTGTATGTGAGGTCATGGCGTGATGATAAATCACTTGTGCCTGAATGAATGTATCACTTCCACATTATTTCACGAGACAAACATGTGAAAAATCAGAGGTGTGAATTTACTGCAAAAAAAATCCACTGTGCTTACATGTGGATTTCCCACATGAACGCACTTTGCATGTGATAAATGCACGTGATTTCTAAAGGATGTATGGGACGTTTTTTTCTAGTAATTAGCTGGTGAGGAACGCTCTCCAATATGGCATCTCCCAGTGTCAGCTTTCTGCAGCCTCAAAAGACCTGAATGCGATGAAGCAAAAAAAAAAAAAGACGTTTTGAAATTTGCACCATGCACATGAAAGAAAAACAGCCCTGTGGAGTTTACTGTCTACCAAACATTTATTGTGGAGGTTTTGTAGGGCAAGAAAAGAACATTTTTTATAATGATTTCTTACTTTGTTCTTTCTGTTCTTTCGTTCTGTATTGTTGTTTTCCTTCCTCCTTCCTGTCTATGTCTCACCAGCGTCTGCGATTTGTTTCAGCCTGTGTGTCAAATCGTTCTCTCACTATGAAGGACTCACTATATGCAGAAGCTATTCTAGAGAGAGGACCTTACAGTGTGTCAAATGGAGACTTTGCTTTCCATCAAGCAGTCATCTACATTTCTTTCTGTCTTTGCAGTGAATAATGATGGGCAGCATCCTCTTCCTGACCATTGATTGTAGACTTCTCCAGTCTAGCAGTTCCTACTAGACACTGATGGATGAACAAAGTGCATCAACAGCATGCTCAAAAACCTAAATCTGACATGCATACTTATGTTGTTTTAAGGTGTAGAGAAAATGTGACTTCGAGCTGCGAGCCTCCGTGACTGTTGTTTTCCACAGGACAGCACGGCAGAGCAAAACGTGATGTGTTTGTTTGCACAGACCGTGTTAAAAACCCGCTGCTCCTCGCGTACCAATCCACTGCGGTTGTCTCTCTGTCTGTCGTCGCAGTCTGCTAACAAAGCTCGGCTAATCTTGGTGACAGGTACAACGCATTTCCCACAGCTGCTTCACAATAAGAGCTCGGTTTCGAAGCTGTTTGGAATTAACGTTAAGCAGGAAAATCAGGGCAGAGATGAAAAACTCTGCGTGCCCTAGAGATGAAGGCAACAACAAGTTCACGAGCCCTCGCTAAAGGCTGCTGAAAGGCATTTTGGGAAATGTAGGACACCAGTAACTTAAGTAGAATTACAGAGGGCAAGCTGAGGGGAAGGTTAGAACACTAAAAAGGTGGATTACAACAAACTAACTATTGGACTTTGCAGTAGGAGAGGTTGGCTTTGAGTTGCCCACCACAGCGCTCGCGGCAAACCTCATTTAGAGTTCAGCACTGGGTTGTTTTGTACCCCGCCACACAGATGTGAAGCATCCAGCTGCTCTGACCTCACATGTCCTCCCCAAGGGCTGCGCTGAAACACACACACACACACACACATACACAGCTTGCCGTATAATTAACAACCAAACACACTTTCCGCCCGTTTAATTAAGCAACGTAAGCGACGCCATGCTTAACCGAGCCAGAGGTCTGCATCAGGACTGCTACACCTTGTTCTGTCAGCGGGGCCAAAAATATATATGCTAAAAAAAAAAACAACTGAGATGCGGCGAAGGAGACAACATCTGTTTCCAGATTCACGTGGAAACCAAACTTTTCCACTGACTGACTGACGATCTATTTGCACTGTGTTTTTTCCCCACCCCTGCACTGTTACTCTCAGCCAGAGCAAACCAAGCTGTGCAAACCTCTTCAAAAATAATGAAGCTCGGTATGATTTAAATTCAACCGGACTGTTTGCTTGCTGTTAACCTCAACGTGGCTCCATCTCATCGCTGCAAGTTCACATCGGCCCACAGGTCCACCGCTCGGGACGTTAAAATCCATCCACAGATTTTGGATTAATTCAATGTGGGGTCAAGTGGAGGATCAAGTGATTTACTGACTATTTGCGAATCATTAAACTGGAGAGAGAAACGACTGTGTGTTGACAAAAACACTGAACACACTGTAGGTAGAAGCAATTTATATCCTTCAATCAGTCAAGGAGCAAAGTAATATATTATGTAGCTGAAGCCATTCTGCTTTTGTGGATATGAAGAGCGCTTGTAAAGAGACTATGAGAGAGCGGGGGAGGCTTGGTTAAACTGTTCGTTTCCCTCCACCGCCCTGAAGTGATTGCACACTAGTGAAATACTAAAGATAATAGCAAGCAGCAACAATACGGACCAAACTTCAGACCAGCGTTTCATTGATTTTAGGATTCAATCCTCAGTAATACCTGCCTCTGGGCACAAGACCGTCAAACAGAGATGTTGGAAGGAGGAATACTGTTAAAGAACTGAGGTCCTTGTATGAGCTTCACCTACTTGTTTTCTCTTTTTTTGTGAGAATTTCTTTTTTTTTGTCAGCAGACCTTCCCAAGAACTCAATCTGTCACGTTTCATTTGTTGTTGCAAGAGGATACAAAGGCTACCCGCTGCAAGAAAACACAGATTTGACTGCACAGCTGCCGAACGCTACACCATACCCCACGCTGCTGCAGTGACGAGTGTACAGCTGGAGACGCCCGAGCGATGTTGCTGTGATATTTGTACAAAGGGGAAAATCTATTTAAAAGAATCAGGATTCATAAAACCTAATCATTTTTTTTCATTATTCTTCTCTGGTGGAGATAGAGAGTGGAGGAGTGGTGGGGGACTACTGAGAGCATCAGCAGAGAGTTTTTGTTTTTTCTGCATTTGAATACCATTGTGAAATGGACCCCCTCTGGGGATGAAAACAAATGAAGCAAAAAGCAAGGAGGAAAACAGCTAATTTCAGGTAAACATAAATACGATGGTTCGCCATTAAAAATAAAAGTGGAGAGAAGCTTCCAGGCCCCTGCAGTTTTTTTGTGCGCTCGGAAACAAAGACTTTGTGAAGGAGGATCAGTTTCTGCTGGGAGAAGAGCCACACATGCCTGCCAAGCAACGCATAAATCTGAACCGGTATTTGTTAAAGCGGCGACAGGTCATCAGCTGCTGTAATTGGGATGATGAACAGGAAATCAGCAGGTTTTAAGAGCGAAGAGGAAGAGCAGAGACACGCGCGCAGACACGCAGCAGCAGCGGAACCAAATTACATTTAAATCATGTAGATTTTTACTAAAGCAGTCAGCCACCAGGAAACATTACAAGCGCTCTCGCTCTGGCACAAACACATTCAATTAAACATTTGAAAGCGGTATCAGGTAAAGGCGCTCGCCTCGCAACCCCCGCACGGTGACACGCACACACAAGGTCTGGTTTGTGAAGCCAAAATGGATGGGAATAAATCACAGGAGCTAGGCCAACCTAGCTGCATACTAATCAGTGCATTACCCATGGGAAAACTCTGCCACCCCCCCAACTAATGGCTGCATGTGTACGTGCGTGTTGTGGATGTGTTTGCGAGTTTGGAGTCACCTTCTCCACCCCGTCGTCACCCATCAGCAGCGGTGAGTGTGTGTTTGCTTGTATTTAATTGCAGAATGCAGAGGCAGGAGTTCATGTGAATTGTTGGCAGGGAAATTGAATCTGGAAACATTTCACCTCTGTCTGTGTCTCGTTGTCGATCACCGGCGTTGCAAGTGGAACATTGCACGTTGTCGCTTTAGCATTCAGCCGGCGTGTGTGTGTACCAGTGTTCATAGATAAGACAAGTTAATTCAATGTCCTGCGTGAGAAAAGAGAAGAAAAGAGAAGAGAGAACAGGTACTTTACCTTTTGGATGGCCTCGACCCAGCGTCACAAAGCCGGAGGAGATGAAGTTGTGAAGGTCGGCGCCTCCGGTGCTCCTCACGCTCTCCTTTCCATAGTGAAGACCTGTTCACACACACACACACACACACACACGGAGGCAGGCATGCAGGACCACCACACGGGAACATGCACAACCATTCACGTACATGAGTTGAAGCAGAAACACACACACACACACGCACACAGACACAATCAGTCGGGCAGAAATGTACACACACTGTTAGAATCCTGATCAGATTATTCGAGGTATTATGTTTTCAGATATTCTTCTACCATGACTTTTTTACCTCATGAAGTAGTGAACTTTTTACTGGTTGATCCATAGAGGTATGCAAACAACGATAAGAGGCTGTGCACAAATATTTCTGCATTTTAAAAGGGCAGTCCAATAATCCTGCACATCACGATCAGTTTACCAGACATGTTTAGTGCTACCTGAGTGTTTACCAGGCAGAGAAGGTCTAACAAAGGACGGCATCAAGTTACATTATGGGAAATATCGGATCATTTTATTGTATTCTCTTTGACCTTTGTTTAACCAGAATAGCCTCCCTGAGATTAATATTCTCTTCTCCAGTGTCCTGGCCGTGATGCACAGCAATAACATTGGATTACAGACGAGGCAGGTAATGAAGAATAATACAGTTAAACATAAAACGAGACTGTAAAATCATAATCAACATTATCAAACCAATCATGTAAAAACAATTGATAGTAAAAAAAAAAAAAAACAACCTAAATGGCTCCTTAAAACAAACCAAGAGCTCTAAAACCAGTCAGAGCAATCCAAAAACAATCACTTGATGAACTCAGTGAGACCAAACTGATAACTTAATTAGGCTAATACACTCCAGACTCTAAAAGATACTAACACCCCCTCATTCTAAGGGCTAACCCTTCAATCACTCATGCAGACTCAAACAGTGGGGGCGTGACAGCAGGTCGTTCATGAAGAGGTCAGGAAAGGTTCAGCTTCATTCACATTTCTTCTGACACGCTGAAGCAACAACGTGCAGATTACACTTGTTTTTACTCCATCAGTTCAGCTCTGGTATGCAAAACCTCAAGCTAAAGTAAACAACAGAAATGACGCAGGGAAACACATCTTGCTCTGGAAATGAATTATTTTCATTATTGTGAGGAAGAATAGTGACAACAGGACATAACAGGAGTTTGTCATTATATAGTGAGAGGCAGGAGTGAGCCTGCCACTTTGAGTCTGTACATGTGAACAGGGGGTAAAATTCATAACACCTCAGCCTCTGCTCATTTAGATTCAACCCTTCATAAGTTTTTCAGCTTTATTAAAGTGTAATACAAAGCACATGTAGGGCTGCAACAAACTTATTTTCAGATTGATCTAGCAGATATTTCTTAACTAACAAATAGTCATGGTTTCAATGGAATATTCAGTAAAACTGAAAAAAAACATCCAGTCAAACACTCAAAAAGAGGGAAAAAATTGATTAAAATCAGCCCACAATAACACTCGAGTGCCAACATCAGAGATTAGGCCGCGTGTCCCTCTGGAGCCACAAAAGTCTTTATACGACTTCACATATGCAGTGGTGCACCCCGCACCTGTTCTCCTTTAAGACATTTAGTTTACTCCCACTGGACAAAGCAAAGCATCAGCTCTTCATAATGGATGCTTATTATTTTTATGCCAATTGACATTTGTCAAACTCATCAAGTAATCGCTCCAGCTCTAAACACCGGGGTTCACCTTTAAAGTGTCTCAGAGGTGGGGGACGCCTGAGCTAAAATAAAGTCATCACGCTCACCAGAGCACCTGTTCGAGATAAGGAAATGGTGTTTGGGCTTTTTCCATCATGTTCTCTGCAGCCTCACTTGTACCTTTTTTCACGGTGTCGAATGACAGACAGAGAGGGTATCTTTTCCTCAGGCACAGATAGATGGGAAATGGTGGAAAAGTGAACCATACAAGCAAAAACACACTGCGATGCTCCTCAGCAAAAAAGCAATATGTTTCAACCACCCACATACCGATGCACTTTGAACTCAATCACACCTCTCCCCGCGCTGCTTTCATGGCTGCAGATAGAGTATCTGCCGGGGTTATTTTCCCATTCCATCATAACAGCAATTCTGTATGTGACACGCAGACGCGCTATTGTTGTCTCCGTTTGTCACCTTTGTCATTGATAGGCCGCTCCACGACCCACTGCGACAACCCTTGAATCGAAAGACCCTTCAAAAGCAATCCTCTCCTTTCCTCTTGCTCCCATTCCCAGCTCATTAAGGTGAGGTGGCATGAAGAGCCTGCAGGGGGAAGGCTACGCATTATGAATTTATCGTCCTTGATACAAAGAAAATCGTGACTTTCACCTCAACGATGTGCCGTGGAAATGATCGGCCGCCGGAACTAGCAAGCGCGGTGGATCCATATGGTAATACTTTTCTAATCAGACTTCTTCACTGGACACCTACACCTCTGAATTACCTCCGAGAGTGGGAAAATGTGAATAATAAGATAATTATATCATGAACCGAGCTGGATGTGGTGCTGTGTGGCTGTCATCGGGGAGGTTATCCCACTCCAAGGTCGATTAAGCTTTAACACAGCCAGGCAGAGGTAATTTACATGGTATACTGATTTTATATCTGATTCTATCAGATGCTGATCTGCTGGAGTGGACATGGAGCTGTGTACATCATCTCGATAAAGTTGTTCGGTGCAGCTCAGCATCGTATATCCTCATATCTTCCATCTTCTCCTCGCACTCCCTCGCCCTGACATACACATTTAGTCCTCTCTATTAAAGAAAATGGAGCCTTTTTAAATACCACCTTGGCAAATACATGCCCCCTTTCCTTTAACCCTGCCCCTGCCCTCTGATGC
>JBAJHX010000024.1:11896150-11917435 GCA_037176925.1 Amniataba percoides | reverse complement strand
GGGAGGAAGGAGCCAGCTGAGGAGGCGCGATGCACAATTCACCGAGGTATCCCTACAGAGGCTACATATTCTCGTCAAATCCCCCACCTGAACACACCAGACAGCCATGTGCCGATGTGCGGGGGGGGCGGGGGTGTGGGGTGGAAGGGTGTAGGTCTGGGGGATGGTTGGTGAAGTATGATGTTTGACAGCTGGCCGTCTTGACTTGGTTGCCTCATAAGCTAAATATCTGGGCCATGGTTAGATTCAAACACGAGAGACGGCCATTTTCATCCCAGCTTAATGGAACTAGAGAGATTCGATCTGCTGTACACATCAAGAAACATCCAGTATAAACATCGGGCACCAGTCCTCCCAACTCCCACACATGACAGATGCACGTACACACACACACACACACACACACAGACACACACACACTCTCTTCAAGAACACCAGAATGCCACAGTCTCTGCAATTCCACTCACAGCACTGTGACTTTAAAGGTTTAATGAAATGAGGAAGCATTGGAGGTTGAGGATGGATGAATGGATGTGTGGAGGGAGTTATGGGGTGGGGGGGGGGCTGTCCATTTAGGCCGGACTGGGACAGAGACTCTGCATGGGGGGTCTGTTTTTAAAAGAGAGTCACCTGAGCCAATTAGGCAGCACCTGGAAGAGGAGAGATGGGGGACCTGTGCGTGGGATTGAATAAGGGCAGATGAAAGGAGGGAAGAGGGGATGAATGGAGGTGAATGGGGGTGGCAAGAGAAAGGGGCGAGAGGGGGAGGTAAATGGGTGAGGGGTGGAGGATGGGAGGGGGGAAAACTGAGACAAACAGGATGGGTAAAGGTGCGCTGCCTAACCAGAGTGAACTCGTTAGCTTCATTAGTTCTCCTCCACCTCCTCTGGAACTACTTTATGCTTCCGCTTCTTGAACAGCTGCAGCAGATGTGAGGTGAAACGCGCTTCAGACTGCACTCCTGCACACACACCGCCAGCGTGATTCATAGCTCCTCTTACAGAAAACACCCTGACCTCAACTCGAGACACACATAATGACATGAGTCTTGACCTTTGACCCCTGCGGCGCAGAGGGGCGCGCAGTCTGTCTGTCTGGCTGACAGCCTGGTTGCAAATCAGAAAACTGCAAACGCATCACACACACTGACAAACACTCCCTGAGATTTGTCACACACACACACTCTCTCTCTCTCTCTCTCTCTCTCTCTCACCTGTGTATGTTCATCTCCTGAGGCGGCTCCGTGGCTTTGTCGTACGCAACTTTAGCGGACACTCCCAGCACGATGATGAAGGCGATGATCCCGCAGGTGATGTAGACCGCCGTGTTGGTCTGGTCCATGCTCGGGTCGTACGTCTCCCCGGTCGGGACGGGGGACGGGGCGGCGGTCTGCACCCACACCGGGGTCTGGTAGTTCTTGCAGGCTTTCTGGTCCAGCCGGTCCTTCTTGTACTCGCAGCAGAAGCGCAGGTAGCACGTCCCGCAGCAGTAGCGGTGGTCCGTGTTGTTGCACTCGAACAGCTTGTCGTACTGGCCGCTCACGTCGTAGTAGCCCAGGCAGGTGTCGTGGTCTCTGGCGGGCGGCGGCGGCGGCGCGGTCCTCGGCGGGGCCGCCGTGGGCACCGCGGTGCTCTTCGGGACCTTCCGCGGCGCCGCTTTGGGCTTCTTGGCGGCCGTGGCGGCGCTCAGCACGCTCAGCGGGTCCAGGTAGATGAGCAGCAGCAGCAGGTGCCGCCTCCCCATGATGCGGGACGACTGGACGCTGTGGTGAGACGGAGCGACGCGGGAAACGCTTCTTTGGGTTTCTTTGCTTCTTCTCGCTTTCTGTTAGTCTTGAGTGGTGAGTTCGGCCGCCGGCTCTCCCCCTGCTCGCTCGGTGTCCTCCGTCATGCTGGGGGCGTCTCTCCTCTCTCACAGAGCGACAGACGCACCGGGGAGAGCACCATGTCCGGACCGGGGGAGGGGGGGGGGACGCTGGCAGGTGGCCGGGCTCGGCGCGCTCTCCCCCGGCTGTGAGCCCCGCGCAGAGCCGCTCCTGTCAAAGTTGAGCTGCAGACACAGAAACAGACCGCTCACTCACCGAGCCGCTTCACCACACTGACACTTGATTTTAGTCAGGAAGGGAAGAAAAAATAATAATAAAAAGATCCAGTTTGAAGTCATCCACCGCCTTCAACTTGCTCCCCCTCACACACACACACACACACACACACACCATCACATCAGTGTGTTATCTTTACATTCAGGGCATCGCAGCCCGCCCTCTCCAAACACAAGTGTGACATGCATTCATCAGATCTCATTTATCTCCACACACACAGGGTGGGAGTGTAAAAATAATGAAATAAGAGAGGAGCCAGCCTACCTCAGATAGGATTCCCGCTGGGGAGATGCTCTCTGTCTGGGTCTCCGAAAGTGAGGAGAATATCAGAGCTGTGGACCCCTCTCTCTCTCTCTCTCTCTCCCTCTCTCTCTCTCCTCCTCCTCCTCCTCTCTCCTCTCTGCTTCTTCTCTCTCTCCTCTTCCTCAGCCTTCTCCCTCCCTCCTTCTCTTACATCACTTCAGTGCTGGCGTCAGAACTCAGCCAAGTATCGGTAAATTGTACACCCCCCTCCTCTCCTCTCCTCTCCCCTCCCTCCCTCCTCTTCCTCGTCCTCCTCCTCCACCAAGCAAGCAAGACAGCAAGCCTGGTTATTGGCATTAACACTTCTAAATTAAATGGCTGCACAGACCTCTGTCCGCAGAGCCCGGATGATGCTGCCTGTCTCCTGCAGCCACCTCCATCCCTCGCATCCTTATTTGCCTCCAGCATCCCCTCGACCTTTTGTGCCAGCCGCCTGTTGTTATCATGTTGCAGCTACATGCCCGTAAACAGCCGTCGTTTTCAGGCTCAAGCTGTAATTGGCCGTGCTGCGAGTTAATACACTCGTTATTTCAGATAAAGTCTTTCATATTGGTCTGTAGCCAAAGCCACAGCACCTGGGGGATTATGGGGAACTGATAGGGCTAAATTACCAGTGAAGTGTGTTTCAACACTGCTGCACTGAAATGAACCAAAGCCGTGCAGCACACTCCTACACACAGCTCTGTCCTTGTTAAAAATGCATGTTATTCTTAGCCATCAATATCCATGGTCACCAACGAAACCCATGCATACTTAAGTGTAGGTCTTTCCAAATGAGAGGAAAGACTTTCACCAGTAACTGCACCTTTAGGAGCACCAAGTGAGCAGGTACAGGGCTCAGTTACAGTGAGGACCGTTCTCACTGGCACTCTCTGGTTGGAGAGCACTGAGCTGTATTGCACACGAGATTTGCGCACTTTTTCACATCACAAACTGCAGAGAGGTGTGGAAGCTGCAGGCTGAGAGCCGGACCTTAAATCGCAGTGGTTGAGAACGCATGCAACGTGATGAGAATACAGCACATTGTTTCTGGGGAGTGTTTCTGGCAGGCAGGAGTCTGTAATGATGTGGGCCAAAGCAGCACCAGTAAAGATCAGAGGAGTGAGAGAGCGAGAGTCATAAGACCCTGGAGAGATAGCCTGGTGGAAAAAAATAAAGCTAAATGAGGCCTATTAGCAGAATTAAGTTTCTTTATCTGTATACAGTAAACATGCCATCGTGGGGGGTTGTCATAGACACTGCTAAAATGTGATTGTGTTTATGCGGTTTTATTTAAATGTACTGCATTTTCAAAATCCATTTTTCCGTAGACCTCGTTGCAACATTGCTGATATGTTACATGACTTTCCAGTTGTAAATTACAGTGGAGACTCTGAGCAGTGCAGGAGCTTAAGAAAGAACAACCAGCAGCTTTTCAGTCCAGAGTGAGTTACACTGAGATGTACGTGTGATCATTAGAGTGCGTTTTTGCATAGTGATATTGAAACAAAGTGTACAGTCCATACAGCAGTGATTACTGTTATGTATTGCCTGGAGGGAAAAGAAGTAAATGCGTAATTAGTCATGGATGTTTCAAAGAGTTCTCCACACCGAGCTGTGCACGCAGCAGGGAGAGCTCAAAGTTCACATGGAGACTTGGAAACTTGTCAGGGTGAGTCCTGTCTCATCATTAGTGAAATGCAGAAAATGTTGACTAGCAAAACTGACATCAAGGTTGTTGATCTCTCTTTAAAGCTCCACCAAAAAATATTTTCCCACTAAAAATTTATGAGAAAATGTGCAATAGGAAAGGGGTCATTTGTAGTGATTAATCCAAATATCCAAATATAAAATCCAATAATTATCACCACCCACTCTGCTGTTTGATGGAGCATTTAATTTTATTTTTAGCTCATTGTTTTACATTCTGTCCCATGGCACGGTGCTTCTCAGGTTTTCTCAGCTCTATATAACCTGATATCTCTGATTAACCCACTTTAACCCCCCTTAAGCAAAAAAAAAAAAAAAAGAATAGCAACTAAATGGTGAACAAGGTGGCACCTTTTTTCCTCTGGAGCTGGTTGAGACCCAAATAGAGCTAAAAGGAGAGACTATTGGACCATAATAGAAGGACACAAACACAACTTTTATCTATATTATCGAAGTATTATTATCATTATCATGATGTGCTGACTCTGCTAAATGTGCAAATTCAGAGCAAATTCAGAGCAGCATTGTAAGGTGATGATAGATGTGACCATGGTGTGTTTTTAGCTCATTCCACTGCCCCCAAGTGGCCAAAACACAATCACATAATGCAGCTATAGGTTCTTTCCCTTTATTGCAAATACAGTTATGGCTGTTGAAATGGCTTGTTGTGAGCTGAACTCTTAACAAGAAAAAAAGAAAACTTTGCCCAGATTAAAATTAAAACATGTTTTATGCTCATATGAAAGATTCAGAGTGCTCTCAGTCACCCACCCTTTCCATTTACATGGCTACTATACTGAGTATACGTGAGTGTATGGAGCAAATAGGGTGAACTGATTACTGCCACTCTGCTTGGTTTCAGAACATTGCTGAGTTGGGCATGATCTATGTATGTGCGCGCCACGAAGGGTTACTAAAATCTTTGCAGTAAGGCCCAGTTTGCAGTATTTGAAGCGGAAAGCCAGCACTCAGCAGGTCAGGAGGTGAGAGCACACTAATTAAAGCTGCTACGTGCCAACTGTCCATGGGATGACCTGCCCTGTTCACTGCAAATAAGTTCAGAATAAATAAGTGGAAAATTACCATGGCCGAATCAGGGTTAAAACCAAGCTTTAAATCATAGTGTGTTCATGTCAGTTTCAAGGAAAAGGATTAAATGTTGTAGTCTTTATTTTTCTTGCTGTCAACATCTCCCACAAAAACAATGAATGTATGCTACTAATCCCCTCCTGTGCCATAGAGCTCCATTGTTTAAAAAAGATGAAAAACACATTAATGAGCCACACTGTTGCATTGGGTAACATGTACGGGGAGCTCTGTTCCCCAGAAAGAGGCATGAGCTCCCAAGAATGCCCCATATATTACATTAACTGTCAGGGGACGCAACCTAGGTCTGGTCTGTTTACTGAAGTAATGCAAACCAGTGCCCGTCCACTTTGCTTTGGCATTTTCATTGTTTTTCAGCAGAGAAAGATTAAAAAGCATTCCAGTAATCTTAAGAATAGATAAGTGTATTGGGACAGGCTAAATATTCTCTGTATGAATAGAAATTTATTGATATATTACTGCAAGTAAGTGCGTGATTGTGCAGTTTACCCTCCCACCAAAATATAGGGCTCCCCTGAAATACTGGTCATGCTGCCAGAAATACTCACTGCAACACCAAATATGTATTAATCCACAGCTGAAAATAGTCCCAAGGAGATGCACAGTTTCATGCTAATTGCTAAAAACTACAGTGACCAGTCACAAAGCTCTTTGAATGAAAACTATACATTTATGGCCCTAAATGAAAAGCTACATCAAGTCAGGTGAAGATAGATAGAAAATGTGTTGGTTTTGTTTATTTTGTAGGATTTGTGTAGAATAAAATAAATATCCAAGTCATTGTGGTTTATCCTTAAAATGCCTTACCTTAACTACTTTTTTTCCAAAGAAAATTACCTCCTCTGAGCTGGTACATAATTGAAAAGAAAAGAAAAGAAAACAGTTTACGGGACCTTTAAAAATCGCCTGAATCCACCTCCATCAGCACTGCCTGTCAAAGCTGTGCAGGAACAGCCAGCGGTGCCAGATCAGATATCGCTGCTGCAGATGGAGGTCACACGGCTGACCGCTGCCTTGCAATCATATGACATTGTTTATAAAACAGACAAATCTCAAACTCGAGTGCGACTTCTCTATAAGCTGAGAGCAGGAGACTTTTCCTGACTGTGGCACTTTCACTGCTGTCATCCTTTTGTTGCTATCCCTCCTGCTTCCCCTCCGGAGGAAATACTGAAGGAAGGTGGAATGCCAGCTCTCATTAGAAAAGGGATTTCAAAAGCTCCCTGACAGGAACAGTAGGGGGAAAATGCTTTGCATAAGCATCTTTTTTTTCACTATCACCAGTGGTGTGACTGGCAGCAGGTTATGGTACCAAAAGATCCTAATTTAAAGTCTAAGCCTTTCCTATAAAACTTAGAGTATCTCCTGAATGGCTTATACACCTTCAGCACATCAGGCAGAAGTTGATAAACTGACTTAGGAAATAGATTTATCCTTCCGGAAACTAAATTGAGAGACTTTTTTTGATGAAAAGCTCTTTGTTTTTTCATTTACCACATATCAAATTGATCCATTCAGTGCAGGTTTTGCACGCTGAGTGACATGCAGAGGAGGAAAAGAGAGTGTGATGATATTTGTGTCTGAATCTCAAACCAACAACGCCGCTGATTGGAAGTCTGAGAAGCAGTTGCTTGGTAACCACGTTTTACGATGCCATCCATACTTGCTGTGATGAAAAATTTAAACTCTCTACTGAACTATTCTGTGGGACTTCAGCATGAGATATAGATGTGCTCTGAGACATATGGATCAGGGCTGGAAGCTGAGTGTCAAATGAGAGCACACATATAGTAGGAATACAGACCTGACTCCTTCTCCATGATTTATGATCCATGTTACTCTATCTCCAAATACATACAGGGCCTAAAGCGGGTCTATAAGCAGCCTAAATGCACAGACAGAAGGTACCGTTTTAGCCTGAGTCTTCTACATCTGTGTGCTGCGGTTTGTGACCGACTGGGATGACGCTCCATTAATGTTTCAGATCCATTTCTGTTCCTGCAATAAACATGATTGAGGATGCATTCTGCATGAAGCTGCATTACCACACCCCTTGTCTTTTATTACAAGTGTATCATTACTGGCGGTATTTTTCTGTGGATGGATATGGATTTTGGTTGCATTATTTTCATGTATTCTATTCTATTCTGCTTACACAACATTGTTTACCCCCTCCTGAAGTTTGTTTTCGTAACCATGTTGAGTACAACGCTGTAATTTAGTCATGAAAGATGAGTTAAGCAAGCACAACTCTTGAAGAGATAAGAAGAGTAATATTCATCCTTTTAACATAGAAAGGATCACACTCTCAGGGGGTTGGCTTCTTCTGCTGTATTTGGCCTGGTATGACCTGCAAACCTCTGCTGTGCATTTCTGCATTTGATGCATGTTTATGCGTGTTTTGCAGAATATTTCTGTACTTACCATGTGTTTTTGCTGTTTGTTTTTTATAAGCTGCACATTTGCTGCACTGTTCTGTATTTCGTGTCCATTTTCTTGATGAAGGTGTTTTGTTAAATCTGCTATGAGTTGAGCTCTCGCTACATCATAATATAACTCTCATCTCTTTACCCACAGCGCACGCTGTTCAGCAGCGCCTGCATAGTCTCACTTTAAGTGTTGATGAATCTGCGGTATTTCTCACAAACCCCCAAAGATGTCAAAAACTGGTGTATAAACTGAATGTTAGATAACAGTTAAACATTTGACCCTATACAGTGATGAGCCTTTAACAGTGTTTGCTGCGGTGTGAGAGATTACAATGGAACACTTGTCTGCTGTTTTACCAGGAGTTTGAACAAGGATTAATATCACTTTTGTCTCTCTGCATTCAGTGAGCACAGTAGTCCTGGACCTGTCAGCTGGGTGAAGGCGCCGGAGGTGCGGGGAGGCTCTTAACCTCGACCAGAAGAGGAGAAATGCAGCTGCTGGTAATGACAGAGTTGTCTTATTCGCTGTTCTTACACTGTGTGTGTGTGTGTGTGTGTGAAGGCTTGCCACGGCTAAGTGTACATCCAGGAGTCACATAGTTGTGTTTAGAGTCGCGGGGTGTGAGAATCCCGCAGGTGAGGTCGGGACTTCTGGAGAGCTGTGTGCAGTCACTGAAGCTAAGCTAACTGCCGGATGGTCAGTAAATCCCTCTAAATTGTAGGACTGCCTGTTAAACCACAATGTCTTATGTCTAGTTCTACACATGTTAAACACAAAAGATGTGACTTGTCTTTGTTATAGGCATCTTTGAAGGAGCTTTGCTGGATAAAAGAAAGTAAAGTAAAAAGTAGGGCTTTAAGTTTCCAGCTGAATTTTACAGTAATTCCACTTAATAATGAGTGACTGATCAGTCTTTGACTAATGGCCCAACATTCATCGTTACACACATTTATAAGCATCTTTAAACCTTTCTTTGAATGAAGTGCCAAATTACCAAATGATTTATAACAGCTATAAGAGTTTGTTTGGAATCATATAAGCGAATATTAAGTGTTTCCACACACCTTTTAAAGGCCAAGAGAGGGGCTTTCTGTAACTCACTCTGTTATATACTATCCTGTACAGTCAGGAGTACATAACATTTGTTATCATAAACTTTAAAAGTAAGGTTCAACGCACCGCAAAAATCAGTTTAAAAGCCTCTGCATTTCCATTTGTGTAGTCATAACTGCAAGTTAAGAACTTCACAGTGACCAGCTGAGCAGAATAAAGGCTTTTTAACTGATTTTTTGAGTGCCTTGGATCTCTTTTTTTTCCCTCTGTAATTTTAAGCTTGCAATTATGACTAGCCATGCAGAATAAAGGCTTCAGACCCGTTTTCAGAGTGCCTTGGATTTCTCATTTTTCCACATGACCACCAGAAGACCCTTTTTCATCTGAAAAGGCTCTGAACAATCATTAGAGGCTAAGAAACACTTTAAGCTTCTTATTTGTTTATGAAATGACCCTGGATCAGCGCCGTGGCCGCTCGCTGCCCTGAGATGAGACGCGTTACCTTAATGCGGAGGAGGCAGAGAGGGAGGCTGAGGAATACCAGTTTTTCAGCTGACAAGACTTTGCTGTTACAGCACTGACAAAGCAATGAAGCGCGGCCCCGTCTGAGCGGGCCACCATTGTTCTTGACTCCTCTTGCTCTCTCTCCAGGGGCCAGTCCTTTATACATGCCATGTTCTTCTGCCATTACCATGACCCAATTTCTTTTGAAAACTGTGTTTCCCAAATTGCAGAAAGAGCTGCGGCTGGTACAAGAGCTTTTAAGAGAAACTGTCCCCTTGAGTTTAACTATGCGTGCTGCTGAGTCCTACTGCAGAAAGTGCTTTATCAAGAATTTCTGATAATGCTCAGTTTTCTGCCCACAGGGCTACAAGTTTGAGCCATAGGCTTTGGGCTGGTGGAGTGTCGAGCTGGGCGGAGAATTAAAACCCAGACAGCTCCTCTAATATGGAAACAGAGCATTTCCCGAAAACGACACGATGGAGAGGTTTTTCCTGTGTCACGTATCGCTGCCTTAGCCTCATATGCTGTCAATAAAAGTGAATAATACACACATTATTTTCTCTGCGTGGCGTGCTAATGCCAAATGAAACCAACTGAATGCATCCCATCACTTTGAGAAAAGATTTTTAATCCTGTCGATATTTCTCCGGTTTTTAGCCTTTTGCCAGCTGCCTCCTCAGAATGAATAGTGGGTCAAGTCTGGAGTAACGGCACTTGCCAACATGCTGCCATCACTTCCCATAACTGTCTTGTTAGTCTAAAATCCTGTCCCTTCTCCTGTCCCTGGCACTAGCGCTGGCACACTATAATATCTCGCTAATTTACAGCCAGACTTACAACTGAGTGAGCCCGTTTGATGTTCAGTGTTGGCTTTTGATCAGGGCCATATATTCAGAGAGCTCAGGGGTTGGAGTGATAAATGATTATTACTGTCGTGCTGTATATAATGAATGGGAGTTGACGGTGCAGCGTGTGTGCCTGAGGACTGGTGCCTTCGTATAGGAACTGGAAGTTGTCTTGCAAAGTGTAATCAATCAGTCACAGATTATTATAATCTCCTACAACCTTCATCAGGGCATCGTGGGATGTTCCAGATCTGCACAGTAAAAATATGAATATGGAATTTGTGGCGTTGCAGTTGTGACAAGATATAATGAACCACAAAATACAAATGCAGCCTGGATGGTTTGAAGGTGAGAGAAATCAGTGCAGTCAGAGCTCAGAAACTGCACGCTAAATGTCAAATAACTGTGTTTTATTTCCTTTAATGCTGGTTTCATAAGAAATACACTTTTTTTTCTTTGCAAAGTCCCATCTTTTAATAAACAGCATTGGTCTCTGTTTTCTTTTAAAAACGTATTATTTCATGACTGGTCTGTTTTATTTAAGCACCTTTGTGAAGCACTTTGTGACATGGGTTTTTGAAAAAAGTGCTCTTCAATTAAACATTATTTTTATCATTTAAAGAAAGAGATTAGAAATTGAGGCTCTATTTTTCTTTTATTCATTTCTTGTTATTCTGGGTGTTCTTGGAGCCGCATCTGTTGGTTGCTGGAGAAACTGTGTCTAAAGATATTTCAACACTGGCCACATTGGCGTTGTTCTGATCTGTTATTTTCACTCACCACTGACTTGGTGTGCTTGTAAATTCTGCAAACGTATTAACAATATTAAACCAGCTGGTAGACAAAGCTGGAGTGATCAGTGTGAGATCTTTACCCTCTCTTGTCACTTTGTGATTAAAAAAGCATCACATAGCAGCCAGGTTGGTAATCATCGTCTCGCTGTGTGTCGTCCACTGACATCACACTGGGAACTGAAAATCCCATTTTATTTATAGTACTGTGGGAACTCTGGCTTCCACATGGAGGCATTATCATGTGAGGCACACTTTTAAATGGATAATTTATTCCCATTAAAAAACAGTTGGAAAAAAAAGTCTTTGCAGCATCTTGTGCAAAGCATCTGTGATCTCATTTTTTCTGGGTGAGCAATGGTTTACAGCTGGTGTTTGTGATCACATTAATGCCATCCTATTTCATCATTTACCTCTTCACCCCTCCTCACATGTGCCACAGTGTTGTGTCTGCAGGGCACCGGGGTCACAAACTTTTAAATCCAACACTCAGAGGCACTAAAAGCAGGGACACTTCATAAACGTGCACCTTGAAATGTTTTTTCTGAGCCCTTTAAGTAACAATAACCTGAGCTTGCAAGTGTATGTCGGGGAGTTGAAAAAGCATCTGAAACCGCAAACAAAGCCATCACATCGAACATGACATTTGTCGATGCAGCTGCAGCGGAGCCTCGGGGAACTTAAACGCCCCCCCCCCTCACTCCAGAGGAGACACTTAAACCAGAGTTAAACATTAATGTGCAATTATTTATACATTGTGTGGTCTCACATGCCTCCTTACAGAGCGGTACAGCACAATCCTCAGCTCCCCGCGCAGGTCCGCTCATGTGTTTCACCAATTAGTTGTGCAGCCATCAGTTGCCGCGGCGAAGTCACCTAGCAGAGCGCTGCACCACCAAAGTTATGGGAAACGCAGTGAGCCCCCGCAAATCATGTCAATGCTTCCCAGAGGACGACTTTTCCAGATGCCTCTGTTTTCCTCTTCACTGATGCGTTACGGCATGCGTGTGGGCGTGTGTGTGTGTGTGTGTGTGTGTGTGAGTGAGTGCATATCATAGCTCAAGAATGAATGTGTAAAAGTGGGTCACAGCTGCCAAAATAAGACCATTTTCTCAAAGCAGGGGCTTCCCTTGAACAGAGCGGAGAAATGAAACAAGTGCACCCACCTTGTCCTTGCCTCGCCCTCACTGAGAACCGCACGTTCTCTCCTATGGAAGTGAGAGGCTGAGGCAATACTTGAGCATAAATTTTCCAAATACACTGTCATACTGATGTGCGTCCTTCCCTCTATCTTTCATGGGCCTTTCAACTATCCCTCCATTTCTCTTTGATATCTGCTCTGTCTCCCAAACCTGAGCGAAGCTTGTTTCCCAGGTAGGCCTTATCTTTGTTGTTAAGGAAAATCCATTTTAGTCTTGCATTTTCAATTTCTGCGTAGATTGTTCAGCTGAGAACGTTTTCTGAATATTCCTGTGTGTGTGATTTTTAATTTAAAAAAAAAGACAAAAGACTTATTTGTGAATCAGGCACTCTCTGTCCGCATTTGAAGATCGACATCATCAGAGGTGGTTACCAAAAACAGCGAACAAGCGCGTCAGCTGCTGCTTCGTGTTCGATTCCTCTTGTTTGTTAAAGGTGACTTTTTTTGTTACACAAGCAACAACATGAAATGCAAGTTGAACAGCCCTCCTTGCCTTCGGTTCACTCTCTGCGCTCGTTTGCCTCCCTCTCTGGCCACAAGTTTACATAATTAAACAGCCTTAGTGAGATATAGACTGGTGAGAGGGTCAGCAAGGGGAGCATCCATAAAATTGAGACTGCACCTCACACATTATTTATCGAGCCTGACACATTCATGTCAGTCTGGCGAGTGACGGTCAACATTATCAATGCAGTTTTCCAGCTCATTAGCCAGAGTTCCCTCAAACCCCACGTCTCTCCTGAGAGATGTTTTCATGTGCTTCAGTGTCTCTCTCTCCAGCTACAGCACAGCCCCGCACATGAATTTAGCAACATTGTGGACATTGATAATTGAACAAAGAGAGCAAACAGTAGCTGATGCTGAAAGCAAAAAAGCCTTTATGTGTTATGGTTTGCAGGATACTAATGAGTGCTGCAGGCTCTATGTCTCTGCATCATCCATATGTCCAGGGCCGTATTCACATGATGTAAACTGCCTCAGCTACCGTAGTTCCCATCAACTGCTTCTGT
The DNA here is from genome assembly GCA_037176925.1 of Amniataba percoides. Taxonomy (NCBI): domain Eukaryota; kingdom Metazoa; phylum Chordata; class Actinopteri; order Centrarchiformes; family Terapontidae; genus Amniataba; species Amniataba percoides. The sequence continues at coordinate 11,904,401 of JBAJHX010000024.1, read as the reverse complement.
TTCGCTGCTGTGGGAGCTGAACGCTGCCTGAGGGCTGCCAGAAAAACAAAGCTATTCCATCTCTGGCCTGTCTGTGTGCTACAAACAAATTTTCGGAGCCTCAGTCATCTTGTCATTTAAACTGACCAAAGTTTTGTCATAAGACATGGTCCATTTGAAATGGAACTGTTTGCTGTCGACAAGAATACAGAGGACTGTAAATGACTGTATTTACTGAAGCCTCTGTTTCGAGATAAATCCACTGCCACAGAGGAGGACATTTATATTCTATATTTTTTGGTTTCAAGATGGTGTTGGCTGACTGTGACTATCTATTTACTATATTCAGCATAATTTATGGTTGTTGCTATTTCTTGTCCTAATTCTGGCTGTGAAATGCATAAACTATACTACACAGTGCATGGCATGGTATGAGCACTGCTTTCTGCTCAGTCTCACAATGCACTGTGTGGCTTTATGCAGAAGCTGGGATGCAAAATTACTGAGTGTGTCATACATGCATTAGTGAGTGAGTGACTCTTTAAACTCTATTTTCACGAAGCAGTAATGTCACTGTTTTACAGTTGGCTGGTGGAGACTAAAACTGTATTAGGTGATGTTTCAGACCTCTTCAGTGCCTTCTTTATACAAGTTATTTCTGGTGTGTGGATCCTCTTTGTTTAAGACACCTGAAAGTATCACAGTCTATGCCACAGAAAGCTATGGTATTTTGTAAATATGTTTACTATCTGTGAAATGATTCATCTTATATGAACATTTTTCCCTTTCTAAGTTGCGTGTAAGTTGGAGCATGATGCCTTCGAGGAACTTTTGGAGCAGGCTTTGGCTACTTTCCTTTTGTAAATAGTTGGCATGGTGCACTCTGACAGGGGGTGGGGAGGTGTCTTTAAGAAACTTGTCTTTATTTTTTAAATCCTATTTTTGTATGAGACTTACTTTGAAGTGACTACACTCTTAAATTTTTTATCTTTTATGATCCTCATATAGAAGTTTCTTCCCAGAAGCTCCGGGAAAGGCAGAAAAAGACAGACGGGAAATGAGACAGAGACAGAAAGACAGACTCAGAGATCATAGGTTGTACCCATGAGTGATGCTGGGAAACGACCTCTTCTGCCTGGATGGCCATGCTCACATCAACCCGAGCCACAGCTGTGCTGAGCTGGCTTTGTGTCACAGGGAGTGTGTGTGTGTGCGTTTGCATGACTGTTTATATCTTTCATGCATGTGTGTGCATTTGTATGTGTCTGGGCATATACGTGTGTTTGTGGGCGTGTGTGTGTGTGTGTACGTGACATGTCCTGGACAAACAGCAGCCGCCCCACTGAGACTGAGGTTGACCTTCATTACGAGTCGGTGTAAAGACGACGTCTGCTTGCTGACACTGCCTCTTATGGGGAAACAATGAAATGACAGGGGTCGTGCTGCACAGTGGCACCATGAAGCCTTTACTCTGCACTTACCCCACACCAGGATACACAGAGAGCTGTTCATCACACAATCCATGAATTACAAGACCTCTCAACTTCTTTATGTGCGGTGAATTGCAAACTAAATCTTTTAAACACAGATAGTTGTAGAAAACAGTTTTATGCAAGGCAACAAAACAGAAATGACACATCGACCTGCTTCAAGCTGTTTTTTTATGGTAGCTCTGAAGGCATTTGGCACATCTGGCCAGTCTTTTAAAATGGTGGCCAAAAGAAACAAAGTAACTCAACTTTGAGCTGAAATAATTCTCCCACTTTAAAGTTCATCCAAGCTAAAAAATATATATATAACATATACAGATGTACACATATAGATATAATATAAAACACACACACACACAGGAAAACAGCAATGCTCATGTGTCCGCAACAATGAACTAGGAACAGTAAGGAGCTAATAAATACTGAAATAAGAAGTCAGGTGAGAGGACGCTTCTGGCAATATTGCTGTCAAGCGGCTTGTTAGCAAATGCTAGTCAGGAGGAACTCCATGTGTCTACGCAGGAGGTGTAGTGAGCAGCACAGTAACAGAGAGAGTACCTGCCTGCACAGGAGGCTTTCACAAAAAGGCAAACAGTAACAGTCCACTTCATGTACACCCTACAACTAATTATATTTGGGTGACAATATGCATTGTAGGCAAAAAAGTATGGAGGTATGTAAGCAGTAATAAGCATGGATATGTATTGTTTCTGTAACGCGTCTGGGAGGGACAGAGACTCAGGTGCAGAGAGGACATAAGACACAGTGAGATGGTCAAAGTCAAGGGAGTCTTTAGTGAAAATTCAGATAGTCACACACAGACAGTCTGTCCAATGAGGGAACAATACAGGCAGTGAGCAGGCAAAAATCCAGAACAGGGAAAAATAAAAGGGTCAAAAAGTCAAGAAAAACTAGAAGAACGCTGGAAAGTGCTAAATACGCAGGGCTGAACAAAGACAATCTGGAAAAGGAGCAGGAGGGACTGATGGCAATAATCCCACACAGCAGGAGACAGAATCATGGTATTATAATATTATTTCATTTTTAAATGTCATGGTAAAATATCAGGAGACAATGTGTGATAGGCCAGTACCTAAAGAAAATAAGTCAAATATTCCATTTAGTTTTAGATTGTAAGCTTTGTCTGTTTCCTTATTTGTCTGAGGTATATATAACTTATATATTTATAGAACTTATATAGAACTAGGCCGTGGCTGAGTTGCACTGAAATTAAAAAGAATAAAAATGGAAGGTGCTGAATACAACAGATGACTGATTCACGCTGAATCAAATATTGGACCCTGTTTTTTAAAAAAAGACTCTCTGCCAGTGTCTGTGTGTTTGTTCCTGTAAGTAAGCAACCAAAGTCAAGGATGCAGCAGTTGTACCTGTAGCAGAGCACTCATATTCATATGTATATGTTATATGTATATTTATATAACAAAACTGTAGGGTTTCAATCATTAACTGTCAAGGAAACTTAAATTACACATTGTGTGATAGTGTTGTGTCCTCTTCTTTTGTAGTGGTTTAGTGGCACCTGTCTGGAGAATTAAAGCCAAAATGTCCCCTGTGACAAAGACACACTTCAATGCAATTATAAAATGAAGGAAAAATAAAATAAATAGAAACATAAGTCCAAATACAGAAAAGTAAAGTAAACGTGATCTCAGTCCTTAAGCAATGCACTATCAGCTGTAAATATTGTTTCTCTATTTAAGGAAAATAAAAGGATTAATATTCAGAGAGGCTCTTTTACACAGTAAAACAAACTTAAAACAGTGTACATGTTCTAAATGTTGCATCAGGTGGAGAATGTGGATAATACAGTGTGATGAAATATTAACGGCTGCTCACACACACGTGAGGCTGTACATCAAAGTGTGAGGGGATATTAGAATAAAGCTGAGAGTGTTTGGAGCCCAGCAGGTCTCTGGAGCCAGAGCGCCGCTGCATTGTGATTCAAGGCCTCGTACTATAGAACATTGCGCCCGGGGGTCCTTGGAGGGAAGGTCCAGGGAGCGTCAAAGGGCCCTTTTTCGGATCACTGCTTCATAACACAATAAAGGGCCTTTTCTCTGGTCTCCTCTTCTGCTGTTTTAAAGCTGAAGGACACAGAAATGGTCCACTCATCCCAAATAGCGCCCAGCTCATCAAAACAGCCCTGAGACGACTTGATGTCGGAACATGGAGCACTTTTCTTACCGGAATCAAAAATGTGCATATGGCCGTCTCAGCATTCTTACAGGCCCTGCTCAGGGATCAATGTCATTGGTATGTATGGGCTGCCGTCCCCCCAGCCCACCCCACTCCGTAAGCCTCCAGGCATCATCTTCAGCACTTTTCAACGTGGGATCATCAGAAAGAGAAGTACAATCTCCGTGTTTTATTTTAATTGTATTTCTGCATGGGAGGTGAGGATGATGATAAAGACATATTCCATGGCCAGTCCATCAGTGATTTTATCTTACCTCATCATTATTTTATCCAGCTTAAGCTCAGATTAATGTTGTTTTTCAGGATGATCAGAGGTTTTGTTTGGCTGTTTTCCTGTGCTGGATAAGGCTGTTGCACTTTACAGAGCAGAGGACACCTTCAGCGGAGTTGTTGTCCTTAGATCAACTGTGTCTTCCTTCCTAAATTATCCTGCTAAAAGCTCTGACGCAGGACTCGAAGCAGGATGTTTTTTTCAGCTGCCCTGAGAACTGGCCTGAGTCTCTGAGCCACACATAAGCAGAATGAATGAGCTAAACTGGAAAACAAATTCTTTGCAGCAAAGGGGTGTGTTGGTCTCTGTATTTTCTGCACAGACACTTTTTCATGCTCACATTTAGAGAGTGAAGGATCTGATGGGTGTGGTGTCATTAAATCTCAATGTTAAGCTCATGCTTTTGGGTCCAGGGGAACAGCTGTATTCATGAAGAAAATTATGTATGAATATTATGAATATGGGATTTTATGTACTCAGACAGCATTTATAGTAGTAATCATGTGTAAAACATACTCAAGCACATTAAACACTAATGATACAATGCAAATGTAGGTTAGCAGTATATATTTCTGCCTACCATGGTGTTTGTTATCATAAATATATCTTTAAACAATGATGGATTTACTTTTTATTGTTTATTTAAATTCTCAGAGCCTTTTTTGTTGTATTCAATTCACTAATGTATCTTCCTATTTTGTTCACATTTCACTTGGCTTCAACTTGTGGTTTTCAGCATGTCATGTCCATGATCTAGGAAAACAGCAGACTATTCATCCAGACAAAAATGTTGCAGATAACAAATAGATTTTTTCACTGATTTTATTTCCCATCCATCCCAGCTCTGTTGCCAGGGATGTCGATATGTCTTCCGAGGTTCTGCCCCCGTGCTTCTGGAGCCACAGGAGGTGTGTTGGGTTTGCAGATTTATTTCAGACTCTGGCACATTGCATTGAGTTTACTCAGAGGGCCACTCCAACATGAGTGATCTCACACTCTAGATGGGATGCAATCTGTCTTCTCATAGGGCTCTTTGTCTAATACTGCTAATTAGAGAAAGAGAGAAAAGGGTCAATCCTCTGTGTGTGTTCTCTGTACACACACTCTCTCTTCTCCCCCTCCTCTATTGCTCTCTCTTTCTCTCTCTCTCCTGCTCATTCTCTCTACCAATTACTGGATTAGAAGTCACTTAGAAACCCGGGTGTACATGCGCTGTCACTACCAATATCTGGCTAATGGTGACTGTAACACAGCCCTGAAGAGCGCTGTGGTTTGTGACCAAAGTTGGCCATTAGCTGATTACTGCAGTTAATGTGGAACAGCAGGCAAATAAAGGCATTTATGCTTTATTTAGATTTTAGTGCAGGATTCAGCCACAATAAACACACGAGCTGCATTCACAGTCATACCTGGACTGTGAACCTGATTGCAGTCACTGACTCTGACTCGTACACAGATTTCTTTGGAAGTGCAGTGAAACCTGAAGAGCCAAATGAACCATCCAGATGGTCTATAAGACATTGCATACATAGCAAGAAATAATTTGGCTCCGCTTGTGTGCTTTTTTTTTTCACTGTTTGCTCTCCTCACATCATTTTTTTTTAGACATGTAAAAGAATGGGCATCTCAATCAAAAGGGTGTTTTCCAGCCAACAAAACGCTGCCAGAACTCACCATCTGTTCGTGCTTGAGGGCGGTGGTAGTGGAACAGTGTATTAAAGTAGCTCCAGCAACCTTTCCTCGCCTGGTGTCAGTGGAAGTTGCTCCCAGCCACTTGATCAGTAACACGGTGGAAGAGCCTCAGCGATAACCTTCCCTAAAGGAAAGAATGGAGGCTGCAGTTGCTTAAGATTAGCAGCCTCTCTGCAGGCATACAGTGTACTGGTATGTATGAAACACCTACAGGTAACAGATGGTTGGAAAACGTCATTGAATGTTCGAGGTGCGATAGATGCAGAGGTGTGAAGTATGAGCCACAGCGTGACCCTCCTGTACAATCAATCCGGAAGCAAGGGGGAGATTCTGTTTGATCTAATCGTGTTGGCATCTGCTGTTTAGATAAAATATCTTTCATTCTCAACCTTGTACAGTATCAAGCGCTCAGATGAGGCAGCGTTTCCCCTGGCGATGATTGGCGCTACAGAGAAACAAGATAGGACAGAACTCAACTTCGAGAAACAGACTTTCCCTGGTGGTTGCAACTGTAGTTATGCAAATTGGACACTCGTGGGTAAAGGCATGATGACTCACGCATGGGACAATTTTCACAAAGATGGCTCTCGGCTCAGCACTTCAGCAGAGAGACGTGTTGATTTTGTGGCTCAGAGCTTTTTATGTTGTTTTCCTTCTGATTTTGCAACACAAGAAACCTTAGAATTTCCCACAGATCCTACAAAATGCTCCCTAACTTTTGCCTGAATAAGTTGTGAGCTTAAATCACAGCAAATCAAGCCTCTTTTGAAGAGGAAAGGCCTATCCCCCCCTTCTTCTGCTTGTTAGCCAGCCAGCAACTTGACAGTGTTTAATTGATTAAACTGTGAATGCCTGCGAAGGCTCAGCTCCACCAAGAGATGCAGTGCACAGACACCGTATGGATGGAAGGCAACAGCAGAGAGCCCGAAATCTCCAAAATGACTCAGAGTGCAAGAGAATATGGTGTTGATTATATAATTGTGTGCATGCCTACTCCAGTAAGTCTCATTGACTCCAGCTTTCATGCAGCACTCCTATCGTCAAAAGCACATTTACGTTCCCACGATGTGTGTGTGTGCACATGATTCGTGCGTCTTACTAACAACCTCCTGCGTATGAAACTTTTCTGTTTGTCTGCTTTCATTTGATCTGCCAACACTGTTGTGTTTATTTGTGTGCCACGTTGCCAGCGGAGGCTTGTTAGCCGGGATTGTTTATTGCCCTTAGAGGCCCAGTTTTGTCGCTGCGTTTCTCGACAGCTCATCAGCTACCGAGTGGCTTCACAATAAATTGACCTAAATTATGTATGGCTTCCTTGGGCTGGTGTGGAGGGTCCCTGATGTGACAGGGTCCCTTTGTCGCAAAATGAGCGCCAAAACAGTGAGCTTAAAAAGGATCCACCACATCATGCTTTCTGTTTTATTGTTCTGCAACATTGAATCAAAGTAGGTTTCATGTGGAACATCATAAACATGTTTGTGTCTCATGCATCAGACTCACATACATGTTTGTGATGATATTTAGTCTGATGGCCAAAAAGGTCAGAGTCTTGGTCACATCAGACCAAAGAACCCTCATCCAGCTGGCTGCAGGCCAGATGGGATGTGAGTGAAAGTGATTGGTGTGGCTCTAGGGATGGCAGTGTTGGTCTTTCAATAAGCCAGTCCACCACTGTGGTCTGAATAGGCTGAAATATGTCAGCAACTGCTGGATGTATGGTGATACGGTTTTGTACAGACGTCCGAGGATGAATTATGTTGACTTTTCTGATCCCTAAACTTTTCATCCATCACCATCAGGTCAACATTTTCAGTTATGGCTTATGGCTAAATATATGCAATCCAAATGGTATTCCCATCCCCCTCAGCTGCACATGTTCTAATTACAAATATTAGCCCACAAACATATGCAGGATGGTGATCATGGTACAAATTATACCTGCTGAACATCAGCATGCTGACATTGTCAATGTGAGCATGTTTGCAAGCTGTGTTTAAAATTGCACACTGATTTTCCACATATTACATACTAGATCTCCATGTTCGGCGTACTGCATTAGAAATGAATGATTAAGTATGCCATTACTGTTCACACTAAGGTATACTCAAACAATACGTCTCCTCTGCATCACATCACTGCATCAGTCACAACATTACCAGCATGAACTACCTTTGAATCAAAGCTATTTATTACAAATGTAAATCAACATTATCTCTGCCACTTAATGTGATAATAATAAATATGAGTGGGTTTGAGTTTAGTTAATTTTTTTACAGTGCATAATACAGTATGCACACGCTCCTGCACTTTTCCTCTTAAGTGTAGCTCGACATCACTAACTATCATTTGTAATGATTTAATCTAACAGTTAATTATTCAGAACATCCACTTTACAATCTGCCACTGGACAGTTTGAATAACAACGATGCATCTTGGGGGATTCGAGTATGTCAAGTAAACATGTATCATGCTCAGAAATTCTTGCTAATCTATTATACATCTTTCTCACTTACTTGAGTTTTATGCTGTACGTGGTATGAATTGTGCATATCTGAGTTTTCAAACACAGCCACAGTCACGTCGTAAAGGCCCTTCACATCCC
>JBAJHX010000024.1:11858268-11891051 GCA_037176925.1 Amniataba percoides | reverse complement strand
TTAAAACATCCACTGTTCTTTTTCCACAACTGTAAAATGCTGTACGACTGGTTACAAATATGCAGAAAGCTATTTGCACAAGAACAGGTATGCACTCTGGAATGTATAGTCAGTATGGCTTTCATTGAAATTCACCTTAATTTACTTCAGGAAAAATGTATACAAATGTTTTGAAGTCCTATGCTGTCCACTATCTATCCAGTAGCCTATAAGTCCACTATGACTTACAACCTACAGAAATGTGCCACTTTGCTGACAGATCAACATGTTGCCATGAATTTAGGCAGCATCTCCATTTCCCGAAAAATGTATTTTGAAATTATTAGTATTAGATTTTGTTTCTGGTTTGAATAAAAAGAAACAGCAAGACATTGTCATAATTGAAGGTCTTTGGCAAAGAGGAAAAGACACAATGACAGAGCAAGCAGAGTGCAGGTACTTGATTATTATCAGTGGTAAAAAAAAAAAACAGCTGGGTGGGGTATGGCAAGATGCAAAAACACAGGGACGGGAACAGGTAACTGGCAGGTAGGCACAGAGTCCAGAGAACAGGCAGGAACAAGGGACTGGAACAGCTGGACGATAATGGAAGCACAATAACATTCACAGTCGAGCAAGAAATGGGGAAACAGAACAAGTGTGGCACAATGATGAAATTGGTGTCCAGAGTGTGGGCGACCCAGTTGGGGTAATAAGTTGGCATAAAGACGTTTGTTTTCTAAAATACAAACAGACTTACCAGTCACAACACAACAGAGAGGCACTGTATTAATGTAGTATTACTGCCTCTCAGGTTTAAGTCTGGGTATACCAACAACAACCAAACAAAAGTTTATTCCAAAAAAGGTGGTTTTGACCACGTTTTCACCTCTGTCTTCTGGCAGATAGAAACAGGTGTGCAGGGAGGAGCAGGATGAGGCGCCTCACAAAGTGTGGAAAACTCTGAAGGCACCTGGTGGAGACTGGGTATGACAGGTTTCACAGGGACAGGGTGTCGGCACAGGTGTCTCCATGACAAGGAAGGTGTCTTTGGGGTTGTTTCATGGAGAGACACCCAACCTGTTTAACCAAATGTATTAGGAATGTGTAGTGTGTTTCATTTGTCGTTTTGTTTTGTAGAGCTTTGCACCATTGACTGAATTAATACTAAACGGATATATACCTTTATCTAAAGCAAAATGCCAATTAAACAAGTGTTGAATATCGTGTTTATCAGAATTGCTCTCATTGTTAATAGAAGTGATTTTCTTTTCATGCATCACATGAGAAGATCAAGTCATGTCATGTCTATATGTGCAGACGTGGACGTGCAGAGACAAGCTTGCTGCAAAGAAATTAGACCTACTCAATCATATCTTGTTCTTTAACCTCTCCACAAAAAGAAAAGTAAAAATGAGAATTTGTGTTTTTATGGAGATGAACTTGAACCAGCCATGCAAACAGTGGCATGCTGCTCATATAACTCTCAGAAAGAAAGAGAATAAGTATATTTTCCTAAATGTCTCTTCCTATAACGCGTCTTAAACATTTTAATAATAAACTGGTTGCTCTTTATGTTACTGTTACATTACTGTGCAATGTTGCATTCTTCTGCTGGAAGTGAATAGGTGGATCGTAGCAGGAGATAACGTGAAGCAGGGTCCTGGCAGTGATCGTGTCACATTCAGCTGTGATAGCATAAAACCTCTTTCTGATCCATTATGGAGTCACGTTAGGACAAGAATACAGTGCATTTGCTATTTAAAAAGATGGATTGTGTTTTTTCATGGCAGCACTGTGTGTCTACGAGCTGTTGTTAATGGTTTCTTGAGAACAGTGGGAGCCTTTGTTTTCCAGAAGGCAAAGCAGCAGTACAAGAGAGTGCTGGAGCTTCTGACTGTGTATAATACATCCGTGGGTTTAGACTTTTCATGGGTATTAAATGTGATAGATTAAGAACTACGCATGCATTATCCTTTAAAATACCGAGCTGAGTAGATAGATATATTGTTTAATTGAAGATGGGCTTTCAGTTCATTACAAGATCCATTTCTTTTTTTATTGAACCAAACCTTTTCTTTATTTCTCTCTCTCTTTTCATCCAGATTGCCGAGACATCAAACTCATTCCTGAATCGAATGCTGAACAGAGACACCATCACAAGAATAACGTATAAAAGTAAGTAGTTTTGTACGGTGATTTAACGTGTAAACATCTTTACTTATATATTTGAAATAACTCTTCACTAAGGCTTTACTCGCTGCTGACAGGTCAGACGCTCTGTTCCCTCAAGGCTTTATGCAGTTTATTGAAACTATGGGTCCTTTATTTTAGACAAAGGCAGACAAAGGCAGATTCTCACAAGGTGTTATCGGGAGAAATAGTTGATAATGGTCCATGTGTGATTGATTTGGATAACATTTTTAGTTGCTTCATTTTTAAATCTGCACCTGGTGGCATTAACAACATATGTGAAAATAAGCTAAGAGTAAAGGTACATTCAAAAAGTCAGCATCCTGAGTAGCTGATGGTCTATGTAGATGTGGAAGTAAAGAATCATTATTATAGTGTACTATATACTCTACTATACTGTACTATATATAGAATACTACCCTGTGGACTGACCTGTCCTAACATGTAATTATGAAATCATTCATTACCAGCATTACCTTGTGTTGCATTTCAGCTTTTACATTTAGACGAACAAGGTTGGATTCATTCTTTATTGTTTGTTACAAATGCATTTGTACGTTTCAGTATATTTCATTATAACATAGCGTTGTAAAGGATGAGGACTAACTCTATCTGAGATAAGAGGTAGCTTGGCAGGTTTGTTGAAGTGTAAACCTCCCTAAATCCAACAGAGCGGGTAAGCCTAAGCTCTGATAAAGTGTCATCCACAGTGGATGTTGGTGTTGTGAATGGGGCTGTTTTTTAACCTTTTAGCCTTAAACCCAGCTAATTAGTGACAACAGTGTAGATACGTAGCTAGTTACAGACATGCTCATGTTTGAACAATGTTTAATTTTTTTTGTTTGTCTTTTACACTTATTGAAAATCCTTGACCTTATGAATAGACATTCTCTATGGGCCCCTGCTCGCATTCAAGACTATTCATTCTTGTATCTTTGTAGGCCTCACATGAGGACCCTGTATACTCAGTCTTCTTTTTCTCCTCAGTCGTACAGCCTTCACTACACCAGGCAGACAGCTTCAACATAGAGGAGTCCAAAGCTTGACAGGCCCGCTGAGCCTAGTTATGGCTGTTAGGCTCTGATTAGAATGACGATATCCTGGAATTTCTGCTCAGAGGAGGGGTTCAGCAAACGGTCAATTATTCAATGTCCTTTTTTTTTTTTTTTAATGAGTGCTTTACTTTTTTGATCACTTACAGTGAAACATCATTATTTCATTTCAAAGTTTTAAGTGAAGTGATGCTTTAGGGTGGATATGGTGCGACGCCTGCATTAGAACTCTTGATAGCTGGAGGAGGCCGATGACGAGGCAGCATGTTAGGCTGCAGTCGACAGCTGCACTCCAGAGGTTTCCCTTTGCCAGCATGCCATACTGGAGCGCCAGCATCGGCACGGATATCACCTGGGGCCAGCTTGAAAAAAGAGACAAATAATTGGATTAATGGGGGGGAGCAGTGAGAGGCTGAATAAACGCACTGACCCCTTGTGGCTGGGAGGAGTCTCAGAGGCACCAGGCAGAGCAGGAGGCTGCAGACAGAGGGGGCGGAGGCAGGGTGGGGCGGGGGGGTCCTCTAGGTCCAGCTGGAGGATCTGGAGAGGAGCATGGATTCTGACAGCTGTCAAAATTCCCTCAGATACACTGTCTCACACATGCACACACAGTCACACTGCCCCCTCATCCTTATGAGTCCTCAGGCATTTCCCTCTCACAGCCAGTAACGCTGCCGGCCTCGAGTTTTTTTTTTAAAGCACATATGTGCGCACATCCAAACACAAAGATGCATACACACCCCATACAAAGAGAATTATTTATTTCAACCACACGATGAGAGATCAGCAGCAGAGCTACTCCACACATGCACATGTTGTAGGTGGAATAGTAATAGCACACAGAGAGGATCAGAGGAGATTTTTTCTGGGGATTTTCTCAAATTAAGCCTACCATGCTTATTATTTTTAAATAAATTAATATTCTTTTTGATTCATACTGCTTGCAAAATCCAGTATTTAATTGGGACGCAAAGCACAGTTGAGTTGGCATTGAAGCTGCAGTGGTCCTCCACAGTGACCTCATCACAATGGACAGTCCATTTGTCAATAGCCCAGCAGATGACAAGTTATTGAGAGTGTGCTTCTGCAGTGTGAAGAGGGAGAGAGTTGCTGTCTGTCTAATTAGCGTCCTGACAGTGGAGACAGTTTGGATAAAAGAGGTTTTGTGCAGCAGCACCAACAGCATGTCATTCACAGAACAGTAAATGGTATGTGAAATAAGAGGTGAGAAAAATGTGTTGTGACAGATGAGCTGAGTGCCTGATGAGTAGTGGGGTTGGTGGGGGGGGGGGGGGGCAGCCTGCACACTTAGAGGAAGATGTATTAAGTGAACTCTTAGGTGATTATTAGGACAAAAAAAGTTAGTATGGAAATCATCTCTGTGTGACTGGAGCTGTCTGAAATGAGTCCCTGTTTTCTACCCAGTGCACTTTACTCTCCACTATTTTATGGGAGTGTAAAATGCAGATAGCAAGTACATTATTTAGCTAAATACCTGACATTAATCTGTACAACACATTTTCAGCGATGCTGTAAACTGAAAATCTTAGTCAATGCCTCTTTATATCATAAACATTGAGCCTTTATAATGCAGGGAATAGTGAGCAGAGTGAGTTGAGCAGCCTGATAGACAACAGTCATGATGAATTACAGCCCTGAAAGGCTCTCAGGTGGGATCAGAAAATGTTTTTATTGTTCTGATTCACCACTTTCAAAGCATCATTCTACCTACCAGTGATGGAAGGAGTATTCATATCCTTTACTCAAGTCAAGTCTCAATACCACACTATAAAAATACTTCAGTACGAGTAAATGTACTTATGTTTTATCAGGACAATATACTGAGTAAGAGCAGAAAAAATGCAGGAAAATGGCCCCTGTGAGTGTTAGTGTGTACTGTAATATGTTTTATATATGTGTGTGTGTGTATATATATATGTTATGTTATGTATGTTATTTCATTAGATTACTATTACCTGCCATTATTGTTTAAGCAGTAGCAGTAGTAAGTTTCATTCATAAAATAATATTAAAATAGTCACAAATAACAGACATACATAAGAAAAGTACAAGTAATTCAAATGTGTACGTCGCAGACAGACACAGCTGGTGAACATAGCGGAGCATGTAATAGCCTGAAAGCCTACTGAAGCCCCTTATGATGGCCTCAGCTTCAGTCTGAGCAACATGCAGTTTTCTAACCAGCAATTCCATCATGGCTAACTGCTAACTAAACTCATCACCCAGATTTGTGAATTATGGTGGCTCAAAGAGAAGGAAAAACAAAATGCACACTTAGAAACTGGATTTTCACAGATATAGTGTCTAGTCAGGCAAGCGCATGTGCCCGAGGGTGTTTTTACTGTGCCTCTTGAGTTTCTACTAAAAGCTTGTTGTACAACACATCCAAGCTTGGTTACTTCAATTCAACATGCGTCGTTGTTTTTCTTTTTTCATTTTTGCCAACTAAGCACAAAATATTTTTAACATGTTGAGAAAATTCTCCAAAAATAAAAAAGAAGTACAAGCTTCGAGTTATTGGACATCAGAAATAAGCTGTGAGCCAATTAAAGGTAATGTTGCTGTGTAATTGCTAGATGTATTAACAGGCAACAGTTAGCAAGAGTCAAAAAACAGTTATTGCAGATTTAATAAGATATTAATAGGACACCATAATGACACACTCTAAGTAAAAATTTTATTTGATGCAGTGCTTAACATTGGAAGATTATCTGTATTACATTGAACGTAAACTTGGTTATATGCCTGGTTGACATTAATTTAATTCATTATATACAGCCATGCAGTTTAATTCAGCAAATCATATTTTAGAAGCAAATATGTGTTTTGTGAAAAATCTCTGTATGTAAAGAAATGAGTAAATATAGCTGCCAAATGAATGTAGTGGAGTAAAAGTACAATAGTCCTGAAATGTAATGGAATATTTCATTTGGAGTAAAGAGTTATTAAGTAGCATTAAGTCATGAAGTATAAATTAGTGTAAGATGGAAATCAAGTAAAGGACCTCTCATTTGTAAATAAGTACAGTACTTGAGGAAATGAGTTTACTCTCCACTGCAGTTTCTATCAATCTGTGAGCGTGATAGACGACGGCCCTAAACCAGGACTGGTGCTTTGGTTGTTCAGTGGGTCTCAAAGGGCTTTATTCATGTGAAATCCTGAATATTTTTACCTTTTCAGACATGCTAACAAGAATCTAAGGAAAAGGAAAAATGATCCTTTTAGAAATCATGTGCAACATCTGTACGACTGGAAACGGCTGGAAACATCCTCTGCTGAACGTTAAAAGTCTGTGTTTTTTTTCTTTCTGCTTTTCTCCCTGCAGATGACGCGTATCTACTGACCGGCCTGAACATAGAGGAGATTTACCCAGAGACAAGTAGTTTTATCACATATGACGGATCGATGACCATCCCTCCGTGCTTTGAGACAGCCACGTGGATCCTGATGAACAAACCGGTGTACCTCACACGCATGCAGGTGAACCTCAGACCTGAAATACAACTCCCAGAATTCACTGGGGATTTTCTGTCTCAGCCAAGGATTTTCTCTCTAACTATTGTTTGGCCCATGAAACTGTTACTCCAGAACTGCCTCAGCTCTTCTTTTGTCAAATCCTCCACACAGTCCTGCCTGGAAAATAATGCAGTGGATCAAAATGTTTGGCTCCCATTTCAGTGATGCTTTGTCCATCTTCATCTCAATGGCTTCTTTTCTTTCTCTCTCTCTCTCTGTTTCTCTGTCTCAGATGCACTCCTTGCGACTCCTGAGCCAGAACCAACCGTCTCAGATCTTCTTGAGCATGAGCGACAACGTTCGCCCGGTCCAGCCGCTCAACAACCGCTGCATCCGCACCAATATCAACTTCAGCATGCAGGGCAAAGACTGCCCCAACAACAGGGCTCAGAAGCTCCAATATCGAGGTAGAAACCAAAAGTGAATGAATCCTGCTGCCATCTTATCTCTCTCTCCATCTCTTATGTCTATTTTCATTTTTTTTCTATGATGAAGAATCATAGCTTGTATCTAATCATGCAGGTATTTCTCCATTAGGGAACGCTGCACTAGTCATAATATTGGCATACTGACAAATTTTCACAAAATTTGCCTTGAAGGGAAAATTCTAGTTTATTTCAGCTGGGATCTGCACATATAACATGTAAAAAATTAAATGAGTTCCATGAGTGCAAATATGAAAAACAGAAAACTGAAATAATGAATGAAGAATAAATGAGTACAACTCATTGATATTAAGTTTTAATTTATTCTATCTATTGACAAGAGAGAAAGGAAAGGGTGAAAAAACAATGAAATTCATTGTTAGACAAATGGAAAAAGTGCAAAATATTTTATTCTTTTTAAACTGCATTAGAACTGTTTTGTTTATTTAGTTAAATTAGAGCCTCATCCAATAACATTTTACTGCCTTTTATCAGTTTGAGGGCTCTGTATGACTGACATGGGGATTTCTTTAAAACCTGCCTGAGTCTGTCTGACTGCTCGTGTTTCTCGCTCAGTCTGACTTCATTTTGTGGTGTCACTCTGATCCAAATCTTAGACAATATTATTATTCCCACTGGTACCAGCTGAGTGATGGCCATCATAAAGCAGTAGAACCCATTGAAATGCATTGCAGGGGAAGGTCTCACCTCAATTCTCTTAATTTACTAAACTCAAAGCTGTGGCCGTCCCTGCAGCTAATATCATCCACAGCTGTTTACATGCTGTGAACTCCTGACAAGCAACTGACAAGATATAATATTTGGTCAGTAAGCGTGATAAATTATTACTTACCAGACTTTTAGCTTCAGGAGGGAATATTACTCCTGAATGCCCCTGATGTCATTTGTTTTAGATAGGATATCCACACAAAGTCCAGGGGATTGTTGCGTGATATACGCTCACCGTTATAATTAATAAACTAAACTAATATACATTTTTAGTACTTAGCTGGGGCTCAGCTTATGGCTGATAAAGTGTAAAATGCAAATTGATGTGGTAAAGAGAAGCCGGGGGGTGGGGAGGGACAGTCAGAACACCTGTTTGGCCCTGACTGACAGATCTGGCAGTTGGGAGGCTGAAAACTGGCTTGTCACAGCTCACTGCAACCTGGGAGGTGTTGCAGCAGTCTGTCATCTCTCCTCCTCTGTTTCAGCCAATATATCTGTGCAACTGCTGCTCTGAATGTTGAGTTTCGCTCCTGAAGCGTAAATACGTTAACGGCGAGGGGTAGCCCCGGTCTCCTCTATTCATTGTGTTATTTTCTTTTTGCTCAGGATTTACTGTACTGTGGCGGACACAGGCTATGATTGGCTTTCTGCCTCCCCCTCCCCTCCCCCAAGAGATGAAATTCTTATTCCATGCGGCAGTTGCGAAGCGATTTCAAACCTCCACACCCACCTCAGACCTTCCTGAACGCCGCACAAATGCGCTCGCTAGAGACGCTCAGAGAACAGACCAAATAAAAGGGAGAAAAAGGCACAAAAGTAGACCTGCCTCTTTAATTGTTTGGAGATTTAAAGACCTTCAGGGTGAAGCGTGGGTGGAGGGGGTCTCATTAAAAGAGAAAATACATCCCCTCGGTGATTTGTGTAAGGTCAACCTTTCGAGTGGGAGAAACAAAACACACTCCTTCCCTCCCCAGAGAGGTGATCATCGGGGTAATTGAATAGGAAATCAGGAAGGTTTGGGTGCTAATCATGCTGTGCATATGCGTGTGTTTACTCTTGTGAACACCCCGATGAGAGCGAATACATTTATAATAACACACTTCAGTAAATTCCTTCTTTCACACAACAACGAGACAGCATTTTTTTTTTAATTACAATGTTTGCTGGTGTTCTTGGCACCTCCTTGTTTTGGGTATAATTTTCTATCAAGGCTGCCATTAAAATCTTAATGGCACCAATTCACCCCCCCTCCCCCTCCTCCCCACTCACCTACCACCACACACCCAGCCACAGTCGCTCCATTCACTCCAGCACCGCTGCTTTTAAATTGTATGTTATCGCTAAAAATGAAATATGGTGTTGGGAGAGGGTGGGGGTGAATAATGCCAGGGAACAGTTGAACTGTGGAGAGTGCCGCATATATAAATCAATATTCTCACTCCTGTCCTTCTCCTCTCTTCCAGTGAACGAGTGGTTGCTAAAGTAGCCTCCCTTGGATGAGCATGGAGATGAGTGTCAGAGATGGAGAGCGGGAGCGGGACGAGGCGAGGGGCAGGAGGGGAGGATGGGAAGATGTGAAACCGGGCTTGAGGCTGCATCTCATCTAAGATTATTTCATGGCATTGTAAAAAGACAAACAACACCGAACATTATACGAATTACAGAACTTTGCATTGCGAGCAAAGAGATCCTTCTTTTCATACATTGAGAACAGTTTGAACCCTTGATCTACCACATGCTAACAAGCCCTTTCCCCCACTGTACAACTATATCTATACGGACATTTTGATACCAGTCCTTTTTTGGGAGAAAACCAAAAAAAGACACTTGGAAACGAGCTAAAAAATAAAGTGGAAGCATTTATTTGATAGCCTCCCAGCCAATAGCACAACGTTGGGACTTTAAAGCCTTTGTACATACAGATGTTGCTATCAGTGGGAAAATCCAAGGACTAAGTCACTGCCCCTATCCTGCCAGTCAAGACAAAGTGGTCAACAATAATCACACGGACGTTTCATTACAGTCACCAACAAGGCATGCAGTCAGTGAAACCAACAGAGGGAGCACAGCCTTACCTTGTCATTTTCCAAAACTAGAGTCATGTCATGGGAGACGAGCAAATATTTACAGGCTTTCTTACGGCCTCAGAGCGACCAGTGTCTTGGCCTCGTTTGTACATATTATAATTATCAATACTGCTGAAAAATGAATATGTAAAGAAAAGTAATGAATTAACATTCAAAAGATATATTAAGATGATTTAAAAAAAAAAAAAAAAGACAAAAAGTTGAGAATTTTAAAAAGCTTGGCGCACTTTGAATTCTGGAACAGTTCTAAGTCTGAGCTGATGCCTTTTTTCTGTTTTATTGTTTACAATGGTCATACACTGTGTTTGAGTAATGTTATCAGCCCAATAAATGTGTCTGGAAAGTTCACTTTGGAAAATGCTTCACTATATGAGGATCTGACTTATTGTACCTGTACCTGTTTTGTACTGTTCCATATTAAATGTGTTGATATGTCAATATTGCTCCTCAGAGGCATGCTCAATAACTCTGGCATCACCCAGAAAGCGCTGCTCAGAGATTACAGCTGGATAAGGCCGATATCCGGGTGGCGTTTTCTTGACCGAGCCTGTTAATGAATGGCGTCTTTCTGAAACGGATGCTGTGTTACAGTCTGGCTGTCTTTCCATTGTTAGCGTGATGCAGCTGAAGCTTATCAGCCATGAACAGAGGGAGCTCTGTCAGGGTTACTGTGACCTGTCACAGTCTCTCAGATCGCATCAGCGGTCGTCAGTGAAAATGGAGGAGAGGAACCTCCTCTCCTGTGCTGAAGAGGGCCTCTGCCCAACATCACAGGTCCAGTCTGCGGCCAGCTGACTCACCAGGTTGTTCTCTCTGCAGGGAGTTGGAGAAAAAGTTAGTCAAGACAATGCAACTGGTTTAATGGGGATTTCTGAAGGTTTCATGTTAATGAGTCAAAGCAATAAATTGTCTCAAATATGAAGTTTTTAATTAATTTCTTTAGTTTTTTTAACAATGAGTGACAGCACTGACTTACAGATGCAGGTGGAGCACAGATGTGACCTCCAGACTTTGGCTCTCTGTTGTTTTCTTCATTTTTTGGCCTCTCCTGTTCCAGTAAAACAATGCCACCTGTGCACAGAGCCAGCTCCATTAAGAAATGCTTTTCTCAGTTCAGGCCTGTTCAGAGCGCTGGCTTCAACACCACCCAACACCTTTGGGTATAAACAAAAACACTGACTAAATTTATAATCCTTAAGATTTCAATCCTATTTGACTTTGTAACACCTGTGGTTGCTGGTGGCTACAGCGAGTGTGTTTTAATAGTACAGCTCCTGTAACACTGGTGCCAGTGAACACATTCGTGTTGTCAAAAATACAATAGAAGAGAAACTGTTGCAACAGTGCAACCAAACAAACACTGGAAGTGAGTCAATGTCAGTGTTTATCTATCACACCACAGACGGTCAGAATCAGATTATATGCTGAGCAGGGTGTGAGTGGCTTTGGTGAAGGGCTGGTTTCTGCAGCTCGATGTGGCTGCTCCTTCTTTTTTCAGTTCTCCATGTGATGTTTAAAACTATCACAAAATGACTGAAATGACTGTATCTTTTGTAGTAAATGTATTTGAAATATCTGGTGCAGTCAGTGCTAGCCTTGGTCGCAGATATATCACATTTACTGCAAACCCTTTGGTGGTTAAATGCTTTTAAAGTGAACCAACATTTATGACCAACTTTGAATCCTTACTGTGGTGGAGTGACTCCAGCACAACGAAGACCACCATACAGGAGGTGAATCCAGACTGTAAACACAGTAAGTGACTCCTCATGCGCATACATTTCTTTAAAAGAGGCTTTGATTTCATGAGAAGTTTATAAAGTTAAAGTTTATAACAGTCAGTAAGGCATGTCTAAGCGCAGCAGTGTATACCTGTTCTAAATCAGCACACCTGAATGTGCCCTCATAAAGAGAGTTTCGATGTGATGATTCGTGGTAATGGGGATAAGAGGCCACTGCACAGTGTCTCCTCAGTTTATAGTGTTACTCTTGGTTGTGCTCATGAACTCCTGCACCTGTGCACACGCAACCAATCTGCTGCTTTAACACGGCGTGATTGTCAGAATGGCAGAAACTGATGATAACGTCTCTTATAGGGGGAGTTTCAGCCGCACTCTTGTGACTGCATGGGAGCAAAGCCCTGTGGGAAATTTAATAATCTTTTGATTCTTCCAGAAGACACAGAAGACTGTTGTAACAGCAGCTTGTCCACAACTTAGGAATGTCATATTTAACTACAACATATGCGATGTAGTTAAGTGTCCATATACTCTTTTGTTCTCATTCTTCTGTGTGTACAATTATATACAGTTACATAAATAACATCCTCTCTGTATGTGTGTAGGAATAATTCCCTCTTTTACCATAAAGAGGTTTCCAAAATGATACTTTTATGTGAAGGCAAGGCACACCAAAAGTACTGCAAGCTATAAAACTTTAATAGTACAACTTTGGACGTCTTGTCAGCTTTTTTTTATTGTCTTTTGCATGTGTAGATCCTGTTTTTATTTTTGCAATAATCCTAACAGGAATATTAGTTGTATTTCAAATAGCTGGGAGACTGTAAACCTGCAAAAACAGTCTCCTTAGCATACCGTAAGGGCCCACTAAGTCTCCTTAAAAACCTTCATTGGTCTGTTTCATTGGTGAGGTTTAGTGTTCCACAGCGGTGTACAGTAAATGCCTTTTCAGAGACTCTGTTAGAGGAAAAATCCAGTGTTAGTCATTGGATTCCTGAGACTTTGGGGCCGTTTTTAGTATCAAAATACTCGGATTTGAAGAGGTCCATCAAAGGAGGAAATGTTATATATGTGATTTTACATTTATGGGAAGCAATCAAAATCAATACATTGTTTTAAACGTATGAATACAGAAACATATCCAGATCTCGATATCCAGCCTGGCCTTGTGTGTAAGTGAAGCACCCAGCCCTGTGTTGCTTGTTTCCATCAACAGGGTCCTGCTGCATCGATCCCTTTCTCCCAGCCTCCCTTCATTATCTCCCAATCAATTCAGGATGCCTCTTCTTGTCGCCCTGATGTGGAGAGAAATACTGCCTTAAAGCGTGAGGGATCACACATGCACATGTGCGTTTTCTGTTTGCTATCTGAGCCATGCCTTTTTTCCTACAGATCTGTAATGAAAAGATAGTAAAGGGGAAGGTGGGGGGGGGGACTGAGGAGAGAGTTCTCAGAGGCCACCAACGCCCAAGGTTATGGAGGCCATTATTCTACCTGATGTAAGAGACGCAGGATTGAGCCAAAGCTAGAGGACGGATAATAAATACGCCAAATGATTCAATGCTCCACCCCACCGCCCAGCCCCCACCCCTACCTACCACCTACTCCAACTCGCCCTCACCTCACTCCACCACATCCCAACAAATAATCAGTTCAACCCTCGTAACTCGGCAGTAGATCTCTCCGGACCCGGCCGCTGCCTGGCCCTGCCAAAAGGAATGAATGTTACGAGGTGTGTATAAATTTCTGCACTCAGATGTTCGGGGGGACATTTAATGATATTACATTAATAAGAGCATAATAAGGCGACGGCACACAGGGAGCCAGAGAGGAGCGGAACAGCTGCCGAGCCAAATCGAAAATGTGCAAATCTCTGTATGTGTGTTGACTCATGAGACACACCTGTCCAGATGTGTTTGCAGCGGCGGGGCTTTCAATCAGCCCTGCTGCAGCAGAGTCAAACTTTTCTCCTTCATTCAATTTAGAGAAACACTTGAGCCGGAGCATCTGGAAGTGATGGTGGATTTATTTTTTAAACCCCTCATTTATCTAAAATGAGCATTCATGCACTTTTTCCTGCCAACAACCGGTCTTCTCACACAATGTCACACATGTGTCTGTATGAGAGCTGCACAGTACAACCACACATTTGGCCACCAGGGCATCTGACAGTTAGTAGTTTTGTCCAAAAGTAGCTTGATTAAAGTGGCAGAGAGACAAGAGGGCCCCCATTTTCTACCACTTTCGAGTCCCTCAAACCTGGAGGACCCCCAACGAGTCTTTACCAGAAGTTCTGCTTATTTTCTGAACTGGAACTAACCACCACCCCGACACAGGAAGAGTCAGACTCCAGGTCAGGTGATGTACCATTCTGCACCAATTTCACACAAAAGGAGTGATTTACTCTTCAAATGGTGTACTACTACATCTGAGAAAACAGTTGTATATTAATATAGAATTATAACTAGAAAAGACTCCTCATGATATGATCAGACTTGTAAGGGCTTCAACATGTTTTGTAGTTTGAAATACGAGTGTTTTGGGGACTCAAAGTCAAATTATCTCAGTCTTTTCTACTTAAAATTTGTCTTCTGTTTTACAGTCTGCACAGCCCCCAACATTATGAAGCTCCTTATCACTTCAGTAAGCAAGGTCGTTCTGACGATCATTCAGCCGTCATCACTGTCAGAGTTTCATCTATATCTGGTCACATTACTGATGCTATATGCATGTTTTTCTACAGAGGCTGTGCATTCATCCAGGTTAAAAAATATGTGACACCCTACATTTAATCCCATTAATCCCATCCCAAATTCCATTTGAACAAGACAAGCATTAAGGTCTGGGTGATGTCAGAGAACGATTTGCTGCAATCATATTGTGCATCACTAACAATGCTTCAGTGCGTATACATAACATGCAATTTAGAGACAACAGCTAACAAGATGCCTGCTATATTTAGAAGTCTTCCTAAAGAAATAATAGAGAGTGCTGGGAAGAAAATCTACTTACACTGTAAAGCTTACTCGTATAATTACATATTCATCAGGCTTGTTGAGATGACTTGCTATTGAAATGCACTGCTGTTTAGAAACAATTAACAAGAAGATGATGGTTCGTTTTTTATTGTATGAATTTTCCCCACTCAAAATTCCACACAGAGGGATGAGTGCGGATGAGCTGTATAATCTACTTATTCCATAATCGCCAGCCTCTTCTGAGGCCTCCAAACCCCCGAGAGCCATAAAACTCACCCTGGACTAAAATCGTACTGTCTCAGAGGATGCTCATTAATTTTACTGTTCGTGTGTTCTCACTCTCTCTGCAGCTGGATGCTATTCAGACTTCTCTATCCTATTAGACAGTCTTATTACATATGTGCTTCCCTCAGATTGTGCATAGGGAATTTTGTTGGCATGGTGCAATCAGCAGTGTCCCAAATTTTAGGATCATGAAGCAGAGAATCTTTACAATGAAAATGCATCCAAACTGTATGTTAAGTTTTGCTGGATAAAATGCTGAGAAAATACTGTCAGGGATTCTACAGCACATAAGCCAGTCGACTGATTATTTTCCAAATGTTAATATGCGGCCCACCTTTATAACGCTGACATTAACATGATGTGCAAAATGGCTGCGATAAAAGACTTTTGCTTTGAAGTAGTTATATTCCATTTTCAAAGTCAGCAACACTGGAGAGACCATTTGCAGGGTGGATCAACCTTGACAGACATTGACTAACAGGCATCACTTTCATGTGCAAATTTTCTGAGACATGCAGAGTCACAGCATTTAACTGTAGGCCGTTTGTGAGGGGTCATTATTTTGGGGGTTATTTTAAAAAGCCTACATTCAAAACATGGAAGATACCGACAGAGATGGAGGATCACAGAAGCACACACATCTTCAATAATCTAAGGCGGAGGCAGTACACACACAGACACACATACCAAATTCGTGAACACCTTATAAATTCAAACTTCAAAGGGTAAGACACTCAGTGAATTCAAACTGGTTACTGCCAGCCTTGTTATATCTTTTAAATAGCTTAAATTAGTTATTTCTTAAATATGACATACTTCCATTGGTTGGCTTTGCATACGTTTTTGTATTAACTACAGCAGGCTCCCAGTTTGGAGAGGCAGCACGGAGTACCAGCATGGAAGCTAATGTCCTGCTGTGAACGCGCCAACAGTAAAAACCTTTTAAGAACCTCAATATTTCTACACATAAACACATCTGTGCCTTGTACTGTATGACTGTGCTGTTTGCAAAGTCTGATTGAAATCATACTTCACTTGTAATTTAAACATCTGCACCACCATGCAGCTCGGGCCTTTTGGCCTCCTTCTGTATACTCTGGTTCAAGAAGATTTATTTTCTCTATCGCCGATGATGCACTTTTGCTGCTGTCATAACCACCCTTTTTTATTTTCTTGTCCGTGTTGTCTTTTCCATAAAACACTGATGAAAACAGCTGATCTGCAGTGTAATGCCGTGCACAGCACGTGTAGGAATACAGATGGTCCACAGTTGAAAAAATGTAACGTCAAAGGAAAGGGATCTCTGACAGCATGTATAGGGATAAAATATTCTAAATATAGTGTGCACTTAAACTGATGTTGATTTCCCAGGATGGGCCTTTTTGAGATGGCTAAAGTATGTTTTGCTGCTGTCCCGTCCACTCAGCTTCTGTGCAGCGTACTCCGGGACACTTCTCCAAACTCTGTGTGTTACCGTGCATTTTAGTGTCTTCTAAACACAGGATCTTTCTGATGTTGTGTGTGCAAATGGCTTTCCATAGGTTATCTGTGGGGCGGGGTGTATCACAGCAAGAGGGTTCTGGGTTCAACTCCCGGTTGAGGCAGGCCCTTCATGTTCTCCCTGTGTCTGCGTCTCCGGGTAGGTGAACTGGCTAATCTAAATTGTCCGTAGTGTGTGAATGTGTGAGCGAATGGTTGTTTGTCTTCTATGTGGCCCTGCGACTGACAGGGTGTATCCCCGCCTTCGCCCTAAGACAGCTGGGAGGCTCCAGCACCCTGTGACCTCGAGTGCAGGATACAGCGGGTTAAGAGGATGGATGGATGGAGGTTATCTGTGACTACGAGCTTTACGTCTCCGTCCACGTTTCACTGAGCAGCGGTCAGTCAGTCTCGCTGCCTCACTCCTCTGATGCATGTTTGAGATTGCTAAAATGAAATCCCATATCTCCCTGTAAACAAGAAATAGACATCGGTGCATCCACACTTTATCTGGAGCAGATGAGAGGCTTTCACAAAAGATTTACAGGCTGCAATAACCACACACATACATTATGGCCACACAGCACTGCAATGCTCAGAACACCTTATAAAGTTTTGTGCAACTTGGGTAGAAAAGCCATTAAAATCTACAGGGATGTGTGACCTTATTAAGTACTTATAATGTCTTGTGTATTTTATGACAACGGCTGGCTTACAGCAGCTCTCACAATAACACGATGCTTTATGTTTGTGTTATATTGCATCATTCAGGCGTAGATATGGGCTTCAGGGAGAGAGGTACTGAGCATATCAGATCCAGCTGTCGCCTTTGCTTTACTTCTGTCTGCACAGATGTTCCCAGATATTTTCAGTGTCACACCACATCCACAGTGACAACCAGATCAGCCAATTACGAAAAAACCTGGATCATTTCACCGAGCCTGTGGAGTAAGTACGAGCCCAGACTAATGACACACTGGTGTTTTGCCCTTCAAAACTATGTGTAAAACACATGTAATGGTTTATCATGAGGGGCTCTCTCCTCAGTGTCTCACTCTCTCACAGATAACAGCCTTTAGATCTCTAAAACAAGCCTGTTCTATTGCTGCGTGCCATAAATTTCCTCCAATGTGTGTGGCTGTTTTAACAGCTCAGCGAGTGTTTCTGGCCTGCTAGTAACCAAAGGTATAAAGGCTGCAGTGGGGCAGTGAAACATGAAGGACTGCTGCCTATATTATGACCTTTCTCTCTCTCTGCCTCTCCTGCTTGCTTTAACCCGGTTTTATTAGGCAACAGATGGGCTGCCCTCTCTTTGCTGTTTAAATGGTTGTAGCCTGCAGCTACACAGAAAATGCACATCTCCTGTGTGCTGTTTGGTTTTAACACCTCTGCTGAGAACAGACGAGTTCATCAAGCCGGCAAGTCTTGGTCTAGAATTGAGTGCCATTGCATACTTGGAGGTGTGCTTATAGACGCGTCTTAGAAATGGCACTGCTCTGAAATAATCTCATTGGTTTGGGTGTAAAGAAAAGTGTCATATTGAACAGGATAGCATAACATTAAAGGTGCAGTCTGCAATTCTAATCCAATACACCTTTCATCAAATTCAGTGAACATCTCTGCGCGGTGTGCGAGCTGTCTGTTCTGTGTGTGCTGAAAAATAATCCAGTGTTGTGTTCATACACAGTCTGCAAATGGAAAAGAGAGTGACTCAGACTGGACCACCAATCTGTTTTCCTTCCCAGGTCATTAAATACCAACATGCACAGGGCACCACAGATGACGCACATCATTTTTTAAAAAAGTTTGAAGGAGTCTTTCTGTTGAGTTCTACTATCAACAAGCTTTGTCCAGTACTGATGTTTACATGCACAGTAAATTCTGAAATAGTGGCAGCTGCAGAGAGAACCACTTTTTCATTTCTAATTACCTATTTTTAAGTATAATGTAACCCAGTTAAAAATATGTAGTAATAATTAATGTTTATAGTGTTATTTCAGTACTAAAAGCATTTAAATAATGTGGTTTAAAATGTTGCAATTCATTTATGTTGTGATAAAAAGGTTAAAAAGAGTTTTAAAAATTTATTATATCTTTATCTCTTTATGTAAAACACAATGTATTTTTGAAAACTGTCTTAACCAGCATGTACAGGGTTAATGATGCTCTGCAGGAGCACCGGGTCTCAGGTGTTTCCACACGGACCGGTGAGGGAGGGACACAGTGTGATAGAGAGCGGCCAGAGTGGAAACTATGGTACAGAGATTTTCTGTGTTAATGCGTTAAGTTTTAAGTGCACAAACCAGTGTGTAGCTTGTGTCTTATGGTTGTTAGACAACCAGTGAGAAGAATAACAAGTGACATATTGAGAAACGAGAGGAATTTCTGCCTGAAGTTTGGACTGTTCATGTTTGTGCTAAAGCTAACTGCTAACGAGTGAGTTCATTACAAGTGAAGAGACTTTTTCTAGTTAAGTTTGACTTCCTCAGTTGAACCGTTGAACTGTTTGAGGAGTTTATCTGCTGACTTCGACCTGGAGACAGAGAAGAGCCTGGACAGAGGAGTGAACAACTGCAGCAGTGATTCTTCTCCTGGTGAAAGAGGAGAAGAGCGCCTGAAGGAGTCTGTGTGGAGATGCTGAAGCTGTGACTGCTGAAGGAGGACGAGACGGGATCATTCATTCAGGTTTCTCTTCTTTTATTTTTGAACGAGTGAAGTGGCCATTTGGTTTTTGGCTCCAACGTACACAAGCATGGAATCAGGCCTGCGACTGCACTTTAGTTTTTAATAACTTTAATTGTTGGCTTTAATAGACTGTGCAATGAGGTGACACACACACACACACACACAGTGATTGTTTAAGTGGTTTTAAAAGTGGTAAACTGAACTTTGAGTTATTTCATTGAAGGGTTGAGAAAGTTATATTGAATGTTGTGTATGTATTTATATGTGGTGTAGCTTTGAATGTTTTCTTGAAGAAGAGAGACAATTCAGTTACTGTGATTTTCCTGAAAGAAAGGGACATTTTATTTTGAAGGTCTAAAAGAACATATATATTTTTTTAATTTCATATGTCTTATTTCATCACAGATAATTATTTTTTTTAAGTAAAACATTGAGACTTATTTTTCTAAAACACTGTGTTGGGTTGCTTTATTACTTACTGAAAGAGGGAATTCTAAAATCTTTATTAAAACTATAAGTTAAAAAAGGAGTCACATTCTTTTCATAGATGCAGAAATAACTAGTCAGTGATTACACAAAGTCCTAATGATCAGTATGAATTTCAATTTATTACTCACTACAGAATGACTGTAGTGAGTATGAATGAATGAATGAGTAAACAGTACAAAGAGCAGCGACTGTGAGCCATTGAAATAGGCTACAGTTAATTCAACCCACTTTAGGTTTTACTTACACTTATTTTATTAGTGACTGGCCGTTATTTGTTCATGCTGTGCCAGGTCCCAGTTAACACTTTCTTTATTTTCTGTTCTTGTGTTGTATGTCGCTTTGGACAAAGGCGTCTGCTAAATGAAACTGTAGAATTGTAGAAGATTTGAATATTTTTTTATGTGAGAGTTTACAAGATGTAGTACAATGAAGTTACCATCTGTATCACTGTGTCATTCATATCGTAACTCCATGTGGTTGTAACTCCAAATGTTTTTATTATTCAGATTATTTGGATTTCTTTCAATTGTACTCTTAGTTGAATATTTTCTGCTGTAGATTCATTTGAATCCTGTCTCCGAAAACATGCTTATCACAATGTGACAGATAAAATACAGAATATCAAAACTGAAACTGAATAGTTAAACAATAATTATTGAATGACCAGTAAATGGTTAAAAATTCAAAATGCATTATAAATGTAATGGAATAAGAGTACATTTTAGAATACATTCTGTAATAGTGAATCTTATATCTAGTCATGAGTTAAAAATATTTTACACCAATGACATAACATCTGATGAATAATGCATTCATCCAACAGAATGACGATTTTCAACATTTCCATTCCACACACTTTTGACCCATTTAAAAGGATATTTTTAACACATTTCCATCCTTTGGTTATTAGCTTATCAGTTGCTACCAGCAACCTGAGCCATCTCAGGCCAGAAAAAGGTTTTTTTAATCACATTTCTTCTAATAGATAGAGACTAGAGAAGACTGGCCTCTTTAAACCTGGTTGCTATTCTCAGGTCTGAGCTGACTCTTGTCACTTGTCTTCACTTGTGCTGCTTTTAACCTTCCTGTTCTTGTCATTAGGAATTAAGGGCACAGGTGGAGGGAAGGGAGCATATGTTTGTTGGAGTGAAGAGGCTAAAAGAGAATTTATGAACAAGTACAATGGATATGTAGGGAAACATTTAAGGCTGCCCCCTGAAACAGAGTGAGACAAATCATCAGTTGGAGACCGCTCAGTCGACTGAGATTCTTCAGGTCGTGCAGTCGGACACAAATAGAAGCATACAGAGGCTCCTTGGGGACCTGCCCAGGTAGATCAAATCCAACAGCGGTAGCTCTGGTTCTGACCTGTGTAACGACAGAGAGTTTGCTGATATGGCAGGCAGCTTAGACTTGTGCTGGATGAATTTGAGTCACTCCATCTACAAACTGAAAGTCTGTCTGTGGAGCTGCCTGCTCTCCTCCTGCTGGTGTGGAGGAAAGTTGAGGCAACTGTAGGTCAAAGTCCTTGTGATTAATATAGGCCAATCATTCCTTTTAGAACTGTTACCTTTTTTTGGGGTTTGTTTATTTGTTCATAGATATTAAAGACTTGTTTATTTTTATGCTTAAAGCAAAATGCAGTAACCTGATAAGCGTAGTCTGTCTGTAACATTAATGCACAAGCTTGAATTAAACAGAAACACATGTGTGCTGCCTGTCTCATTATTCTGCCAAACTCATATGGCAGCCTAACATCATATGACAGCAAAAATATGTTCCCATGACTCTGTTGACTGTGTTAACGTGGTCCAAATCATCACTGAAACTCATGCCAATTGATTTTATGATTGCCAGATAGTCTATATAAAAAAAAACAAGGAACAAATAGTCAGATCTTCATACTCAGCAGCCAAATCTGATTTGATTGACAAAATTCTGACCCGGGTACAGACCTAGAAACATGCATTCGGAAGAATACAAGGCATGGTCAACAGCTTATGGACAAGACTGAAAAGTGCCATATATCCTTACTAGAGATCGACCGATTATCGGTCGGGCCGATTATCGGCGCCGATATTTGGAAATTTGACGTATATCGGCATCGACTTTTTTTTAATCCGACCGGCCGATATGAAGAAATCAATTTAAAACTGGGTTATTTCGGCTGAGATGCAGCCGCGCCTCTCTCCTGCCTGCTGTCTCCTGCACTATTCAGGAGTGTGTATTAGAAAGTGCGAGCTGTGTGCACTGAAAAACTTTCATTGCTCCTTTCATAAACGTAACGTTAAACAATTAACAATGACATCAACTTACAGTCTCGTTTTGCCGGAGAGAAGCGGGGCTTTATTTCAGACTGCACTGTTAATAACAACTCACTGCCGCTCGCTACCTGCCCCAGTTGCCGTCTTTCTCACACACACACACACTCCCGTTCACGCACTAAGCTGACTGAAATATACATCTGTGCTGACACATCTCACAACACTAGTAACCGATGAGGGCTGGGAATCACAACCATAACTTTTATGCTTATTATGGTTTTATTTCCTTGCTGGTTCGTGTTAAGTCAATTAAAAAAAAATATATTGAAAAAAGTTTTTTACCCAAAATTATGGGGGGGCTTAGGAATATTTTAGGGAGGAGGGAACTCCTGCACTTTTTGTTTCTGTTTGAAGTTAAAACAAAGTTAAATTATTTCAGTTATATTGAAATTGTATTTTATTTATTGTGAAAAAATTCAGGGAGCTATTTATTTAACCTTTTATGCAACTTTATAAGAGATGTGTGATTCAATAAACATACTTTAGGCATTTCAATGAAGTTCAGTGTTTGCATTATTAATTTTTTTTACGCCAATTTTTACACTTTTACTGCAAATGAATATCGGCTCCAAATATCGGTTATCGGCCTCCTCTAACTACTAATAATCGGTATCGGTATCGGTCCTGAAAAACACATATCGGTCAATCTCTAATCCTTACCATTGTCACTTTGAGTGGACTGATTTAAAGGTCCACCACAAGTCACAGAATCTCATGGAAATATCAGCTTGATCCAACTGTACTCCAGTATTAATCATTTTCATTCCATCTACTTAAAAGCAGCCTCCCTCAAACAAGTTATCACTAATGCAAACAATGATAATAATAATAATAATATTTCTACTGATGCTTCGCATTAACTGTTAAACCATGCTGTGGCCTTTATTGTGAAGCAGCAGCTCAGTGGTACTTTAAATGAAATTTAGAAATAAGGATTGTAGCTGCTTTACAGATTATAACTAAATACAAATTTGAGGTACTGTTACATGAGTGTTTCTATTTTGTAAGACTTTCTGGGGTTATTTTCTTACAATGTTCTTTGCAAATTGCAAATTGATTTTACATTGAACTTGAGATAAGCACATAACCTTCCCTCCTTTGACCATCATTTCTCTTCTAACTTTTTTTATTTACCTCTATAAGCTCTACTTCTTTTATCTTCATACTGTTTTATTTATTTAAATTTTAAGTTTGTGGCTGCACAGTGAGACTAAACTAAACTTTTGCTGATAATAAATCCTTTGTGTGTTTACCATATGTGACTGTCTTAATGTAAAACTGGGTTATTTTTGACTAATTAATTCTACTTGTGACTGGACTGAACTCAACTTGTTATGACTCTGTAAATTGGGACCTTTTGACTTTGGATTGAAACCAGAGTTATCACAACTACTTAAGAGTCAAGCAAGGATGACTCGGTCACATTGCTGGAGTCAGCACTCTGCCCACATAAGTGTTTCAGGCATTCATGCAGTCCCAGCTAATTGATATGTGTTAGAGAGTGGGATATGCTGATGTGCCAAAGTCATTAGCCAAAATGTGAGGAATAATCATTTTGTTTCAGGGCCATAGGCCAAAGCAAGAGAGGGAGGACTCATTCTAATTCTCCAGCCAACTGAGCCACAAAGTGAAGTAAGCTCACCTGGACAAGATCCAAAAGCTGCTCTTGGAAGTCAAGCTCTCCTTAGTTTATCAGACACAGGCATCAATATCCTCCAGGCTGATTTCAATGGGTACACAGATCATTAAGCGAGGTCTCAGGAGTGAGTTCAGATGAATCTACAATCTGATAATCTGAGCTTGGAAACACATTGCTATATGCCCATCTGCTTAGCGAAGTTTTCCTTTTGCAAACTGCATTTAGATCAGTGTGAGTGTACATTGTCTTTGTATGGCTCATGTATGACTTCATGTGCGAGAGTCTTTGCACTGCAAGCATAAACATGGTTGTATGTGATCAAGAATCAAGGATCTTTATTTGTCATTATATTTTGGCCTGATGAACTTAAGATAGGTGACTCCCAGCTGTGAACATAAGTATATTGAAGATATGTAGTATGTACATGGTCACAAGTAAAAAAAAAAAGTCATACATATCTAAAGATTGGGAGCAATGTACAGTAGGGGCGTGGCTCAGTTGTTTGAGTGTAGTCAGTGCATGGCTCAAGTTCTCAATGGGAGAAATGGATTGAACAGCTCTGGGAAAAGCTGTTTTTCAGTCTGGTAGTCTTGGTTTTAATGTTACTGTACCATTTACCAAAGACAAACAGTCCATTGCCCAGGTGGGTACGGTCGGCGGCAATATGTCGGGTCTTCTTCTGGAAGAAGAGCCTTTGTTGAGCCTTCTTTACCAGGTGAGCTGTGTTCATGGACCAGGTAGTGGAGCTTCAGTATCAGCTTGTCTGGGATCACAGTGCTGAAGGCTGAACTGAAGTCCACAAATAGCATCCTCACATAGGTGTTAGGAAGCTGCAGATGGGTCAGGGCTGTGTGAAGTTCAGACTGCATCCTCTGTCGACCTGTTCACCCTTATATGCAAGCTGATATTGATCCAGACCAGCAGGAATGAGGTCCTTGATGGGCTTTAGGACCTCTCAAAGCACTTTGAGACAGGGCGGTAGTCATTCAGGCAAGTGACAGCTGATTTTTTAGGCACGGGCACAATGATGGAGGAAAATGTCCAGAAATACTCCTGCCAGTTCATCTGCACACAATTTCAGAGTGCAACCAGACACCTTATCTGGTCCTTCAGCTTTCCTGATGTTGATTCCCTTCATGGAAGAGCACACTTGGTGCAGCTGCAGGACTAGAGGCTGATGCTGTTCTTCCAGCTGGGGAAGGTGAACACTCTCTGCTGCCAGGTGTGTCGAAGCGAACGTAGAATGTGTTCAGGGTGTCGGGGAGAGTGGAATCGAGGTTCACCACATGAACATCATGTTTCAGTTTTTAAACTTTATCCTCTCCAGTTAGCTATTATTAACAGTCGCTTGTTTTTCCGGTGAGTTATTTAACTGTTAATGTGACTGTTCGTACAGTAGGCCACAATACCTGAGAAATACAAGCACTGTGGATTACCATAATCAGCTCTTACTCAATTGTGTGATACAACTGAGCTTAATTCACATGGCACCGGTGATTACATTACAACAATTTTGTGACCCTTTTCCATTTGCACAATTTGTCTCATATGAAAAAGGCTTTAAACCCTGTGAAAAATTGCCTTTGTGCCTCGTCTTTTTATGCCGCCTAAACCAGGGAAAATTGGGTCACAGAAAAATATGAATGAAACGCAGCAAGAGAGCTGACTCCGTTGCCAAGGAGTCCCTGTGACGTGTGGACTCGGAGAGAAAAGCCAGCACACAGAATGGGGAAAGAGGTTTTACATGGAGGTAGGGGAGCATTCAAAAGCGTGATCCAAGCCTTAAAATTGTCAACCATGAGGGATTGAGCTCTTGCGTAGATGTCAGTGTGACACATCTGGCTCTGATGTCCCAATTCTGAGTAAAGGGCTGGGATGAAAGCACTCGGGTAGGACCACTCCAGGCTGTTTATTCTGTCCAAGCTCTGATGTGACCCACAGTGGCAAAATCATTTGTCATTTTTTGCACTGACATATTTTAAAAGTCATTTCTGGCTTATGGGCTTTTAGATATGACAATCATGCCCCTATAATAATAATACTACTATAAGTTTATGTATGTATTTGTATCTTTTATGTATGTATCATTTTAATTTCATTCAGAGAAGAAAAAAACATCAACATTGCCATCAGACATGATGGATCACTATGACACCCAAGAGCTTCAGCCACTGTTCTCACTTCGATTAATTCAAAATGCGTCTTTGTTGGGACCAAAACATGGCTCCAAAGGGAATAAAATGAAAGGTGTCCCATGGAGCTTCCATCCAACCAAACAAAATCTCTGTCTACATGGTGTTTGTTTGTTAGCCAACAAGGGCAAACACGCAGCAGCTTAAGAAAACACTTGCAAATAGACAAAGCAAATTAAGGCAACATTTTCATCAGCACATGCT
This sequence comes from Amniataba percoides, assembly GCA_037176925.1. NCBI lineage: Eukaryota > Metazoa > Chordata > Actinopteri > Centrarchiformes > Terapontidae > Amniataba > Amniataba percoides. The sequence goes on along the minus strand of JBAJHX010000024.1, from coordinate 11,865,035 downwards.
CAGCATTTAAAAAATGCGCTGCAAATACAAATACGCCACATAAAAAGAAAATGAGAGTGGTTGCATTTCAAAAGAACAACCCAAAATGTTTTTCTCTTTTTGCAGATTATGTGCATGTGTTAAAATGATACAGCTGTTTTCCTAATCTGCTTGTGTTTTATCTTTTTGCATTGTAATGCCACACAGCATGTGTTTTCTCAGGCTTGCCCTTGTCAGCCACCGTACATGAGAGTGCACGATGCAAACAAAACAGGGATCCACTTGAAAAAACACAGCACTAAAAACTCCACTCATAGTGCAGCACACGTTTGGAGGTTTTAAACCAAAGTTCACCGAGGGAATCAAAGTTAATTGTATTTTGACTTGTTATGTATATGGGCTTGTGCCACTGACTTCAGATCAAATAACCTAATATTTTTCTACACAGTTTTATATCCACCCAACCATTGAAAATTCTCCAACTGCCGTCAGCCTAACCTTGTCTTTGAAGAAAATGAACAGGCCTTTTATTTCCACAGTGATTAATGCCCAAAATATTCCCTCCCTAACTTTGTCATTCTGTTTTAATTAAACAGCGCATATCTACAAGCCAATTTTCCCATACCACAAAAATCTAGATTGATCTTGAAGGATTATTATTAAATTTACAAACTGTAGTTGGCCAAAATAACCCATTTTCACTCAAGGTCCTATGAGTGAGTCTGCAAGATCAGTTCTGCAAGAACTAATCCTCTAAACTACGAGTACAGGGGTGGAAAAAGCAGAGGAGACTGATATCCGAATCAGAATCAGGTAAACAGCTGAGTGTTAGCAGTGTGATTTGTTTTTCTAAAAGAGGGTCAATGGAGCTGTTACACACATTTGTAGCAGCATGTTGAAGTCCCATCGAGTAGGAGGAGTACTGACTCCACGTCACACAAACCAGAATGAAAAGTCCCTACTGAAAGCTATCACATTTTTCAGAGTGAAACAGAGTAAGCTCACACATGGATACTGTTAAACTGCAGTATTTCATCAGTAATCCTCTCTGCAGTTTAATTAAATCTATAGTTACGGTTATAGAGACCAAATACAGCTCACACAGTGGACGGTTGGAGGGGTGGGGGGTGCATGGTGTAGTCCGCTTTGAATGGCTTTGCTATCACTTAGCAGAGATTGTCTGCGGTGGCTTGATAACTGGGCGAATCCCTTTAATCTATTTTCATTTAGCCCTGATCCTCTCACTGGTCTTTCCAGTTTGCTGCCAACCACACACACGTGCACACACACTTCCTGTTTTGCTCACCAGTAGGTGACAAGTCCGGGTGTAACTCCGGGGTTGTATTTTTGCAGTCCAGGGGTGGAACTCTGCGGAAACAGAAGGAATACATTCCCTTTTCTGCATGCTGACCTTGAGCTACTCCTTTTGAGATAAAGATCAGAGGATGTGAAAAAAGAGAAGAGAAAGTTGGCTGTGCATCTGAGAGCCGTTCTTGAACTTGAATGCAGAACACCTTTGCCGCCTGAATCTCTTACACTCACCAATTAACACATATCTCATCTATTTAATTCACAAAAGAACTGTAAAATGGTGTGGATGTGAATGAAGGGAGGATTACATTCTCTAACTATTTAGATAACTAAATAAAAAGTGTTAATTAGGTAGCACTAGAGGTGTTAGTCTGCTTTTTTGTTTGTTTGTTTGTTTGTTTTTTTTTATTGCTAAGACTTTCCACTTACAGTACCAGTCAAAGGTTTGGACGCACCTTCTCATTTAATGTTTTTTTAATTATTATCTGCATTGTAGATTAATACTAAAGACATCAGAACTATGTAAGACAGCAAAGTCAGTTTTAACACTCCCAGCTTTCTCTCAACCAGCTTCATGAGGAAGTCACCTGGAATGGTTTTCAGTTAGCAGCTGTGTCTTTCCAAGGGTTCGTTTGTGGAATTTCTTGCTTTCTTACTGTGTCTGAGACTGTCAAGTCGAAAGATGGCTACTCGAAAAAGTCTAATATAAAAACATATTCTGGTTTGTTTAACACTTTTTTTCTTTTCTACATAATTCCATGTGTTCTTTTAGAGTTCTGATTAGTCTACAATGTCAAAAATAATAAAGAATATAAAGAAAAACCTTTGAATGAGAACGTGTCCAAACTTTTGACTGGTAGTGTACATAAAGTTTTACACCTTAAATAATTCATATTCTCAGTTTAAACACATACAAAATGCAAAGCCCTGATACTGTTCAGGCTGTAATTTCACATGACAGATATCCAAAAGCTGTTAACATGTTATGCCTATGTTACAGTGCTTTTCCATCCTCATACATTATTGTTTAACTGTCTGCTCTGAAAAAGGGGGTTTTGTCAGGATCAATTAGCATGTTTTGTACCCTGCAGCTTTTACAGTGAAAACCCCTCAGTACCCCTGCTGCAGTGCATATAACCTGCATGCATGCACAAAAAGTAGGCCTGCATGACCCAGCGATGGACCAGTGGAGATGCTAACCTTATTGCAGCACATGAAGCAAATTCAGGAGATCATCAAAGTCATTCATTATTATAGACCATTGGCAGATTGCTAGTCAGACCTCATTAAAATCATATTTTTTTAAAAATAAATAAATAAAATGAGGAGAACTGCTTCTAAGGATCCTTTTAGATTTTTCAGTTGATATGAGCTTATCTTATTGATCAGTTATTTGTGTCTATTAAGTCGCGAACTGTTGTCACTTTTCATCAGCGCAGTGTCTGTGAATAGATAGGGTCTCATGGAAATCCATTCACCAGTTGCTGGGTTGTTTGTGCCAGAAAATGCGTTCCCTCTCCTCCTTGATGCTTCCAGGTCACATCGTGTGAGGATGAGTGGCATGATGACACTGAAGCGAGGCGCAGCTCGACCTGCCGCCGAGGGCCCACTCAGAAATATCACATGGACAGGTAAGGTTAGACAGCAGCCTACTGCTTTCCCAAGACTCAAAAAACATTTCTCACATATCCTCCTGTCCCAGCTGAGGAATGACTTTGCTGCAACAGCGAGACAGTGATAAATAGAAGTGTTCAGGTGACTCATAGGGAAGCCTCTAACAGCTTAGAGCAGGGTGGAAGTGCAGCACAACCACTTTAAAGAGCCTTTCTTTGTTGGTCTGAGTTTGTAGTGTGTCTCTAGGGCCTTTGTGGTCGTTTCTGAGTCATTCCAACCTGGAACAAAGCTTACAGATAAGTGCCTCAGTTAAAGTACTGCTCCAAGAAATATACTTTTGTTCTTAGACAATGTAAAATGGTGTCTTGTGAAGAGGGATAAGCAAAAACTTGTCGCTTCCTGTGTGAACAAGCGACAGAAATTCCAAGAAGCAGCACCTTGAATTTAGCATTTCAAGGTGTGATGAAGCCTAAAGTTGGTTTTCTTTGGTCCTTAACTTCAGGAGAAATGTTAACTTTATGGTAGTTCTGAATTTGCTTTGTGTAGATTACTGACACATTATAAGAGACCCACAGTTTTTTCAACAATATGATTTCAGAAGTAGGTTCAGAGTTTCGCTAACCTGTAATTCTTCTGGGATTGAGATTTTGTGATGATTTTTGAGTCATCAAAACAAACCTGATCCAATCCCTTGTATTTTGGCAGTCCATGATGGCCTTTTCTGGGCTGTTTGCCCAGAAAACCTTCAGCAATGTTCCAATTGTTCTCATCTGGCCAAAACTGAACCAAACTGAGAGTAAACACCCACTGCAAAGGGCGAATAAACTGCTCTAAATATGCTTGAAGCTAACACAGGCTTAGTTTCCAAAATACAAGCAGTGTTCTGGGCTGTTTCATTCATTCAGGTTAGGTTTGAAGGCTCCATCAGCGTCCAACATGATGCTGATACTTTAGCACTTCTGCAAGTATTCGGTCATAAAGCAAAGCAATGGACAAATTTAAGTGTTGCCCTGATGATAGTGCTAGATGAAAAGTCAGGGAACCACCAAAGTGATTACAGTTCATTCTGAGGGGAACATTAACGTGGAGTACCCCCGTAGAAATTATTACTGCACATCAGCATGAAGCAGTGAAGCACATCAACAGCGTGGACAGTATATCAGGACATAAAGAAAGGTCAGCAGCAGACTGTAAACAAAGGACAACAGTGGAGGAAGGTTTTGAAGAGGAGCCAATAGATAAAGGCATTACTGCAGTAACAAGCACAGTTGCATCCTCTTGTGTCACTGTTAGTATTCATAATCCACTCTTTCAGAAATGTACATCACAAAACCCTGTGGTTGGTCTGTTTTTCCTTCACACCACAAACGAAGCTCACAGTCTGCAAGGAGGCAGACCAAGACCACCTGAAAAGGTAGTTTTGTTTGTGTGAATCACAAATTGATTCACACAGTGTGATTCTTTCACACAAGCCTTAACAAACAGAGCCAGCTGGGCAAATGCAAAGTTCATTTGAACTATACCAAGCACGTTATGGAAACACAGCAGTGAATAAGCACCTCCAGTGAGTAGACTTATTTATCCTTTGGGTACACAGAGTATGTAGGCAAACACCAACAGTGTGGCTTATATCAAAGACCGTCCCTGTCCCATTGAAATGAAAGTGAAACTGCTTGGTAAAACATTCACATATTTCATTTGCTTTTACCAAAATATTGTATCTTACAGGACAACAGCATCATTCATTTTTTTATTGGTATATTTATTTACTGGCAGCGCTTGGTGAAGGAAGGGAAAGATCCCGGTCTTGTTTAATACAGAAATAGTCAGCAGTGACCTGACACAGTGTGTTTATTAATTAACATTACTGGGAAAAGCACAATGTTTCCCTAACCCGACAAACCTTAACCAAAGTGCTCGTGTTGCTTGGAGCTAACAGATGGGAGTCACAGTCCTTCACTTTGTAAGCCTGCCATCCGCAAGTAAGTTCAGCAGCGCAGCAGATAAATGTAGTTCTTCATTTACCCAAAATAACATTGCCTCTGAACATGATCCAGGCAGCCATTACATTTGTCACTACAACGTAAAAGAGAAAACAATTTAGTCAAATAAAAACATCATTTTAGGAGACAGGGTTACGCAGATGCTCGACTACATGTAAGTGTAAAAAAGTTTATAATATAGGAGTCAATTTACACAAATTACACATTAAATCACATCTTTAGTGGTTGCTCACAGCTTGAAAAAATCCATTAAAATCACAGGCACATTGGAATTGTTTTCTATTAAAAAAAGCATTGTTTCTCTTTCAAAATCTGCCAACATGAAATTTCTATAATTTTACTCTGAAGGTAGGAAGAATCTCACAGGTCATGAAATAATCCTACCTAAGTGATCTGAGTAGCAGACACACTGTCAGTTTGGCTAAAGTCATAAAGTGTGTACTGTGCATTACTTGCAACCCCCCCCCCCCTCCCCCCCAGGCAAATGCTAGCTCATTGCATGACCTGCCCCATATTTCACCACTTACCAGGTGGCCTCACCAAGATAGGAATAACAACTCTGCAATCTGCTGGAACTGTGTAGGCTGCAAAGCATTTCATTTCTGTGCAGCACATTTGATCATTCTGTGCCTAGTTTGTGCGGATCTGATCATCCACCGACACGCTCTGGTAAAGTGGTGTTCCCATGAAGAAATCTATTTACTGACAGTGATGCCACCCTCTACGCCACGTTTTCAAGGAAGCAGGGTCTGACTGGCTACCATAGTAACTAACACAGACTTCCATCCTTGTCGAGCCTGACCTCCCACCTATTTCTCCCCACTGAGCGTGTGTGTGTGTGCTGAGGGGGATGGGCTGGGCACGGGGGTGTATGCATGCCTACTTTTTGTGCATGCATGCGGGTTATATGCATCCACAGCAGGGGTACTGAGGGGTTTTCACTGTAAAAGCTGCAGGGTACAAAACACGCTAATGGATCCCAACAAAACCCCTTTTTTCAGAGCAGACTGTCAAACAATAACGTCTGAGGAGGGAAAAGCACTTGGTGGCCTTTTTGCAGCACAAAAACGGGCCGCAAACTTTTCACTCCCAAACATCATGCTGGCATACCCACAGTATAAATATTTAAAGGGCACTCAAAATACAGAAAATTGATGAATTATTAATTCAACCCACGCTGGACAGGAGGGAGGCAGTTTGAATGAATAAACCCAATAAACAAAATGTTTGTTACAGTCTGTGTAATGGAAACGTGTTCCTGATGTGATGTATGTCCCCCTGATTGTTCGCTGCATTGTGCGCCCCTGAGATACTTGTGACTGTACTGTATATAGGGCCGTGAAGATCGCCCACACATTTGGCACAGACATAATGTCTCATCACAGAGAGGTTGTCTCTTGCAGCTCTTATACACAATGTGGGATAACATTCGGTGAAATGGAGCGATGAAAGAGCAAATATGAATTTTCTGCTTTGATTTCTGTTTAAAGGAGCTCCTAAGGTGGGGGGCGAGTGTGCATTCTTTGATTTGTAACATGCATTTCACTCGGGGCTGTCGCCTTAACAGGCAAAAACACTCGCTTCATTTGCATGGGACTCATCGCATATTTATTTATTTTTTTATTGGGATCAGTGACGGCCGATGAATAATTTAGTCGGCTTTTCTACCTCACCTCCAGGGTCACGCTGAAGGTCCACTTCCCAAAAACTCCCCATTATCTTCAGCTGACTGCATTAGCGCTGCCACAGTGGAGCCCCACGCTGAGAGGCTCCTGACCTTGCTGATGAAGGTGTTCTGGGGAGAGAGAGGTGACATCATCAGACGAGGACAGACTCCAGGCTTTTCTTCAGGGCAGCGCT
>JBAJHX010000024.1:11838602-11858168 GCA_037176925.1 Amniataba percoides | reverse complement strand
TTCACACATGTTGTGAGAGTACATACATATATATGTGTGTGTGTGTGTATAACATGTTAATCTTTTGCTTCTGATCCTCAATCTTAATGTTTGGGAGGGCAGCAACAGCATGAAGCAGATGAATTAGCCCCATCCATTAACATCAAACTGAAATGGGAAATTTTTTCCAGGAAATGAATAGATATATCCTTGACATGTCAGTTATTGGATAAAAATTACCAAAAAGAAGAAATCGAGGCATTAGTTATTAGTCTCCACTAATAAGTTTAGTAAAATTAAGGCGTAGCTACTCATTAGTTGTGTTACTGTTTTGTAAAGAGTTATCATATTTCTCACCTCTGATGAAATGTGTTTTGTAACATTTTTTCCAGATGAACCTGAATTCTGCATGTATGTATCCATTCATTTTATTATTTACACTCATCTCTCTCGTGACATGCAAACATAGCTTCTGTGAAAAATGTCATATTCCAGCAGCCACAAACACAGTAAAGCAGCTGGATGGGGGGTGGTGATGTTTTTAGCTGTTGATTAGCTGTTGATTAGCCCCATCTGTGATTTGAACACACCCTACATTGCTCCATATCATACTTATTATTATGATTCCAATCACAGGGTGACAAATGAGCGCTCACAGGAGCACCGGGTGCTGTGAGTTTTGACAGCCTGGCCATTTGCCATCACCACATCCAGCACTGCGAAGGAAAGACAGCACCCCGTGTTTCTAAAACGCACGACGAATGGCTGAGCGCCATTCAGATTTTAAAGAGGGATAAAAACTTAACGTCACAATGACTTTTTAAAAAAGAGGCTCAGACTCCTTACATCAACAGCTACAGGACGTGCAGCTTTAATGTTCGCTGTGCCGGCTGCACAAGCTGCCACTCACATGGTGTTTTAACAAATATGTCCAAAACTTGTTTAATTCCCTCTTGAAAAATAAGAAAATAGCGTCTGGATTATTATAGTTTACTCTGGTCTTTTGCTGAATAAATCCTTGAAGCGTTTTTTTTTCCCCCTATCACTGTGAGATAAAGCTGTTGAAAGGCATCAATTTTCTATGCCAATCACGAAATCACCAGCTGTGTTTCAAATACATTTTCCGAGGAAAATGAAGTAGCCCTGCAGCGGTTATTTTTACGCTGAAAAACCTACCGAATATCCATCTGTACAATTTCCTGCATCTCATGCCCTGATTCACACACACAGGGGGGACAAGGCTGCTTTTTTGGCAACCAGTTAGCTTTGTGAAACCAGCTTCGCTCTCAGTAGTGTTGTACTCCTCTCCCATGTGGCCATTAGGGTTGCTACTTAGTACTCACCATACGCCATGTTATTGTGTGTGTGTGTGTGTGTGTGCATGTTTGTGTGTGATGTCAAGAGAGTGTGTAGGAGCACGGGGCTCAGCTCTCCATTATAGCTGTGATTAATGGCCTAAATGAAACACAGCTTGGACGTGAGGGAAAATGATTTCTCGCCCAGCCTGTCTTAAATAGAGAGATTCTATTTACTGTTCTCTCTCCCTCCCTATCGCTGCGTCTCTTCTGTCGTTCCATCTCTCTCGCTCTTTCATCACTCGCTCTTTTCAAATCGTTTATGAACTTGCACGTCGCCGCCCTAGCGCTCATCCCATCTCATCTCTGTCTTTTTGTTCTTTTGATTTTCTCTGTCTTTACTCAGGCATCAGTCTATATTTCACTCACTGCCTGTTTTTTGTTTCTGTCTCAGTCTATGTCTCTAGTCTCAATTCTCACCCTGTCCGAGCCCATTTATTCTCACTTATGTTGCTCTTCATTCACACTGCTCACCCCTGTCAATTTATTCCCAAACGTCTTCATACTGCCGTCATTTACATACTGTTATCCGATGAGTCTGAGCTCGTCCTTTTCATTTGTTGTTGTCTGGGGAATGTTCAGTCGAGAGTTTTCTATCACCGCGCACAAATCGAACGTTACAATTGTTTTTTGTGTGTGTTCTTTAATCATTTAGTTTAAAGGAAAAGTGGGAATCATAATTAACTGGACTTTTTTTTATTTCTCAGAGTGAAATGAGAAAATCACTCTGGTCTCTGTGTTTAGAGCTGGAATCAGGATGTGATTAGCTTAACATACAGAAAAGTTTAGTTTAAAGTGAAATATTATAAATAAATAAATCTGCAAATTAAGACACTGTATCTCATTTATGTATATGTTTCCATTTATTGGTGTATCAGTCTTCCCAATTCTAATTTTTGTATTTACATTTCTGTTCATGTATGAATTAAACGGTGATACAGTGTGTTAATTAGTGAGTGAGTTTTAAGTCTTACTGAGTTAAGCTAATTGCCTCCCAGCTCCATTTCTGTTCTCAACACACATACAGTATTCAATATTTTAACAATAAAGCACATAAATGCATTTCACAAAATGTTGAACTATTCATATGGACACTTTATTTCAGGAGCACAAGAATTGTGCTTAGGGGAGAAAAATAACTTTTTTTCGGGGTGTAGTTTTCAATGTGCAGCATACAAGGTGACAACGAGGGTGAATAAGACGGAGTGTGAGGTTTTTAGACTTGTTTCTGAGTCAAACGTCACTCCAGGTAAAAATTACTTATTAAAGAAATGACTGCACATACAATGCAAGACATTACAGTTGGTACGGAAAACTGACCTGATACTGAGAGTTAATGGGCTTGTCAGTATGCAGGAGGGGTGTTACAGACTTTATGGAGGATTTGTAAACGTCAGCACTCAGAGCTCTCCAACACAAGCCTCATAAAAAAGTTAAAACAGTAGCCGGTTCATCCATACAAATGCATGTTGTGCAAATACCCGTCATTCAAATCCCCATAACATTATTTTACTATTTTTCCAGGTGCCTGTTGGAAACTACTTACAACAATATGTGACACCAAAAGTGTGTTCCAGTTTGCAAAGAATTACAGACTGGTGTCTACGAGGAAAAATACTGAAAGAAAAAATTCTAATTCAAGACAGACAACCTTGTTTTGTAAAGACAGTACATCAGATCCTCAAGTTCACACCTGCAGTCTGCATGTGGAATCACCGATACAGTGATCCCTCCTCCATTGCGGGGGTTGCTTTCAAGAACCCCCCATGAAAGGTGAAAATCTGCAAAGTAGGAACCATATGTTTAAATATAAAATATATTTTAAGCCCTTATAAACCCTCCCACACAGTCATACAGTATAAAGCCTTTATATTCTCTTAGATATTAGGTAAAATTAGTTGAAAGTATGTATGTAAACCCACGGTTTACAAACTTTACACAGTGAAACATGATGCTGAATGACGAGACGAAGCATAATCTAGTGCTGCTCTCCTTCACTGAGCCAATCAGAGCCCAGGATACAGAACCAGTATCATACGCAGAAATCTGCAAACCAGCGAAAAATCCCCGATATGTGTTTTCATATAAAATCTGCGATACAGTGAAGCCTCAAAAATCAAAGCCCTATATAGTGAGGGATTACTGTATATTTTCTGTTGCGTGTTTACTATGCTGTATCTTGCCTGTCATTTATATTAGGCTTGATACACTTTTTATCAACACACTGAAAAAATGTGATATGGAGAGCAGTTAGAGCTGTGATATTCTTGGATGTTGGCCACTGTTTCCTCCATATATTTCCCTACTTTGTATTCACCAAGTCTTACATCTCCTGCATTTCCATCGCTGTGACAAACAGCAGATGACCAAGCTGGTATGTCCCTTTATGAAGGGACAAAGCTTCATGGTGGTGATGGAATCAAATGTTTTGTTTTCACGCAGGTAATGAGCCAGCACAGCGGAAACAGATTTCTCTACATCAGGAACAAGATTAAGAGTATTGTAAGCAGAAGGTTCCGGGGTGAATTTGTAGTCTCAGCTGGCAGCAGTGCACCTGGAAAACAGAGAAACGCTGTAAATTATAGTTAAGATCACAAAGTGTCAGAGGATGACAAACATATCTGACTGAATGCAGGTAAGGTGTGCAAAATGAAATGAAATGGTACTGCCATAAAAACAAGATGAACAAAACAGTATTTAACTAGCAGCATTTCTGTGAACTGTTTATGTTTAGTATGAAGGAAAAGTCTTTTTACTGCAATCTTTGGGAAATGTTAGGTAGCACAACAGCCTGTACACCTAATATTTATATGGTATCACTATAAAGTTGTTATTTCTCACCTAAGTTTAACCTGTTATGCAGTTTCAATGTTAGATGGTTAGCTGTTTGGTGCTGGGTATAATTGGTTCATCGAAGCTTTTTCTGTGCTCCCTGTCACAGATGGAAATGTACATCAATGAAAAGACTGAACTAAGCTGCAGGACATAAAACCAAAACAAGCTCAAAGAAGCTAAAAATGTCTGTATAGATAATGGAGAAGTGCTGAGTTGGTGGGTAAGTTGGTTACTTGTAGTTGGTCTGTAACCACAAGCGACACAAAAACATTGATTAGTGCAGCTTGATTCTGAAATATTGTGCAAAAGCTGACACCAAGTTTAGTTGGTGTTCATGCAAAATTCATAAAAAGGCGATATATAGTATTAAAAGACTGTACATGGGTGCGACATCCTGCGGCTCACTGATTATTCTACCTACACACACTGTGTATGATTCACTCCTTGTTTGCACATGATGTTGACACCTGACACTCGACTCCTCACCGCTGTGACAGCAGCTTCCTTGTGGTGACGGAAAACGGCACACTGCTGTGTGTCGCTCCGCTGAAACGAGCCCTCACTGGTCTCTGATGACTCTGCGAGGCTTGCCCACCCCCCCACGACCACAACAACTTTGATTTCTACGCGAGTGGGGAGGGGGCGAAGGCTGAGCACGCAATGCATCAAAACGCCTTTGCAGTGCCGCTGATAACACAGCGCTGCCTCAGGAATAATAGACTTGATTGAATTAGCCATCCATTTTTCTCCACGCTCATACATCTCGCTGTGGCTTGATCCCACTGGCAGGCAAACGCTTGTGATTGAAGAGTGAGAGGAGGGGGTGCTGGACAGAAAAAGAGGAGAAAGTCAAGAGGTGAAAGGACGAGTTTGAACGATGAGGGTGGATCGCGAAAAAGTGGATGGGTGGAATGAGAAGTGAGTCTGAATGTGTGTGAGTTGGCTGAGGCAGAGGAGGTCATAATGGATGCCCAAGCCTCTCTTTTGTCTCTTGTCCTTCAGATCTCGTCCTTCATCCCCTGAAACGGAAGAACTGTATAATAGTGCTTTTCCTAACGGGAGCGTTGGACCATCAAACGCAGAGGGGAATGAGGTCTTCTCAGCTCTTGACAATTAGAGACGGCCAACAAGAAAAAGTCCTTCACATGAACGATTAGAGAGCATGCCACATTAATCAATCGCGTATTGAGAGGAAGAGCGCCATGGCATATTTGAAAGGATTTCATCCAGAAACATCTGAGACCTGGGGCACAAAAGAAACATGCTACAAGGTATCTTTGTATTCAACTCGCCGCACACACCCGGAGAATATAAAATGGTGGCCCCCTCGCAGTGGAGAAAGAGGGAAGAGGTGTCACTCTGGATCATGTAAGATCCCGTGGGCCCAGACTTTGAACGCCACAGCAGCTTATTAATATTCCTGTCTCACAGCATGCTTTCATGGAGACTGAGATGGGATTGCAGCGATAACTGAAGTACATGGCGATGGATGCAATCCCCTGAATTACCTGGAACCTGACCGGCAAGCTAAGCCACCCATAAGGCAGCCAGGACGTAAATCAATGCCAGTAATTGGTTTGTTTCCCCCCCTCTCTCCCGTTCGCCTGCTCTCCCTCGCTAACTTCTCATGAACATAGTTGACACAGTCCCAATTTGTTGTCTTTATTAGTGTTTATGAAAGGATGGAAACTAATAACAGTGTGTCGAGCGGGCGACAGAGTGGGAGACAAAGAGATTTAGGAGAACTTGAATGTAAACAGCTCGTATTTTCCCTCCATCTCCGGCTGTAATGTTCCAGAGCTGCACGTGCTTTTCCTCATCCATCTTTGTTATATTTCTGCTTGACTCTGCACTCAGAGGAAGTTATTTCTGTTCTGTTCACAGTTTAACTTGTAAAGAAAAAACAAGATTATTGTATCTTAATGATTGATCGAATACAACCACAAATACAGTGACTCTAAATTTAATGTAACTCTTTATCAGCTGTTGGTCTGACTGCACCTCTATAGTTATATTTTTTACGTCACGTACCTTTAACATTTGTGCTGATTGAAAGCCACATTTTTCTATATGTCATCTCGGAGTATTTTTATTTTTTGCATTTAGTCTCCAGTCTAAATTTCATCATATAGAAACATAATGACAATAAAAGATTCTTGATTCTTCAAGTGACTAAATAGGTTGTCATGGTGATTAGATGATCTCATTAGATATAAGCCCAGTAGCCCTAGAAATTGTGTTCAGATTGTTAGATTGTTCAGTAGACTATTTGCATCCAGAAGCAGTGTAATAAAGGCTGCGGAGATCATGGAGGAACCACAGTGCCAGTCCCAAAGGTATCCAACAGTTTTCTCAAGATAATGAGATAATTAACTCATGATCCCAAGGAAACATTTTAAAAAATAGCTGTGTGCACAGTCCTGTTTGGCTTGGACACAAGTATTTGCAAACAAAACATTTTGAATGGCCACTACTAACAAGCACAGCTGTATCATTGCAGATCGCTCATGTGAGGAAGTAAAGTACTGAGCATGGGCACTGCAGCACTGTTAAAGTAGAAGTAGGTTACTTATTTTTAGTTTTATTTACTAAAACTGCCAGTAAGTCCTGACAGTGCAACATGAGACTGATAATGTGTGATTAGATTGATTAAATCGGACTCCTCTGGCTCCACCTGCTGCACCTAAACTCATTAGCAAAGAATCCTTCACACCTGAATCAGAACAACCAATCAGAACACAGAATCTGATGGCACTTTAATCGCTGCTCCTGCACAAGTAAAACTGTACTGAACATGCACTAACACAGAAAGGACACAGGGGTGAATAAACAACAACCCAACGACCAAGGAAAGAGAAAACATTCATTTAAATGAAAGATAAATAAAGAGAAGAACAATGAAGAAAAACTAGATAAAAAATACAGACTAAGGCCAAACTAAAAGAACTATTCTTACCAACTATTACTTTAAATGTCTAAGTCGATATATATTGCAAGATGAAGCAACACAAAGGTGACTGAGCCTCTGGCCACTGATGAAAGCCTGCAGCATTTGCAGCATTATGACCAGAGCTGTGATGGTGATTTTCCTGAGAGAACAGTGCACAGTGAGGCTTTTAACAAGATTTTTAACACAACAGTCTCTCTCACAAACTCACTGTATTAAGGGGTGTAGTGTGTTTTTTTTCCAGTCTCTGCTAGTTTTGTGTCTAAACAGTTACTGAGGCCAAACAAACAAAGACTGATGACTGCAGAAGATGAAACTTTGGAAGTGAGGTCCAAAACCCACCTGTGATTTCCACTTACTGTCATCGGTGCAGTGAAAGACAACTAAATAACAATCTTCAAAGTTCTAACTTTAAATGAGCATAATAAACCGCACAGCTGTTAATGGAATTTTCAGGCATTTCTGTATTATTTAGCAGTAAGTCAGATTAACTGGAGCTTTCCGGCAAAAGAAATAGTTTTCCAGGCATAATTACGACTTGGATGATAACTCCCACATGATGGGAATGTGACATTGGTAAACTGCACACAGCACATTCATGATTAGTAAAGCCTTTAGCAAAATATATGAAAGGAAAAACGAGGTAAAAAGATGCAACCTTCTCTCATGAGAGAGAAAACGTCCCCCTTTTAAAAAGCTGAAAATAGTCTCCCTTTAAAAAGCTGAAGAGCTAAAAGCCAACTTGACACCTTGTATGCTCATAGAATATTTATCAGCTTCGGTTTGTCACTTGTGCCTTGGTAGTTTGTGGGCAAAACCGGGAAATAGTGTTAGGATTTCCTCATGTTCAGTCCACAAAGATCAAAAATTATCCCATGCTTTTGTCCAGATTTATCATCTTTAAGGGGAACACAATACAAATCAACCTTTCTTATATGTGTGAGATGATATTTAACAGACGCTGGAGATGCTGCTGACACTGAAATTTTAAAATTTCATCTTTTTGTAAGAACAGTTTCCAGCCTGATCTCCATCGAGAGTCATCATTTTTTACGATTTGCTGGGTCATGATTTGGAAACCACGATGACTCAACGATTTGCCCTGATTGTTTGGTGAAGCAGCGTAGCCGTGTCGCGCTGTGGATTTAGCACCAGCTTTTCCAATCTCCCACCTCTGCCATCCTGAGCTCAGCCATTTAGAGAGAAAACTGACCTCGGATCAGGGTTTACAGGTTTGCTCATCTGGTCTCTGCAGTTCTGTACACAGATAAATGGCTCGGCCTATTTTCTGCTGTCTGAGGGTGAACAAGGCAGCAGTCATGCTGGGATGAAACAGAGGGGGTTGATGCGCTCCTTCACCTCTACACTCTTCGTTGCTCTGCATCACATCTACCCATCTTCGCTGACTTCCATCCCCTGCAATCTCCCCCGTTCCTCCCTCGCCGTGCCTCACTCCTTCTCCATTCCTCCCACCATCCCTCTCCGCACTGCCTCTTTAGATTTATCGCTTGCGTATCTCTCGCCTTTGGTAAGCTCTCGGGCCCTGTCTCAGAGCAGAGGGGGCAGCGATCTGCCGGAGAGAGCGACGCCTAATTTCTGAATGAGGTGACACCCACCTTGGTGGAGCTGACGCGAGGTCAGACGCAGTAGAATGAGATGCCGCGCCCATGTCGGTCTGCCTATAACACATGGCAGAGGTGAAATGTGTGGCCATATCACTGTCTTCATAATAACCACCTTCCCTGTGTGTGTATGTGTGTGTGTGTGTGTGTGTGTGTACGCACTTGTGTGAGCATGTCTCCTGTTCTGTACCTCTCTCTGACATGCTGTTAAAATATAATCATCAGCGTGTCATTTGACACATAAAAAGATAAATTAGAATACAAAAAGCATATTTTGCCACACAGCTGAACTGAGCAGTTTCCGAATGAAAAGCAGTTGGAAGAAGCAGCTGCAGATGAAAAGCCGATCCAGGTTTATTAATGTAGTGACAGCCGTTTAAGGTTGGACTCTATCTGCCTCAGCTGGGAGGAAGTGCTTTGTTTCAGTACAGGGGATGTTTTTCAGTATGTGAACACACAGGTGCACCCACACTCAGAAGCACACATTATAAAACAAGTGCTCACACTGCCTGTAGTTAACTTCCATCACACTTCACAGACTGACTTCCTGCTTCACCGTGCTTACCATAGTTCTGTCTTATGTTCAAATAACATGATTGTTATTGCTCCTGATGTTCCCAGTTGATCTGAACGATTGCCTAGTGAGTACAGTCTTTTCACATTCAAATAGAAAAACTGCAAAAGAATTGTAATAATTGACTTTAGGGTCCTTTAGGGTGAGGACAGGATGTAGACAAGTCTGCCTTTTTGTTACAAGGTGCTTCTACTTTTCCAATTTCCCAGCCCAGGATAACATTCAGAGGTGGACAGGACGACAGAGAACAGCAGTTCACTATTGATGAGTTTATTCTCCAGTCTCTCAAATGTGAGCAGTCCTTCAAAGTTTGTCTGTGTGTGTGTGTGTGTGTGTGTGTGTGTGTGTGTGTGTGTGTGTGTGTGTGCATGCAGCAGATGTGACAGCATTGTCAAGGACACGGCTATGAGACGAGACCCCCCCCCCCCTCCTCCCGCCTCACACAGGGACAGAGGTCTGGTGTAATCAGGCCTCCCCAGCCGCCACGTCAACCCGTCTGTCATACACACATGCACACGCGCACATATCAGAATCACATTAAGTCTGGCCGCCGTGTTCCACGCAAGTCGTTCCATTTGCTCTGATCGATACATGGAAAGTGATCCAAGACTGGTCCAATGCCTTCCACTGACAAACAAGGGGTCGAGTGGCTGTCAATAGAGGGCCATGCATTGCATTTTGTTCTGCTGCGGTGCTTATCGGGTAAGAGCAGGACTCTCTGTCTCTCTCTGGCCAATAATCAAACCCACGCCTGCCTCTTTGACCCTTTCTATAACCGCTTCCCCCATTCAAAACAGACACACGCATGCATGCTGAAAACACACATCCTTCCCTACCTATCCACTCTCTTGGGCATAAATTAGCACATTGATACTTAGCAGAGTGTGTTGGGCTGCATTTGTTCTGATACTTCCAACAAGCACAGCGATGCTGAGAGCATAAACACGCTCAGTAACACCTTGGTGATAGCAGGAACAGAGAGACTCTAATCACGCGTCCTGCAATTCAATTTTCACATTATGCCAGGCGAATCATTGTTGCCAGGCAATAGCATATCGATGGTCCGCTTAACTTGGCACGATGGGCTCTGTCTGCATTCCTCTGCCGGTCTAATGGCAGGAGAAGGAGCTCCGTCACACCCTCGCCAAAGGTTCTGTTGTTCATATTGTTCAGAGCGCCATCGAGAATGCTGTCCCGGGGGGTAAATGAAGGGACCCAAGAATTGTGCTCAAACAGTGCTTTGTATGAGTAAGAACTGAAGAAACTTGGCAAGCTTATCCCCATACAGACTAATTCCAGAATCAATATGTGAAAAAAAAAAACTGCAGCTAGAAGTAACCAGCATTTCAAACAAGAACATTTATCAGTTAATGTTGTGTGGGTGCTTTATTGCACGGAAATATCAATATCTGAATTTAAGGGAACAACTTTTATTTCTCAGTATGAATGTGCATGGAGCTCCCTACTAGAAATAAACACCGCCATCTAGTGTTGTCTGTGGCCGAATGCCTGCAGATGAGCAATCAGAAGCCGTCGCGAGGGATGAAAGGACCAGAGACAGAAGCGCCTTCAGAGCTGCGTTCAGGCTGCACACCGCGCTGTCATCTGCACCGGCTCGTCTCCGCTTCCTTATCTGGTCCACAGCCAGACAAACAGATGCACACGGAAGAGCCACGGAAATCCAGCAGCAGACAGACTCATAGCACACAACATCCAGGATCAATAGCTTCCTGGGACCGCTGCCAGAAACACTTGTATCTTCACTGTAGTCAGTGCTCACTATCTGTGTCACTTTACTCGTGTTAACAGAGGAGTTCTATACCAGGTTAGGCTGTATTTTCTTATTAGACAACAGGATCTCTCACAATACAAACACTTTGAAACCAGCTTTACGGCGTCAGTCAGCTCCCAGTAAATCCTTACATGGTCTCATCCTCTCTTCCTCTTCACAGGGAACAAAAAAGGCGGCGGCACATTCATCACAAGTGTGGATTTTCCTTGCAATTTTGTGCATTCAGTGTAAGCCTCCACCGCAGAGATGCCTGATAGAGGCGGCTGACAGAAGGCAGGAGGAGAAATTCCTCCAGCACCAAGATTGCAGAGGCATTTTTGTTGCTTGTGAGGGTAATGATATGGTCTGTGTCGCAGAGAGGGGGCAGCGAAGGTGGAGTTTGAGCTGAGGAAACATGTCTGTAGTTTATTACTGCCTGCGGGCACGGCGAATCTGAGGGACCAGAGACAGATCTCCACATTCTGGCCCCCCCAAAAAAAGGGAAAACACAGCAGAAATAGCCCAGCTGATATGAGGATACATTTGAGAAGAGGATAGCGTCCATCCAGTCCCCGAACACAAAAGCCACGATCTAATATAGCCGATGTTGTCCTCCACAAAATTCTCTGTAAAACCCAGGATCTGCAGAGGACAGTAAACAGAAGAGCGCTGCCATCTGGGAGGAGAGGCAGCGGCCTAATATATTGCACTTTTGAAGTCAAGAGGGTACTTTATGGATCTGCAATTTCAAATCCATGTCCTGACATTTGGAGCATTATCTGAGATATTCCCGAGATGTTTTATCTCTGAGCTCTCGGCTGCTGTCCCCACATAATGGGTGTGAATGGAATTTTGATTGTGGTGCTCACAGCAGTGAAAAATTATCTTTAAAACTTTGGCAGAAAAGTGTCCCCGTCGCGCTGGATAATCCTCTGAACATGTTTCCAAGGGATTATTTCCTGTGTAGAAAGAAGATGAATGAAATGATGAATGAACTGAAGCAGTGAGGTCTATGGATTACCTGTGCTGCTTGTGTCAATTCATGCTGGTACATTGTACTGGAGAAATAGATTTCTTAACTCAGTGTACACTTGCTTTTTCACAGCTTTCGACTACTTCCTGAATAAATGGAATTTGTTCAGGTGTCATGACTTTAAGTATCCAACACTGATACCCCTGTCTCCACTCGCATGGTCTTTGGTGTCAGATGTCAGTGACCTATGTGAGTTTGATACCATTACTTACTATTCAGTACCACCACTTTCTAATAAATGTAGATGGTTGTAGTGTAATTCAGTCACCTAAGTCACACAGAAGGGATTATCACGTGTGTGTAGAATATGTAGAGCACTGATATGTGGCGTCAAGGCTCTGACCTCAAGCTCAGCACAGCAGGGTGTGGGGAGTGACAATAAAAACTTCCCCTCTGGGGGATGTGGACTCGGATGGATGCCGGGGATTTATACTTCATGAAGAGCAGCAGCAGCCAGACTAGCTTGCAGGCTTGGGGTCTTTTAAAGTGTCAGGCAGAGGCATTTTTTCCTGCGCAAACAATCTGTGAATGAGGGCGGAAATATGCAGCTATACGAAGCACATTGTGTTCAGTCTGAATGTTTCTGAATGATGCCTCCAAAATCATCTGTTCGCCAACGGTCAGAGCCTGACTCATTATTCGCTCACATTAATTGCTGTTTTGTTTTTTGTACCAGTATTTTGAATTAGTCAGTTGTGCCGTTAAATAACCATCCCCACAAGCAAATCCGTGCCCCTAAATTCTTCATGTGAATGAGGAGCAAACAGAGTGAATAGAGCAGCAGCACCGTTTTTATTCCAACTCAAGCACTGATCCAGAGTAAGTGGGACACTGTTTCTGAAAAGACATGTTGCTGCTGAATTTTTTAAACATCATTTGTCAGTGCTCAGACAGAGCTGTAAAAACCTGGGAAAACACCCCCCAAAAGCTGTCTGCATGGCCAGATACCACGACAGGCAGGTGAGAAAATGCTTTTGCTAATATGGCTGATCTGACCCTTTAATATGCTTGCTGCGGTCACAGCAACGGACCAGTCTCCACTGGAAAATAATTCATTTCATCAAATTAATGAGACATGGCCTTATTGTCCTGGAATTCATTTCTAAAGGGACATGCACTGAGGTTATCTGAAATTCACTCATTTGAAAAATTTAATGACTCCTTACATCTGGGACAGTGACATGATTTATAGTGCTTATTTTCTCACCACAATATGCCCCCTGCATCAGAATAGAAATCACACTTCATCCAGGTCTGTCTGGAGCTCTGTTCTCTTCACCGCTATTCATTTGTGCTCCCCATTAGTAATCCAATTACGCACACTGGCTCCTGCCACTGACGCCGCTGATAGTTTTTTAATCATATTAAGCCTTTCAACTCGTTCAATTGTTTGTTTCAAATCGGCCAGAAACGTGGTCTCTGGGAGGACAGCGGAATGACACTTTGGCTAATAACCTATGAATGGAAAATCAACAGAGGGCTGGGGCTGCTGCTGCCTCCACCAGGCGACTGCTGCCAGCCTCTCTGCTCAATCAGGGACTGCAGGTTATACATAAGATGTCTGGTAATTGACACATTATTGTTGTGTGTAGGGTCGATCTTTAAATACTCGGCTGATTTAGAGCTCCGGTGTCTGTACTTCAAGGTACAGAATCACGCCTGGCAGGAGGAGAGGCTCTGCACTCAATTTGGGATCCGACTTTACATTCTGTGGGAGTGCAAGTCAATATTCCCAGACCTCCCCGGGGGCTTTGAAAAGAGGAAATGGCGAGGAATGTTGACAAATAGATAATCAGTTAAAGGCTAGATGAAGCAAGCCGCACATGCCTCTCTGCCAGCTGAGATAAAAATCCACAAAGTGTAACTGCCGTGAAAGATAAGGGGGGATCTCATCTCCTCCCCATCTTCTTTCTCACAAACGTGCCACCGGCATCCATCTCATTCTCTCCCACTCCCTCTCACCCTCCGTCACTCTTGTTCTTTCAGGCTGTTTCTTCCAGGGAGCGGCTCTTTCACTCTGTAGCCCACCCTGCAAAACCATGTGTAACACAGCGAAATCTTAAAGGAAAACCAGTATTCTATGTTTTGAAGGCATTAGTTTGTCCATGATTAAAGAGACCTTTCTCGGCCACACTGAAGGGTCCTTGACCTCTCACCTCCTTTGTGACAGAGAAACAGAGAGACTTTCGACATAAGGACTGATGAGAAGTATTTTTTTGCAGTTTAACTGCAAGATTTACAGGCTCAGTTACACCAGCATTTAAAACAGAGAGACATTTGGGGTTTAAATCAATGGGGCAATCAGCAGATTGATTGGTGGGGCTAGGTAGAGTAACTCCACATGAATTTTTCACATTGACATGGGAATTTGCAACTTTGACCAATAGTGCTGACCCCATAGTAAACCAGGTGAGTTAGAGACAGATAAAATGTCATAGTTTATTAGCTCTGCTGCACTTTACAGTTAAACAATAATCCTGCTCTCCCAAAGTATAAACGTCTCCTGAATAAACTGTGACCAAGCTACCTGGCTCATGGTTAGCAAGCTGGCTGGCTGGTAACACATTACATACATCACATGGCACGAGGCATGGAGGGAGAATCTTCTCGACAGGCTGGAAAAATTCCTGAAATATTGGTCTCTAAAAATAACCTCAGTCATGAAATTCTTAGTGATGGGTTAGCAGTTCTTCAGTGTACAGTGATCCACCCAAAATTACGCAACACTATGAAACGTGGCCATTTATATTTCACCATAAGAATGCCTTTGAATTCTTTCTGTGCTCCTTTAAGGGCCATAAGGAACGGGAAGACTGGAGGGCTCCGGAAATAAAAATTTGTTTTGGAGCAAATGACACACTCTGCAGGCTGGGCATTGTGCTTTCTCATTTCCCTGAGTCCCATCCTCCTCACACCAACCCAATCACCATGACGACCTTGAAGAGGACAGTTTGGCCATAAGACCTGTTTCTCTTTTTTTCTCCCACACTCCATCTTCCTCCACCCCTCCCTCCTTCTTCTTCTTTTAATCCTCCTCCTCTCACCCGCACCATCTGATTTATATGACCGGGGTGAAGACAATAGCCACTGAGAGTGGAGGATGGGAGCTGAGGGGGAGAGATTTCATTGGCGTCACCGCTTTCAGTTTCCCGGGCTGTGTTAAAATGGAGTGGACACAAGAGACGCCAAGGCCTGCAACTATAAACAGCCACCACTGTCCTTGGAGGGCAGATCTCTCCGGACAACAGCTGATGGAAGATGACCTTTGGCCTCAAAGAGAGATACCCTCGTTCAATTATGTGTAGGCGTTTGCTTGTGTGGAAAGGAGAAAAAAAAAGGTTCAGATGAGAAGGCAGAGAATACAAATGCAATTTGGTTTCTTTCATTTTTAGATGTTGATCAAATACGTTTTTAATGTGCATCAATGTCATCATCATTCATATGCACGTGTATGTTTGATTTAAAGTGTGAGAAATGTCTTATCAACAGGGCTGAATGAATCTTCCTCAGCTTCACTGCTTCTTAATTGGTTTGTTGTAAATGAATTAATTGCAAATTGGTCATTCATATTCTGGAATTTGCCTCACCAAAACACAACATCTGCTAAAGGCCGTGAGATGAGTCTTGCATCACTCCCACCATTACCCTCGTTTGGAAACGGGCCTTAAGTCAAATTAAGAGCTTATTGTTTGGCTGATATTGTTATCAGTGCACATTCTGAAAGCTGCACTATTCAATTTTATGATTACAACGAATCCAGTGAATGTGTCATTTTAACAGCTTTTGTGACAAACCCACATTATTACTGTCCACCTCGGGCACCAAACAGCAGAAGACAAAGTTAGCAACTAGTTGGTGAGCATTGTGGAACAAGTATACATTCAGAGTTTGTTCATTCATTTGAAAGCAAAATTGAAAAAACAGAAATACTATTGTTTTTCACTTTTTTTGTTTAAATCCAAAAATGGCAACTAAACCAAAAAAAAGCAGAGCTGAATTTTCTTTTCTATTTTCAGTATAAATGAAAAAAAGGGAACAAAAATTTTTATTCAAAGTGAAATCTTTGGCATGTATCCCTTAGAGTATGTACAGTGCCTAACACATTTATTTACATTATTAACAATAATCTAAGGTCACTGTTACAGATATTTCATATCTGTAACATCCAACTTTATATTCAAAGAAAGAAAAATAATTCTATGCATATACAAATCAATGCATTCAGTACAGTAGTAGATATCAAACATTTGTCACTTTATTTGTTGATTTAAATGCATAATTTATCTGGTTGTACTACAATGATTATCATTTGTGCCAGCTGACAACATTAGTAATGACAGGAAATGTCCGGAAACAAACTGAAATACATACATTCAAATGGAAAAAAAGTGCTTTAGTCAACATTCTCTATAGAAGTAAAAGTAGTAAACTGATAATGGTGTAGTATTTTATTTTGAATAAATTACCACTAAAATTGAATTTTTAATACTTTTCTTGGTCTGTTCATTTGTTCAGATGGTAGCTCCACCTGACATTTTAGCTTTAGAGGCAGAGAGAGGCACCAAAAACTAAAGTAATTCAAATTATTTGAATTATTTTTCTTGGAATGAGTAAATAAAAATGCAGGACATCTTCGATGCAAGTTGTTACTCAAAGAACTGCCAACCCTCCCAGAAGAAAAAAGGCCAGATGAAACCTAACCCAGATGAAAACACCAGCCCTCAAGGCTGCAGATAAAAGATAAGGACTGGTCTGCTCAGCCCCACCAAAACACAGATCCGACTCCAGCTGCAGGGTCAGTCCTGCTGCACACAGACTAATCTAATCCAGGTCGCTGTTGTTGAAGCAACATGGCGCCTTGTGAGCCACCTCCCAGCATCCCTCTCAGCTCCTCATGGTGGAGGTCTCCAGGCCAGACGTGGATGGAGTCCACTCTTCAGAGTCTTCCTCTTCTGTGTTGACTCCCTCACAGCTCCTCCTCACCTCTTCCCAGGCTCACGCTCCTCTTCGCTCTCCTCCCTGCTCCTCTCCCTGGTTTGAAGCCAGACGTAGACGGAGAAGGTTCCTCTGCGCTGTCGTTGTCAAAGAGGCAGCTCCAGGTGTCCAACGAGGTCCTTGAGGAGATTTAGGTGGAGAGAGCATTATCTTGAGGAAGATCCTGATTAGTTTGGGGATCCCTGAAGAAAAGTTACTGCACCATGAAACTTCAGAATATAAAATCATAAAATCTATTTGAAACTAAAGAAGCAGAAATCAATATTAAACTTATAAATGAATTAATGTTAGTTATAAAGTTATAACTATCTCAAAGTAACAGATTAAATGATAACACTTGTTATAGCCTAACTAATTACTTTGACTCTTCAGAAACACCAGACAGAAGCTTATTCCAGCCCGCCCACTTCAGGAGGAAGAGCACACCTGTCATGTGAAATTAGCAGTAAGCACCTCACGCTGACAGACCAAAGAGTTGTGCACCATCAGTGTGAGTAAAATACAGACAGAGACATGCACACAGTCACACTCATTACATTCTCCTCTAAAAAGAGTTCACAGGAAATGTATTAATGTCACAGGTCGCTGTGCACAGAATGTTTTCACATAGAAACAATACATCTGTCACCATTTCTAACAGAACATGGATTACACAAATGTTAGCTAATTAGTTAAAAGAACATCAACCAATGAATGTTAATGCACAGAACTTCACTTAAGGTTGCTATGGCTGACATCACAAAAATGAAAAAGTACTGAAGTATCCAGTACATACATGTAAATGTGAAATAATATCATCATACATGATGGAAAATATCATTAAACATGTTTTACTCTGCTGCCTTCACTGTTATTTAGAGTGGCGACATGAAAGCTTGATAGTAAGTAAGTCTATAAGTTATTGCAGCCCAAGAAGTAGCTGTTTCTCAGAACCCAGAACAATCCCCCGCTGTGCAGGCTGTTCTCAAACATGTAGGTGCCATTGAAGATGAAAGTAAAACCTGCACAACAGAGGAGTTAGTTAACTGAAGGCACACAGTAATTAGATCGATCCACTGCATGTCATATCTATATCCACCACCTGAATGAATTTCACATCACATTATTTGAACACACCTCTAGTAATCACTGCCCACAAAGAACAGGGTCTTTCAAGATTCCTCATCATAAAGAGCTGCACTGATGCTCTTCAGATGCTCAGGCAGACCAAAACTGGAAATGGATTTGGATACAGTATATACTCATACATGCTTTCATGTCTGTCACATTATTTCACATTTTCAGTGGCAGTTGTTTTTGAACATCATTCAACATTTGACTTATTTAAGATGATCTTCAATAAAGGACAGTTAAAAACAGGACTAAAGTCCACTGGCAGCTTTTAAAAATGCTGTTTTGCAATAATGTGTCGATATGGAGTCATTTATCAGCATTGCTCTTTAACAGTATGAATCTCGACTAAAAATGAAGGATATGATTAATATGTGATTTTATTTTTTCAGATTTAATTCCCACTTTTCTCCTGCTGACAGTGAAATCACTGTACATTCTGCCCTCACTTCCGTACACACAGTGAAACACTGGAGGAGAGGAAAAATATCCCGGTGTGCTTGTCTCTGCTGGCTTTCCATTAACAGAAATATTTCTTTCCCACATGCACCTGCAGTGCAACAAACTGCATGAACTTCAGTTACCGATGGTGAGGAGACTTTTCTATATCTTCCATCTCACGTTTCACAGAGACGGGGCTGTGTGGATTGATACCAGACTTTGCACTGCAGCTCTGGATCCAACTCCTCAGAGCAGATCATAACACCAAACTTTACAGCAAAATAAACTCTCCGTTGTGACGGCAACAGAGTACCAATATTCTCCTGAGCTGGAGTCCATTTTCACAAACTGTACACCCTTAAATTCTACAAGTGAGTTTTCTTCAATCAGTCGAGTTAGTTTTTATGTTCCACTGCAGGCCAACACACAGGATGCACACGGCATACTCACTGACAAGATACTGAGTTTGGAACAGACAAACCCAGGCTTCTTAGTTATTGTCCTTGATGACTTTAACAATGGAAATCTCAGTCACAAACTCCTCTGCAGACATTAAATTTCATTAAATGCCTTGCCATGGAGGATAATATTTTGGATCACTGTTACCCAACAGTAAGCAGCAGCAATCATCATCATCAAGCTGAACTGGGACTCTCTGATCATATCTTGGTCCACTTAATAACTTGCAGGCACAAATTAAAGTTCTGAAAAGGTGTCGTTAAGACATCATTATTCACATTTTATCAGATTCTGGTTCCCAGAGTTTGCTTGTGGTTGTTGGTCACACAGTAGTTAGTGCTGAAATCAGCAGGATAAAATAAAATCTTTTTAGTACATTACACTTGTGTTGTTGTGGTGGTAAAAAAATCATCGCAACTGATCCTGTCAGACGAAAAACACTAAG